>CM070654.1:14553104-14899558 GCA_036346575.1 Dendrocalamus sinicus
AAATTCCAGAAAAATTCAGAGAAGTTCCTGGTGACATTTTGGACTTAATAAAAATATTTCCAACTAATTTTGGTATTTAATTTTCATACTCAAAATACTTTTTAATTTCATAAATAGATTTTAAACTCCAAGAAACTCAGAAAAACCAAATAAGAGCCAAATAAGTCCAAATAATTAATTTGACATAAGATTTTTATAGAAAATCAAAATATAATTTTATTTAATAATATTTTTAGGTTTTACTTAAAATACTTTTCAAATCCCAGTTTTTTTTCAAAAACAGAAATTCTGGGCAAATCCAAATTTAAAATTTAGGAACAAAAATACTTATTTTAAATTAAATTAAATTTTAATTAATTTGTATTTATTTATTTTTTTAAATAAAAACCTAGGCTGTTACAAAGACTCAACTCAGCCTATTTGACATGGCATTAATCATAAAAGGATAACTAAATACAGACTAGTCTCAAGAGCTAACATGACATGATTTAATTCAGGTTGAGCATTGTTAATCAACTTATCATAGCAAAGACTAAACTACATATATAAAGTCATGATAAATCTAGCAATTTAGTACAGATCATGGCAAAATGTAAAGCAGTTGATTCATGTCATATAAGGATAATAATCAAGGCTCCATGCAGAATGGCAGAAATGCAAGAAAATCCAGCTCCCCCTCAAAATTATATGTACTTTTAGTTCAAGTTGAGTTATGACAACATTAAAATCTAGCAAATTCCAAATGAACTCCCCCCTGAACCAAAGGAATAAAAATGAGAAGCTAGCAAGAAAATCAGAAAAGGCAGTCCTTAGAGCATTGACAAGATATAGATGATACTATAGCTCAGACTGACTCTCATCTACCCCATATGACACTAGGACTATCAGCTGATCTTCTAACACACTAAGGAGTAAACACGTTCCCTGCCTACCCAAAGGTGGCCTAACCCTTGCAAGAATCTATAAGAAGTGAGTGAACTCAACCTAGTGAGAAGAGAGGCATCTAATAAGTAGCATCCTAGAATCACAAGATGAGAGGAAGAAGTCTAAGCAACTAGACGAGAGAACCACTCTAATCTATGCTGGAAGGACTAACCCGAATGCATCCACATGCAATGCAACAATGAGAGAGACAGAAGCATGTAAACAAGATAAAGCATAAAGCACAAAGCTCCCCCTCACAACAATCCATAAGGACAGACCACCCCAAACTCTCCCCGCAAGGCTGAAAACCTAGAGCTATCCAAAGGCTTGGTAAAGATATCGGCCAACTGGTGGTCACTCTCCTCAAACTAGAGCACTATGTCACCCTTCTCCACATGGTCTCTAAGAAAGTGATATCTGATATCAATGTGCTTGGTCTGAGAATGCTGCACTAGGTTCTTGGCAATATTAATGGCGAAGTGTTATCACAAAGAGTGGAACACCGTCTCACGCTAACCCAAAGTCCCGCAGGTCAAAGCCATCTTGGTAGGTGCTGTAACATCCCAAAATTTTGCTTTCTTTAAAACTAATTGCAAAATAATTATTTTAAAGTATTTGAACTTTATTTGGATTTTCGGAGCTTAGTTGGATCTTTTCTCGGATTTTATTTCAAGCTTTAAAGTAAGAAAAGTTAACAATTCTCATTTTATAAAAGCCAAAATAAATTTATTTCATTTTCCAAAGTCAAAAATAAGTTTATTTATTTTTCCTAAGTCAATCTGTATTTTATAAAAATTTCGTGATTTTCTAGAAATTAAAACTCCTTTTAAAATTAAATTGTGTTTCAAAAATCTAAATCGAATTTAATCCTCAACCTCTCTACTCGACCATCACGTGTCGCTCCCCGATTCAATCCATCCTCGCCGGTTTAATCTCACCACCGCCTTCACTTACCCTTCGCTTTAATCCGATGGCCCCGATTTCTCTTTTCGCCTCGTGGCATTCATCCGACTGCCCACTCCTTCCTCTCTCTCTTCCTCTCATTGTACAAACCCCCCGCCATCACTTCTTCTTTCTTCTCCGCCTTCTTCAACCTTCCACCGCCACCATTTCCCGCTTTAAACCCCGCTTATCTCCTCTTTACTCGTCTTTGCGCGTCCTTAACTTTGGTGTAACCGATAACTGCTTCGTCGCCTCCACCGAGTGATCCACCGCCGAAGAGCCTCGCCGCTAACGCCTCACTTCGCCACCCTCGCATCCTCGCCGCGCTACCATCGAGAATTTCCGAGTGTCGTGCCAAGGTGCACTTAACTCCCCGTGCCTTTCCTCCCTCTCACGCACCCCTCGTCGACCCTAGCAGCGCCGCCATCCGCCGATGCCCTTAGCCCCAGTGCGCCACCTCAGCAACCATGAGCCACACAAGCGCTACGCCAGCCAAGTGTGCCACCTCAGCTTTCTCTTTGGTCCATGAACCCAGTCCACAAAAGCCGGTCCCACCTGTCAGTGAATAAAACCCTTGTTCTGTTGAAAAATAATTCGATCAGAAAATCAAAATCTTTGCTGACGACACCCTGACATATAAATCTCTTTTCCCACAGAAAAATAATTCCTCTGAAAATCATTTCCCTTGATGACGTCATAATCTGGTTTTTCAGTTCAAAAATAATTCCAGAAAATCGGTTTATTCTTTTTCCCTCCTTTCGAACTTCCAAAAGTTCGTATTTCTTAATTTTAATTCCGTTTGAGCCCATTCAAATTTCTAAACTCATCAAAAATTCCAGTCTATCCATTTCTATCCTCTTTTCAATTTTTTGGAATTTTTGAATTTATTTGATTTAAATTAAAGCTTAGAAAGTAAAAATATTTTAAATGGCTAAAATTTACCTCAAATAAATCCAAAATTATTTTATTTAGTCTTTTCGTTTTCCAAGGATTTTTGTAGAAGTTTCATGAATTTTTGTCGAATTTATTTTATTTTATTTTTTTTGGGAGAAAAATATATTATTTTATTTCCTGTTTTCTCTCTCCCCGCTTCATCTTCCTCACGAACATGCGTTTCGTCCAGAGCATGGCCACCATGAACGCAACTTTGAAGCTCTCATATCTCTTGATTTTCTCAACAGTTTTTAGCAAAATAAATTGTATTCAACTCCTCTCATCAAACTCTTTCATTTCCTTACCGTTTTCCTCTCATTCATGAGCCGTTTCGCGAGAAATTAACCCATGCCATTGATGGACATGGTCTCTTGATCTCCCATCTCGGACCTCCCCCGCCCCTATAAAAGGGAGCACCGTGATCTCCTCCTCATCCTCACTCAACCCCGAAAATATCAAGTTCTCACTCCTCTTCTCTTGGGCGCAATCGGAGTTTTTCTTTTGTGTTCCAAGCGGCGTTCTTCGGCTTATTGCGCCTCGTCCGGTGGAGCCCCGCCACATTTGAGCACATCCCCGGATTCGCCTCGTTGCGTTCTACGCGGTGCTCATCTCGCCTTCGCCGGAACTTCTCCGGAGCACTGTCGCCACCGTGGGCCATAGCGCGTCGTCGTTCCTCGCGTCGCCACCGGTCGTCTGTGCATGCCCGACCAAAACCAAGGTGAGCATCACGTTCCCCACGATCTACTCTTCGTTTCGCCGCAAGTCTTGCATGTTAATTCCTCTCCGTTTGCCCGGAATGTCGATGTCAGCCTGTCGGCTACATAAAAGCTTGTCCACCGCGTTTTCACTAGTCCGTTGGCTGAGCCGTCTGCACCGTTGAGTTGGCCTCGATGCGTTCTACGCCGTGCTCTCTTCCATTTGTCCAAAACCATTTCCTAAATTTTTGACCCCGACACCTTGCCATGGCCGCAAATGGCACTTCGCATCCCTTCCTGTCCAAGAATGCTTTAAACAATCCGTTCGCGTCAAAACGTGCCAAACTATCCTGGTGGCTACGTTTGAGACGGTTTGGATTCGCTCACCGAGCACGAAGATATTGAGTTTTTCGTGTTTCGTGCCGTCGTTGTTCAAACGACGATTGCGTCGCCTCGGTGAGTTTTCGCTTAACCGATATTTTTCCTAGCTTCGCCTCGCGCGTTCTAGGCCGTGCTCACCTTACTTCTCCTTGTCCCTTTCCGAAAATTATTCTTCTCTCACACCTTATGTCGTTGTCGCCGCACACGCCGTCATCGTGCTTCGCTTGACGTGTCGTCACTTCCTACATGTGACTCGGGTCCTTAACAACCCATTTTGCTAGTTAGATTCACCTCCCATGCCTCCTCTCGCCAGCGCTAGCCTTCTCAAAAGTATCTGTTCTCGGATGAACAGTAACATCTGTGAATTTCCAGCATTTTCTCGCCCAACCCGATTCTTTTTCCTAAATTCATCTAAAATTGAGTTCTATCTTTTGGTTCTGGGTTTGCAGTTTTTGGAGTTCATTTGAAGTTTATTTGAATTTGTTTTGCTTGTTTTATCGTTTCGCGTAGAACCAGCGTCGCCGAAGAGTTTGTTGAACCACAGCAAGAGGGACCAACCAGTGCACAAGAAGGCAAGTCTCCTTTGACCATCTTGCTCCTATGTTTTGAAAATAGTTTTTGTAGTTATTTTAAATTATTGCATGGCTATGTTATATAAAGTGATAATTTAAATTTAGAAAATTTAGTTAAATGCCAACCTTGTTATGCCTTCCTTTGGAAATTGTTTACCATGTACCCTTGTCAACTTAGCATGATTTTTGGCTCAATAATGAGTTATTATTATTCTTGTTAAATTTAGAATACTAGCAAATGCTTAGTTTAGCTGATAAATGTAAAAATGCTCATATGACAAAATGGACAATGAATGTTTTGGATTTCATGATTTGTTTGAAAAGTGGTAATGGATGTTACCACTGTAATTTCAAAATAAAAATGAAGTTGAAAGTAAAAATTGACGAGGGTGGATGGAAGGCTTGGTGCGCGGTTTAGCACGAGAATTTTTGGGATTGTGAATGAGCCACCCTGGTCGTTTAAGGACCGACGCTTGTGTTTGTCCAAACTGAGCAAAACAGTGCAACCACAAGTCTATATGGGTACGACCTAGCTAACTAACCTATAAAGGTGGTGAAACCTTAGCGGGTGGTATCTAGCTATACTGGAGTAGGTGAAAGGCTTTGTGATATTTTATCCGGTCTCATGCCAAAGGAAGCATGTTGACCATTAAGATAATTTATCTCTTGTGGGTAAAGTGTACAAACTCGCAGAGTAAAAACTATTCGAATAGCCGTGCCCACGGTCAAGGGCGAGCAAGGAATGCATTCACATGGTAGAAGTTTGATTTTGATTTTAAAACAAAATGATTTGGCAAACTCGGGAGTGGTGTAACTCTCGTGATTTCAATCGTGGATGTAACCGTAATTTTAAACCTTGGCGGATTAGCCTATGATATTAGTGTTGGTGGTTTAACCTTCACTAAGATTATTTATCTATTTTCAATTATTGAAAACAAGATGTTTAACAAATGGCTTTGAAATAATAGGAAAGTTTGAAATAAAATGCGGATTTTCGCAAAAGAACCATATAGCCTTCCTTTGTTAAGCCCTGCATCTATGCATCTTTCCCAAGACTTGCGGAGTACATTCATGTACTCACGTGCTACACTTCAAATTAACTCTCAGAGGAGATCGAAGCTCAAGAGGTGGACTACGACTACTTCGTGGATGGATTCGTCGAAGGCTTTCCGGAGAACTAGGTTGCGCTTCCCACCAATTGCCTGTGGCGTATTGACGGGTCTTGCTTTAGTTTCTTTTTGCTTCCGCTGTAATTTTCTTTTTGGTGTGAGGTCTTAAAATCTCATTTGTAATAAAGGCTTCGAGGTCTGTAATCTCGATTATGATAATAAAGCGTTGTTGGCAATGTATCATCTTTTCTGTTTGAACTGTGTGTACTAGCGTTGATCTGGGACTAGTACTGTAATGCACAGGAGGTCCAGGAGTTTCTACTCCGGGGTCTCACAGAAGTGGTATCAGAGCCAATTTGACTGTAGGGCGTAACCTAGTTAGAATGGTCGTTATTAGAAAAGCTTCAAATTTTATTTTATAAAATAAAAATTTAATAATGTGCTATTCTCATCTTTTCTCTTCTTTCTATCCTTACCTTCGTCAGGATATTCTATCTTATCTATATGTTTGCTCACTTTTAAGAATGGTAATTGTATCCACTTTCCTTTGTAATTTCTATAGATGGGTTAGAGAGATCAAGTCTGTGAAGCACCCAGAGGACCGTGTCGTCATGAAGATTTGAAGAGTAGTTCCTTTGTTTATAGTACCCAAGTAAAGCTCTATGATTTTAGAACGCTTATGTATATTGCTTGTTGGTGTTAGATGGACTGTACCAAGTCTTTGTGTACTTGTAGTACAACCATCTTTAAAAACTATTTTTGTTTTCGAGCTAAGTTTCTCCTGGTTGGAGTTTACTTCTCTCTTGTGTGTTTGTTTGGGATGTTATTTAGTTGTTCCCCAACCTCTTACCTATGCTACTTCCCTCTTACCTTGTGCTAATCCTCGTTCTTTGCTTGGATGGTGCAAGTTCCAAATTCTTCTATAGTAGTCCAAGCTTGGAAAATATTTGAGAACTAAGAATATATGGAAGATCACTAAATTTACTGAAAGTACTCTTATCGGAAAGTCATCCTAATTCTTAGATGTCAAGTTAGGTAATTTGAAGGATTGTTGCTAGTGTGATATATTTGGATTTAGAATTGACAAGATTGGATAATTCTTGGGTGATTCAAAGTAATAAAGGTATATTTGCAGATACCAATGGATTATGAATAAATATGAAAGTTGTAACACTTGTGGATTGAATAGATCTTAGAAATGATCACATTATTGAACTTGGTGGAGCTAATTAGATCATGGGGAGTGTCCAAACTTAGTGCCTTGGATTTATTATCTTGGATTGAAAGGAGTAATTGGATGTAAAACAAGATTTTAGTTGAAGGATTTATTTGTGATCATTGGAGAATTAATATTAAGAATTTGATATAGTAAAGGTGGAAATTAAAAGATTGGATTATCATAAACAATTTATGACATCAATTTTGTCTGATTTGGTTGAATCATGAAGAGCGGATAAATCTTGTGGAATTAATTGATTATCATAGTTTGGTGGACCTATTGATGATGAGTGGATACCAGTGCAATTCTGGAAGATAATACACTTAGATATCTGGTGGATTACTCTTGTCATTGCAAAGGGGATATTGATTTGAAACTCGTGGATTTATCAGATCGTTGAAAGATAACTGGATTTTAATTTATGAGATTGAATATATCATTTAAGGATGATCGAAGGCTTAAGTTTGGTGGATTTAAGTCAAATATGGAAGATAGATTGTTCGATAAGAATTAATGGAAGATAGATTGTTCGATAAGAATTAATTGTGGTACTCAGATTCACTCAAATTTGGTGGAACCAAAATGATGATTTTCGAGAAGTTGATTTTGGTGGATTAATCTTATCATCGAAAAGTGGGTTCTGATATGTTGATTTGAAATTTGTGGATTTATCATATCATTGTTAGATAATTGGATTTTAATTTATGAATTGACTAAATCATTTAATGATGTTCAAATGGTTAAGCTGGAGGATTTAAATTAATTATGGGAGTTATGAATCTATTGGATTAGACAAGGATCATAAAGTATTGGTGGAAATCACAGATTACAACATCATTGGATTCTTATTAGAAGAACTCTATAGTTTGTCAGTCAAATTCGAATAAGTATAGACAATAAAATTTTATGGGATTATTTGTGGAAACCAATGTGAGATCAACGAGGTGCATTGGTGGTATATGATTCTGCAATGAAGCACCTTTGAAAAGATGAAATAATTATGTCTTTTGTCGGATGAACACTAGAAGTTAAGCCCTTTTGATGGAATTTTGAATTAATCAATATGATAAGGGCAAATGAAGTTAGCACAGAGATTATAGGCGACTGGAGATGTATTTTCCGATTTGTAGTTGTCTTCCATATATCTCAATTAAAGGAATGCTTCAGAGTACCAAAAATCAAAACAAGTCAAAATCAAGGAGTCAGCTGAATATCGAACAAGAGACAATAATATCGAACTCTGCAAAGTATAGTGAAGTAACCCTTCAGAATCAGAAGCAACTTGGGAATGTGAAGATGACCGAAGAGCCGAGTTTCCCTCTCTTTTCTTTTTCCTACTCCGTCCGAATCTCGGGGTCGAGATTCTTTCTAAGGGGGGTAGATTTGTAACATCCCAAAAATTTGCTTTCTTTAAAACTAATTGCAAAATAATTATTTTAAAGTATTTGAACTTTATTTGGATTTTCTGGAGCTTAGTTGGATCTTTTCTGGATTTTATTTCAAGCTTTAAAGTAAGAAAAGTTAACAATTCTCATTTTATAAAAGCCAAAATAAATTTATTTCATTTTCCAAAGTCAAAAATAAGTTTATTTATTTTTCCTAAGTCAATCCTGTATTTTATAAAAATTTCCAGGATTTTCTAGAAATTAAAAACTCCCTTTTAAAATTAAATTGTGTTTCTGAAAAATCTAAATCGAATTTAATCCTCAACCTCTCTACTCGACCATCACGTGTCGCTCCCTGATTCAATCCATCCTCGCCCGGTTTAATCTCAGCCACCTGCCTTCACTTACCCCTTCGTTTTAATCCGATGGCCCTGATTTCTCTTTCGCCTCGTGGCATTCATCCGACTGTCCACTCCTTCCTCCTCTCTCTTCCCTCTCGCTGACAGCCCAACCCCGCCAGTCAGCTTCTTCTTTCTTCTTGCCTTCTTCAACCTTCCACCGCCACCATTTCCCCGCTTTAAACCCCGCTTATCTCCCTCTTTACTCGTCTTTGCGTCGTCCTTAACTTTGGTGTAACCGATAACCGTTCGTCGCCTCCACCGAGTGAATCCACCGCCGAAGAGCCCTGCTGCCAACGCCCTCACTTCGCCACCCCTGCATCCTCGTCGCTGGCTACCATCGAGAATTTCCGAGTGTCGTGCCAAGGTGCACTTAACTCCCGTGCCTTTCCTCCTCACGCACACCTCGTCGACCCTAGCAGCGCGCCATCCGCCGATGCCCTTAGCCCCGATCGCCACCTCAGCAACCATGAGCCACACAAGCGCTACGCCACCAAGTGTGCCACCTCAGCTTTCTCTTTGGTCCATGAACCCACCCACAAAAGCCGATCCCACCTGTCAGTGAATAAAACCCTTGTTCTGTTGAAAAATAATTCGATCAGAAAATCAAAATCTTTGCTGACGACACCCTGACATATAAATCTCTTTTCCCACAGAAAAATAATTCCTCTGAAAATCATTTCCCTTGATGACATCATAATCTGGTTTTTCAGTTCAAAAATAATTCCAGAAAATCGGTTTATTCTTTTTCCCTCCTTTCGAACTTCCAAAAGTTCGTATTTCTTAATTTTAATTCCGTTTGAGCCCATTCAAATTTCTAAACTCATCAAAAATTCCAGTCTATCCATTTCTATCCTCTTTTCAATTTTTTGGAATTTTTGAATTTATTTGATTTAAATCAAAGCTTAGAAAGTAAAAATATTTTAAATGGCTAAAATTTACCTCAAATAAATCCAAAATTATTTTATTTAGTCTTTTCGTTTTCCAAGGATTTTTGTAGAATTTTCTTGAATTTTGTCGAATTTATTTTATTTTATTGTTTTTGGGAGAAAAATATATTATTTTATTTCCTGCTTTCTCTCTCCTCGCTTCATCTTCCTCACGAACATGCGTTTCGTCCAGAGCATGGCCACCATGAACGCAACTTTGAAGCTCTCATATCTCTTGATTTTCTCAACGGTTTTTAGCAAAATAAATTGTATTCAACTCATCTCATCAAACTCTTTCATTTCCTTACCGTTTTCCCCTCATTCATGAGCCGTTTCGCGAGAAATTAACCCATGCCATTGATGGACATGGTCTCTTGATCTCCCATCTCGGACCTCCCCCGCCCCTATAAAAGGGAGCACCGTGATCTCCTCCTCATCCTCACTCAACCCCGAAAATATCAAGTTCTCACTCCTCTTCTCTTGGCGCAATCGAGTTTTTCTTTTGTGTTCCAAGCGGCGTTCTTCGGCTTATTGCGCTCGTCCGGTGGAGCCCGCCACATTTGAGCACATCCCGGATTCGCCTCGTTGCGTTCTCGCGGTGCTCATCTCGCCTTGCGGAACTTCTCCGAGCACTGCCGCCACCGTGGGCCATAGCGCGTCGTCGTTCCTCGCGCGCCACCGGCCGTCCGTGCATGCCCGACCAAAACCAAGGTGAGCATCACGTTCCCCACGATCTACTCTTCGTTTCGCCGCAAGTCTTGCATGTTAATTCCTCTCCGCTTGCCCGAATGTCGATGTCACCGTCGGCTACATAAAAGCTTGTCCACCGCGTTTCACTAGTCCGTTGGCGAGTCATCGCACCGCTGAGTTGGCCTCGACGCGTTCTACGCCGTGCTCTCTTCCATTTGTCCAAAACCATTTCCTAAATTTTTGACCCGACACCTTGCCATGGCCGCAAATGGCACTTCGCATCCCTTCCTGTCCAAGAATGCTTTCAACAATCCGTTCACGCCAAAACGTGCCAAACTATCCCGGTGGCTACGTTTGAGACGGTTTTGGATTCGCTCTACCGAGCACGAAGATATTGAGTTTTTCGTGTTTCGTACCGTCGTTGTTCAAACGACGATTGCGTCGCCTCCGTGAGTTTTCGCTTAACCGATATTTTTCCTAGCTTCGCCTCGCCGCGTTCTAGGCCGTGCTCACCTTACTTCTCCTTGTCCCTTTCCCGAAAATTATTCTTCTCTCACACCTTATGTCGTTGTCGTCGTACACGTCGTCATCGTGCTCCGTTTGACGTGTCGTCACTTCCTACATGTGACTCGGGTCCTTAACAACCCATTTTGCTAGTTAGATTCACCTCCCATGCCTCCTATCGCCAGCGCTAGCCTTCTCGCCAAAAGTACTGTTCTCGGATGAACAGTAACATCTGTGAATTTCCAGCATTTTCTCGCCCAACCCGATTATTTTTCCTAAATTCATCTAAAATTGAGTTCTATCTTTTGGTTCTGGGTTTGCAGTTTTTGGAGTTCATTTGAAGTTTATTTGAATTTGTTTTGTTTGTTTTATCGTTTCGCGCGTAGAACCCGACGTCGCCGAAGAGTTTGTCGAACCACAGCAAGAGGGACCAACCAGTGCACAAGAAGGCAAGTCTCCTTTGACCATCTTGCTCCTATGTTTTGAAAATAGTTTTTGTAGTTATTTTAAATTATTGCATGGCTATGTTATATAAAGTGATAATTTAAATTTAGAAAATTTAGTTAAATGCCAACCTTGTTATGCCTTCCTTTGGAAATTGTTTACCATGTACCCTTGTCAACTTAGCATGATTTTTGGCTCAATAATGAGTTATTATTATTCTTGTTAAATTTAGAATACTAGCAAATGCTTAGTTTAGCTGATAAATGTAAAAATGCTCATATGACAAAATGGACAATGAATGTTTTGGATTTCATGATTTGTTTGAAAAGTGGTAATGGATGTTACCACTGTAATTTCAAAATAAAAATGAAGTTGAAAGTAAAAATTGATGAGGGTGGATGGAAGGCTTGGCTGGTGCGGTTTAGCACGAGAATTTTTGGATTGTGAATGAGCCACCCTGGTCGTTTAAGGACCGACGCTTGTGTTTGTCCAAACTGAGCAAAATAGTGCAACCACAAGTCTATATGGGTACGACCTAGCTAACTAACCTATAAAGGTGTAGTTTAGATATCACCAGTGGTGTATTGAGTGCCAGGGTGTACTGGTTACTCATAGTGAGGGACAGGGTTTACTGTACTCATACGGCGCAAGAGGGGGCTCCAACTCGTGGATTCGAGTTGTGGTGAAACCTTAGCAGGTGGTATCTAGCTATACTGGAGTAGGTGAAAGGCTTTGTGATATTTTATCTGGGTCTCATGCCAAAGGAAGCATGTTGACCATTAAGATAATTTATCTCTTGTGGGTAAAGTGTACAAACTCTGCAGAGTAAAAACTATTCGAATAGCCGTGCCCACGGTCAAGGGCGGGCAAGGAATGCATTCACATGGTAGAAGTTTGATTTTGATTTTTAAAACAAAATGATTTGGCAAACTCGGGAGTGGTGTAACTCTCGTGATTTCAATCTGGTGGATGTAACCCGTAATTTTAAACCTTGGCGGATTAGCCTATGATATTAGTGTTGGTGGTTTAACCTTCACTAAGATTATTTATCTATTTTCAATTATTGAAAACAAGATGTTTAACAAATGGCTTTGAAATAATAGGAAAGTTTGAAATAAAATGCGGATTTTCGCAAAAGAACCATATAGCCTTCCTTTGTTAAGCCCTGCATCTATGCATCTTTCCCAAGACTTGCGGAGTACATTCATGTACTCACGTGCTACACTTCAAATTAACTCTCAGAGGAGATCGAAGCTCAAGAGGTGGACTACGACTACTTCGTGGATGGATTCGTCAAGGCTTTCCGAGAACTAGGTTGCGTTTCCCCAGTCAATTGCCTGTGGCGTATTGATGGGTCTTGCTTTAGTTTCTTTTTCCTTCCGCTGTAATTTTCTTTTTGGTGTGAGGTCTTAAAACCTCATTTGTAATAAAGGCTTCGAGGTCTGTAATCTCGATTATGATAATAAAGCGTTGTTGGCAATGTATCATCTTTTCTGTTTGAACTGTGTGTACTAGCGTTGATCTGGGACTAGTAATTGTAATGCACAGGAGGTCCAGGAGTTTCTACTCGGGTCTCACGTATGGTATCGAGCCAATTTGATCAGTAGGCGTAACCTAGTTAGAATGGTCGTTATTAGAAAAGCTTCAAATTTTATTTTATAAAATAAAAATTTAATAATGTGCTATTCTCATCTTTTCTCTTCTTTCTATCCTTACCTTCGTCGGATATTCTATCTTATCTATATGTTTGCTCACTTTTAAGAATGGTAATTGTATCCACTTTCCTTTGTAATTTCTATAGATGGGTTAGAGAGATCAAGTCTGTGAAGCACCCAGAGGACCGTGTCGTCATGAAGATTTGAAGAGTAGTTCCTTTGTTTATAGTACCCAAGTAAAGCTCTACGATTTTAGAACGCTTATGTATATTGCTTGTTGGTGTTAGATGGATGTGCACCAAGTCTTTGTGTACTTGTAGTACAACCATCTTTAAAAACTATTTTTGTTTTCGAGCTAAGTTTCTCCTGGTTGGAGTTTACTTCTCTCTTGTGTGTTTGTTTGGGATGTTATTTAGTTGTTCCCCAACCTCTTACCTATGCTACTTCCCTCTTACCTTGTGCTAATCCTCGTTCTTTGCTTGGATGGTGCAAGTTCCAAATTCTTCTATAGTAGTCCAAGCTTGGAAAATATTTGAGAACTAAGAATATATGGAAGATCACTAAATTTACTGGAAAGTACTCTTATCGGAAAGTCATCCTAATTCTTAGATGTCAAGTTAGGTAATTTGAAGGATTGTTGCTAGTGTGATATATTTGGATTTAGAATTGACAAGATTGGATAATTCTTGGGTGATTCAAAGTAATAAAGGTATATTTGCAGATACCAATGGATTATGAATAAATATGAAAGTTGTAACACTTGTGGATTGAATAGATCTTAGAAATGATCACATTATTGAACTTGGTGGAGCTAATTAGATCATGGGGAGTGTCCAAACTTAGTGCCTTGGATTTATTATCTTGGATTGAAAGGAGTAATTGGATGTAAAACAAGATTTTAGTTGAAGGATTTATTTGTGATCATTGGAGAATTAATATTAAGAATTTGATATAGTAAAGGTGGAAATTAAAAGATTGGATTATCATAAACAATTTATGACATCAATTTTGTCTGATTTGGTTGAATCATGAAGAGCGGATAAATTTTGTGGAATTAATTGATTATCATAGTTTGGTGGACCTATTGATGATGAGTGGATACCAGTGCAATTCTGGAAGATAATACACTTAGATATCTGGTGGATTACTCTTGTCATTGCAAAGGGGATATTGATTTGAAACTCGTGGATTTATCAGATCGTTGAAAGATAACTGGATTTTAATTTATGAGATTGAATATATCATTTAAGGATGATCGAAGGCTTAAGTTTGGTGGATTTAAGTCAAATATGGAAGATAGATTGTTCGATAAGAATTAATGGAAGATAGATTGTTCGATAAGATTCATTCACTCAAATTTGGTGGAACCAAAATGATGATTTTCGAGAAGTTGATTTTGGTGGATTAATCTTATCATCGAAAAGTGGGTTCTGATATGTTGATTTGAAATTTGTGGATTTATCATATCATTGTTAGATAATTGGATTTTAATTTATGAATTGACTAAATCATTTAATGATGTTCAAATGGTTAAGTCGAGGATTTAAATTAATTATGGGAGTTATGAATCTATTGGATTAGACAAGGATCATAAAGTATTGGTGGAAATCACAGATTACAACATCATTGGATTCTTATTAGAAGAACTCTATAGTTTGCCGTCAAATTCGAATAAGTATAGACAATAAAATTTTATGGGATTATTTGTGGAAACCAATGTGAGATCAACGAGGTGCATTGGTGGTATATGATTCTGCAATGAAGCACCTTTGAAAAGATGAAATAATTATGTCTTTTGTCGGATGAACACTAGAAGTTAAGCCCTTTTGATGGAATTTTGAATTAATCAATATGATAAGGGCAAATGAAGTTAGCACAGAGATTATAGGCGACTGGAGATGTATTTTCCGATTTGTAGTTGTCTTCCATATATCTCAATTAAAGGAATGCTTCAGAGTACCAAAAATCAAAACAAGTCAAAATCAAGGAGTCAGCTGAATATCGAACAAGAGACAATAATATCGAACTCTGCAAAGTATAGTGAAGTAACCCTTCAGAATCAGAAGCAACATGGGAATGTGAAGATGACCGAAGAGCCGAGTTTCCCTCTCTTTTCTTTTTCCTACTCCGTCCGAATCTCGGGTCGAGATTCTTTCTAAGGGGGGTAGATTTGTAACATCCCAAAAATTTGCTTTCTTTAAAACTAATTGCAAAATAATTATTTTAAAGTATTTGAACTTTATTTGGATTTTCTGGAGCTTAGTTGGATCTTTTCTGGATTTTATTTCAAGCTTTAAAGTAAGAAAAGTTAACAATTCTCATTTTATAAAAGCCAAAATAAATTTATTTCATTTTCCAAAGTCAAAAATAAGTTTATTTATTTTTCCTAAGTCAATCCTGTATTTTATAAAAATTTCCAGGATTTTCTAGAAATTAAAAACTCCCTTTTAAAATTAAATTGTGTTTCTGAAAAATCTAAATCGAATTTAATCCTCAACCTCTCTACTCGACCATCACGTGTCGCTCCCTGATTCAATCCATCCTCGCCCGGTTTAATCTCAGCCACCTGCCTTCACTTACCCCTTCGTTTTAATCCGATGGCCCTGATTTCTCTTTCGCCTCGTGGCATTCATCCGATCGCCCACTCCTTCCTCCTCTCTCTTCCCTCTCGTTGTGACCCAACCCCGCCATCAGCTTCTTCTTTCTTCTGGCCTTCTTCAACCTTCCACCGCCACCATTTCCCCGCTTTAAACCCCGCTTATCTCCCTCTTTACTCGTCTTTGCGTCGTCCTTAACTTTGGTGTAACCGATAACCGTTCGTCGCCTCCACCGAGTGAATCCACCGCCAAGAGCCCTGCTGCCAACGCCTCACTTCGCCACCCTCGCATCCTCGTCGCTGCTACCATCGAGAATTTCCGAGTGTCGTGCCAAGGTGCACTTAACTCCCGTGCCTTTCCTCCTCTCACGCACCTCGTCGACCCTAGCAGCGCCGCCATCCGCCGATGCCCTTAGCCCCGATCGCCACCTCAGCAACCATGAGCCACACAAGCGCTACGCCAGCCAAGTGTGCCACCTCAGCTTTCTCTTTGGTCCATGAACCCAGTCCACAAAAGCCGGTCCCACCTGTCAGTGAATAAAACCCTTGTTCTGTTGAAAAATAATTCGATCAAAAATCATGTCGAGGTGACCCCGTGTGTGTGATGAATAAAACCCTTGTTCTGCTGAGAGACCATGTGGAGGTGACCCCGTGTGTGTGATGAATAATTGACATCGGTTTAGGAAAGTCGAGTTTGGTTTGTGTGGTTCAGACCATGTCGTTGCGTGGTGCAATCGATCTCGGTCGGACTAGGTCAAATCTGGTCGTATGGGCTTAGGATGCTTATTCTCTTGATTCGACAGGTTTGGACTTCGTCATGCGTAAGTATGATGCTTTGATGCTATTTATGCTTTCATGTATCGAGCGATGCTATATGATGTGTTTCTTGTCTGTGATGGCTGCAGGACGTCGAGGCGGAGTCGTGGCGAGGCACGAGGTGACCGGACTAGGCACAGGCAAGTCGATGTCAGAACGGTCGGATGTGACGAAGACGGCGGAGACTCGAGGTGGTTGCGAGGCTTGGATGACAAGGAACGCGGAAGCTTCCCGGAAGGTGCAGGAGGGGCATTTCGGTAAAAGCGCAAAGCTGCACAAGTGGGAGCGGTTCTGTTCGGGTTTTAGCGGGCATAACGGGTTGGAGACCCGTTAGCCAAAGCTTATATAAGGAGGGGATGTCTCCTTGTGGCTGCAGGTATTCCATGGATTCTAGGGTTTGGGAGAGAGTTAGGGTTTTGCTTTAGTCAAAAGAGCCTTTGGAGAGGTTATTTTGCTTTGAGGCTTTAGTTGGTAGGAGAGTGCAGGAGTTGGTCTCCCGTAGCTTTTCTTGTTCCTGTGTTCTTGAGGGAAACATGTAGCTTGTGCTCTCAATCCAAGCATGTATGGGATTGTAGGGATGATATGAGTTGATACTCCTTGTAATCATGTATCTCTCATCCTCAATATCAATCTGAGATGGCTTTAATTGAGATGGATTGAGTTCATAAGTTCTTTCTGTTGTTTTTGCTCTTTGATGCTTTCTAGGCTTGATTTGATATTTTCATTTTTGTGTCGTTTCTTGCTGGGGAGTGGCAAAATGGGTTGCTCTGTGATGGAATTGCATTTCTAGACCCTTTGGTCATCTAGTTCCAAGAGCAATTTGATCGATTTACAAGAATCTCATTTTTAGCCTTCCTGTGTTCATGTTCTCATTTTTAGGGTTTGATGCCTTTTTTCATTTTCCCTTCATGAGATGGCATGAAACTTGGTATCTAGAGTCCTGAGGCTATTAATTAGCTATTTTCAAAGTTTCATGGTCAAAGGATCAGAGATGGAATGGCAATTTGAGTTTTTGGGCTGCTCTCTGTAGTTTTCAGTTTTTATCCCAATCTGAAATTCTTGGTATTGAGTTGGATTCTGCAGTTTCCCAAGCCTCTCTTGTTATTTAGGATGTTTGTGTGTTGCTTGGGCTGAAAAGATTGGGTGCAATCCCCCAATTTCTCAGTTTTTGGAAGAACTAAAATATTTCACGAGTTTCAGTTTTTCAGTTTGCTCTCGGGTTGCTCTGGGATCAGGGGAGCGGTCAGACCGGTCCTTGAAGGGCGGTCAGACCGGCACACGACGGGCGGTCTGACCGGCATTGGACCGACGGTCTGACCGGGGAATAGTAGGCGGTCTGACCGACCCACAGTAGGTGGTACTGCAGGCGGTCTGACCGGCCTACTGCAGGCGGTTTGACCGGCCATCCCCCTTCAGCTCTTATGATTTCTGGGTTTGGTTGCTGTGTGTTGACCCGCTTACTCTTGTGTGTTCAAGGTTCCAGAGAACTTGATCTTCTTCTCTTTATAGCTTCTTGTAGCTTTGGAGAGAAGCCTCTAGTGAGTACCTTTCTCTCTTCAAGGTTCTTTTGGTTGCATCCTGCTTGCCTTGGTTTTATCACCTTATTCTTCTCTCTGTTAGCTGAAGGTTTCTTGTGAGTACTTTTTGGGGGATAATTTTTAAATAGTCGACATTCACCCCCTCTGTCGCCAAATTCGATCTAACAAGTGCTCTTCCTATCTATCCTACAGCCAGCAAAGTCTACGTCCGAGTAGGCTCTGAGAGAAAGATAGGATGAGGAAGAGTACCAGATACCATAGTCAATGGTAGCTCGAAGGTACCGAAAGATGCGTTTCACCGCCTGGCGGTGAGATACGCAGTGAGATGCATTTCACGTGTATGTCCGGTCTCGAGGCAGTGAGGTACAAGAGGGAGCCAATCATGTTTCTGTACTCTTTTTGATCAACTGGCTCGCCATCCTCATCTGGAGCAAGTGAAGCTGTTGATGCCATTAGAGTTGACACCGGCTTGCCATCACTCATGTCAAAGTGTCTCAAGAGGTCACGAGTGTACTTGCCCTGATGCAAGAAAGTACCCTCCCGAGTCTGCTTGATCTGGAAACTATGGAAGAAGGTCAACTCCCCCATCATGCTCATCTCAAACTCTGTGCTCATGACATCTGAGAACTGGGAAACAAGAGCATGAGAGGAGCCGCCAAAGATGATGTTATCCACATAAATCTGGACGAGTAGAAGGTCATTGCCATGTCTGCGAATGAACAAGATCTTGTCTACCTTACCCATCTCAAACCCATGACTCAACAGATAGGACTTAAGCCTCTCATACCAAGCTCCAGGGGCTTGCTTAAGTCCATACAGGGCTTTGGAAAGCTTGTAGACATGGTTGGGTATTTGGGTTCTCGAAACCTGGAGGCTGCCTAACATAAACCTCTTCGTCAATAAACCCATTGAGGAAGGCACTCTTGACATCATTTGGTAAAGCTTGAAGCCCTTAGATACTGCGAATGCAAGCAAGATCCTAATGGCCTCTAGCCTAGCTGCAGGGGCAAAAGTCTCCTCAAAATCTAGACCCTTAATCTGGGAGAAGCCCTGAGCTACCAATCTAGTTTTGTTTCGAATGACTACCCCATCCTCACTCTACTTGTTTTTGAACACCCACTTGGTACCTATGATATTATGACTCTAGGGGGCTCAACAAGCGACCAGACCTTATTTCTCTCAAAGTTTTCTAACTCCTCATGCATGGCATTGACCCAAGACTCATCAGAAAGAGCATGACTAACATCCTTGGGCTCGAAGGAGGCAACAAAGGCAGAGTGGAGACAAAAGTAAGACATGCCAGACTTTGAGCGTGTGACACGCTCAAAGAGATCTCTAATCATTTACTTTGAAGGATGGACTTTTTGGATATGACGGGGATGTCCTGGATGAGAAGAAGAAGTGACCTCTACCTCATGAGCTGACGAGGTAGGAACAGAGCCACTAGCTCTAGAAGATGCGGAATGAATGGGCTGATCTCCTCGAGGTGCGGTGGTAGAAGTAGGCATCTCAAGGGGTGGAGGAACTGGATCGGGTAGACGACCCTCATCTCCATCCTCCTCATCGTCCACAAAGATGGGCTCGGACTGCTCTACTGAACCTGAGATATCAGGCCTAGTCCTCGGACTGGCCTCATCGAAAGTCACCTCACAGGTGTCTACCATTTTACTAGACTCGCAGTTCCAGACCCTATACACCTGCGAAGTAGTCGAGTAACCTAGAAAGATCCCATCACAAGATCGTGACTCGAACTTATCTAGGTTCGTAGACTTCAGAATAAAACACTTGCAACCAAACACACGAAAATACGAGACACTAGGCTTTCACCCATATCTCAACTCATAAGAAGTGCGATGCAAGTGTGCCCTTAGAAAAACTCTGTTCGAAACATGGCACGTGGTGGCTATTGCCTCAGCCCAAAACTTCCTAGGTGTAGAATACTCATCAAGCATTGTCATGGCCATCTCGACCAAGATACGATTCTTCCTCTCCACGACGCCATTCTGCTGGGGGACGTACGGAGAAGAGAACTGGTGCTCTACACCTGTCTCATCGCAAAACCTCTCAAAGTAGAAATTCTTGAACTCCATACCATTGTCACTGCGGATCGCTCATACGGCACCCGGGAGCTCAACAGAAAGCCTACTAAAAAGACCACGAAAGTAGGTAAATGTCTCATCCTTCGAGGCTAAGAAAAACACCCTAGAGTACCTCGAGAAGTCATCGTCTACGACAAGAACATACCACCTCTCTCCTGCTGACTGCACTCTAGCTGGACCAATTGTGTCCATGTGGAGCAGCTGTCCTGGTGCATCGGTCATAGTCACTGTGATCGGAGGATGAGAAGCGGCAACCATCTTGCCGTGTCGGTAAGGAGCACAAACTAGATTTTTGACCATCTTGAGTTTAGGCAGACCACAAATGAGATCGTTGCCGCTAACTCGAGTCAAATGGTCAAATCCAATATGACCAAGTCTCCTATGCCAGAACGTGAGGTCACGGGACTCAAAAGCAACTAAACACCTGAGAGGATCGCCAGAAGACTCAACAAAATCAGCACGAAAGATCCTCCCATATCTAGAAATCCTGCAAACCAGACTCCCCGAAGAATCAAAAATTTTGTAAGCATTTTTTTCTTAAAGCTCACCTCGAAACCATCATTAGTAAGCTGGGAAACCGAAAGCAAATTGTACTGCCGCTTACTCACTAAGGCAACATCTTTTAAAACAAATAAATCATTAATGCACACAGTACCTTTAGCGATGACACACCCAGAAGAGGCATCTCCGAAGGTGATTGTCTCATCACCTAGAGCACGGACTAGGGAATATAACCAACGGGAGTCAACACCCGGAGTCCATAAGCCAAACTTCTCTCTTCCCTACACGGCGAACCTAAGTCAACAAGAGAGAGATGGCTCAGTACTGGGATAAATCAAAAAAGATTTTGGCACCCAATACTGAGTCACACGACGAGCAGAAGAAGTAGTCACATACGACTGACCTCTAACTACCCTACGCTCTCCATTGCTTAGAAAGCCAAAAGGTCTATGAGCAAACCTGAAGCTATTGCTGGGTCCGACTGCTATGAAAAAGCGATTAGGTGCACCAGCAACATGCTGATCTCGCCGCAGGTAGCTATCTCAATGGGGGAAACGAGATCTACCCTCAGGATGGCGGATATCATGACCAGAGGCAAATCGAGGACGAAAATCAGAAAACTCGAAAAAACCAAGTCCTCGATGCTGCCCAAACACATCAACATGATCAACCCTAGACCTCGTGTTGGTCTTAGGTGCACTCAAGGTCTGGAGCTGACCCTGAATACACCTAAGAGCTTGAACACGGTCTCTACACACGATCTTGGCGTGCCTGAAGCATCTCTCAATCATGTGTCCATCTTTCTGAAAGAAGGTACAATAATACTTCACCTTCTGAGAGGTAGAAGTAGCATGATGGGGCTTCGCCTTCTGAGAAGTCGAAGCAACAGGTGTTACCGCCTTACTGTCAGAGATCTCTGGACAAAGCCCGCAGATTTGAACTCAACTTTCTTGGTTCTGGGCTTGACCTCAATCACACCTGCTGCTATGGGTCTGAGAACAGTAGGTGGATGCTTCCTAACATCCTCAAGAAAATCATATCCTAGACCTTGATTGAATTTGCAAATTTTGGACTGGTCTAGATAAGATTCAGCTTCTTCTTGCCTCCAACAAATCTCTCAAGAGTGTTCATAAGATACTGACACTCCTGAAAGAGAGAGATGCAAGAAGAATAGGGGGAAGAAGAGACAGCAGAAGGAGAGAAAGAGGAACCAGCAGCAGAAGAACGGATGGCATGTGCATGCACAGCTGCCTCAACATTGACGTCTTCGCAAGGAATAGGAGGGACAGTCCTACTTCTAGCCGTTTGGTCCTCGTGCCTAACTGTCTCTACCACTTCTTTAGGCTTCTCCCCCACACCAGCACACACAACACAATTAGTTTGTAGCTTCATTAGAAGGTCCTTAGTTAGCTTCACACATTTTTCATTCAATGCAATCAAGTCAAATTTTAGTTTTTCACAATTATTGCATGGTGAGCTAACAGGGCCCTTAGAAGCATATTGAGCCATTTTCGTGTTATGATCAACCATTTTTTGAAATTGCTTAGAAACAGACTCAATCTCAAAGGTCAATCTAGGACAGTTGGTGCAGGAAACAATGGGCTCTAGCAAGGATGCTTGTAAGTCTGCGATTTTATGATCTGCCTTCTTTAAGTTCATTTTTGGATTATTGCAGTTTTCACATGTCTTAGGTAGATCAAGAAGCATAGTGTAAATACCTCTAAAGGTATTGTCCTTATCCTCACATGAGGTGTAAGAAGTAGTCTCAATAATAGTAGATGAAAGAGCAGCAGTCCTAGTCATCTCTAATTCAGCAAATAGACTAACATTCTCCATCTTAAGCATGTCTAGCTCAGAAGTCACACTATCATGAGAGATCCTTAGTTTCTCTATATCACCAACAAGGAAGAACATACATCACATTCGTCACGGGAGGGAGCAGATATAAGTGAAGTAAGCTCCCATGACAATCTATCTACTTCCTTATCAAGATCAACAACCCCAACTCTAGATCTAGCATAAAATTTTCCTAGCTTCAGAAATGCATCATTGAGCTGGTCATAGGAGGGGACTACCTCATCGGAGTCGCTGTAGAGCTCGCTGTCGCTGATGTCGCCCTCATGGGCCATGAAGCACATGCCAATGAAATCGTCGCCATCCTTGTGATCTTAATCATCCTTGCCGTCGTCACACCACCCCTCCACGTCGCCGAAGTCGATGTCATTGAAAGATCAAGCTCCGATTAAATTGGTTAAATGGGAGATTGAAAGATCAAGACCCGATTAAGTTGGTTTTGGTGTTAATGACAAATGCCATTATGAGATCTTGGTAATAATGACAAATACTTTTATTATGTATTGGTGATAATGACAAATGTATATATGAGACTAATATGTTTGTTCAAGTCTATTTATGTTTAGTCTCATTTGGATGAAAATGTGAAATCAAAGAGGTTTGCATTCGAAATCACTTTCTCATTTACTAATGCATTCCTTAGATCCAAAATATAGTTTGAACTCCTAAAATAGTTCAAATGAATACGTGCATATGTTTTTCTTTATATTCACTTATATGCACACATTTAGGGGGAGCTCTCTCTATGTTTTGGAGTTTTATGAGTATTGATCCATGCTTCTCTTAATATGCCTATTTAGGATCTTTACTTTGAAATACATTCTTTAGTATATATAGCTTGTGTAGTTCATATATACTCATGTGTAATCGGATTGTCATCTAGCTTTTCCATTATGTGTTGATGGATGATATATGTAACATCCCAAAAATTTGAAATTGGAAAATGTGAAGCTTTTGAATTATTTTGCAAAGTATTCTCTTGAAATTTGGATTTTATGGTGATTCTCCGATCTCCGAACTTTGGTTGAGATTACAAAAAAAATGAAGAGGTTCAAAAAACGACAAAAGCAAACATCAGTAATACCCTAAAAGGAAATGTGCAAATAATAGAGAGATAAAATTTTAAATATGAATCTGAAAAGATGATCCAGATAAGGAGGGAGAAACCTGAGTTAAAATATAAAATCTCATTTTGGAATTAATGACATAAATAGCAATAAAAAGTGAATGAATAAAATGCACACACACACACACACACACATATATGTTTACATCTAGATGCTGCAAAATTAATAAGCCAGTAAAAATAACAACATGTAAAATATATATATGTATATACACACAAATACACACATATAACTTAAACAACAACAACAACAACAATAATAATAATAATAATAATAATAATAATAATAATAATAATAATAATAGAAACTCTCATTTAATAGTTAAAAATTCAAAGCTTAAGTTCTAAATGTCATGCAAAAATAAGTGATCATAAATATGAGACAAAAATTTAAATTCGAAATCTGAGATTCAATAGCCCAAACATTTTATCCTCTTTCCAGTCTACCACTTCTTTCCCATGCTCTCACTGCCATGTGGGCCCATTCTTCCTTTATCTCTCCTTCCCTCTCTCCCAATCCCCTTCTTTGGCCGTTGGGCCTTCTCCCTCCCCGCCTCCCTCCTCCTTTTCTATTTCCCAGTGCGCCCATTCATCCCTTTCTTTTCTCTTCTCCTTCCTTCTTCCACGGCCGAACGCCCTCCACGTCGCCCCCTCCTATTTCTTTGCTCTGCGCCGCCCCACCAGTGTCGGGTCACCTCGGTGGAGTCCCCGAGCCATGCGCACTGCACGCCTTCTTGCGCCGAGCCCCACGCCGTTTCCCTGGCGCCATGTCCCGTGGCCCTCGCGCCCACGCCCCACGCATCTCCGCTTCCTAACAAGCCCGCAAACCTCCTCTCTCCGCGTCCATAAGAAGCTTTGCGCCACCCCATTGCTCCCGCGCCATTCTCTCCTCCTCCCCTACTTTTCCCCTTCTTTCCCCAAGAATCGCCGCCGCCGCAATTTCCCCCGCCGCTGCCTCCTCGGTCGGCCATCTCCCAATTCTTCGCCGAGGGAGCACCGACATAGCACCCTCAACCGGCCCCACCCATCAATTGGGCCTCTCCGCCGCCCCAGCTCCCCGGCGCCGCGTGACCGCATGCACCGCCGAAGGTCTCCGCCGCCAGCTCGCCGTGCATCCACCCGGCTCAGCCAGACACCCAGTAAGACTCCCTGTAACTCCCTTCTGCTCCCACGCAACACGGCTTCCCTCCCCTCCCCCTCCGGCACCATCGCCTTGTGCCCACCTCCTCACTGTCCGCTTAGCGCCGCCGCCAGCCCACCTTGCCGCCGTCGCGGGTCGCGCTACCTCCTCCACTGGCATCCCCATTCCCGGACGAACCCATTTCACCGGCCCCCTCCTCCACTCTGGTCACGCTCCGCCGTCAACGCCGCCGGTCGAGCGCCGTCCAAGCCTCCCCTGTTTTGCTCCATTTTGCCCAAGCCCGTGCATCGTCTTAACTACTTTCCCTCCCCTCTTCTAATCAAGAAACACCTGCCGCCGCGTTGGCCACCAGCATCTGCGTAAAACACATATCCGAGGTCTCTGGTTCGATCCCACCGATCGCACCCTTTTCAATTTTGTTCTATTTCAAACTTTTTACCCCCATTTTAAATAATATTTTAATTAGTAATAATTATGGAAAAAATTGGGAACAATTTAGGGAGTGCAATAAATTTAATCAGGATATAAAATAAGATCATTTGAGATTTAATAATGGATTAAATATATACATAAGTAACTAATGTAATTGGAACATTTAACAAAAGACTAAGTTTTATCTAAAGGTATTAATAAAAGATGACTTTGGTTAATTATCTGAAATGTCGTAAAAAAAGTGGCTTTGGATAAATGTTCCAAATTTAGTAAAAATACCCTTAATCATAATTAAAATGTATGTTCAATGTCTAGCACACTGTCACTCGTTAAATCTTGGAGGTAGATTCCGTTAAGCCACAAATATTAACAATATGGGACTAATCCGCGAATAATACTAAAGCTTGTCAAGATAGAGGTGAGTTTAGTGAATGTCTAATCCTAGATCAAACAACATATGCTAATAACTAATGTGCTCCGCATATTTGTTTTAAAGTTTAACTATTAATCAAGGGCATACTAGGAAATCGAGTAAAATCCTGTTTAGGTGATGCTCTCATGGGATAATGATTCAGCAAATGGAAACATTCTAAGGAGCAAATCGTACACCCATATATTATGGTAAAATAGATAGAACTAACCACCGCATAGCCAAACATAGGATGATAACCCTATGCCCTAGCATTTAATGTACAGCCGTTAAACAAAATCTCCATAGTAGGTTTAAATTGAGTAGATGTATTAATATATGAACTCGTATGCTAAGCCGTGATAGATAAATTTTAAAAAATATATATACTAATAAATTAATAATAATAATAATTACAATAATAATAATAATAATAATAATAATAATAATAATAATAATAATAATAATAATAATAATAATAATAATAATAATAATAATAATAATAATAATAATAATAATAATAGCAATGCTAAGCGTAACAATAACAAAGGTGTAGGCAAATAACAATGGTGCCAGTAATTAAATCTTAACATTTAATTTAGTAAACGATAATGCTGGGTATGAATAAATGTAGCAAGCTAGGACCCGAACCAATGGGTCCTAATTCAAAAATAAGTTATGCCTAGTAACAACTAAGTGTACATAAAATATCACACCATAAAATGCTAAGAACTCGGGCTCTAGTATTAATTTGGTAAAACTAAAAACTGTATACCTCACATAGTCCTTGGATATTAACGCTCGATAAAATAATACCCAGCTAGATTTGTACCCCAATTCAAAGGTCTATCCTAACTCATGGAATTTCCTTGATAAATAACAAAATAATAAAAAGAGATTATTAATAAAAAGATCAAGCTATCATATTCTATTACCAACCTTGCCTCAAATCACCCATTAACTCATAATAAGAACTAAATTGGGATTATTCGGATTTATTTGGATCTTTTGAGTTATTTGCTTTCATTTGGATTCAGACGTTTGTCGCGTAATTAGAAATTGGAAGTCGTGAAGATTCAATGGATCAAGCGAGATCAAGCTTGAAGTGAGGATAGAGACCAAAAGATCAAGAGGTAGCATAGCGTGAGCTCAGGACCGCGGTAAACCGCGCCAGGCGAGTCAATACTTTGATCATGTTGATCCTACATTTTCTGCATATTACTTTTGTTTAAAATATCAAATTGCATGCTGTTATTTTATATGCAAATACATGTTTAATTTAAGACTCTAGTTATATGCCATTGTTTGCCTTGAATAATATTACACCTCCTTTGGATTACTTGATTATGTGAACCTTGTCGCCCTAGCAAAATTATAATAGTAACATTTCGAAAATAAGTCTGTAATTGATATGCCAAGCTTAGTATTGCTTAGGTATTCATTGGCGCGAGAACGCCCAAGCATCACTTTAATCATGAGAAAATTTGGTCGGGCAGTCATGGTGGTAATGGCTGGTGTATGTTGGCTATGATTATTTTATGTTTCCAAAAACCCCAACTTGCTTAAATATCTGTGCGGATGGTTCGAGAGTGTATGTGTGGTGCAGTGGAAGCACAAAGTGGTTAGTGGTAGACCGCCCAGATACCACTAAGGACTGAATCTTGTCATGACCTCATGTGTAAAACAGTACAACTACAAGTCTGTAAAGTACAACTTGGCTTAGTAGATTTACCGGACCCTGAAAGTCATCCTCACAGGTGGAGGTGGTGAGGTCGTGCAAGCGGCTGTCTAGGTGACGGTTTGAATGGGACATCGTAGAGGGTGAAGTTCTGCTGTGGCGGGCTAGTAGGGGTAGCCAGCTACTAGACATTCAGAAGGAGAACATCCCGCACAACGTATGGGACCCACCGCAAGTGGGCGCGACCCACAGGGTGAAATGATGGAAGGGGCGAGGTAGTTTGAACGGTTACTGTGATGATTTGCTCAACCTCATGACTAAGAAATCGTGTGGGGCAATGAGTGGATTGTCTCTTGTGGTAAAAGTGTACAAACTCTGCAGAGTCAAAACTATTCGAATAGTCGTACCCATAGTCAGGGGCGGACATGGGAACTTAACCAGATATAGTTCTATTTCAAAATGCTTTATGGATGGGATTGGAAAAGTGAAGGGCAGTGGAAAGCCCTGATTTGAGTTGTCCTGGGTGTCGCCCCAGTGGTAATGTAAGCGGTTATAACGCTGAAATGTTAGCATATGGTGCAGATGCCATGTAATGGTGGATGCAATCTGAATCACTATTATTATTGCATTCTCTTACACATTATGTCTTTGGTCAAATCTGCTAGGTCTCAGGAATTTTTATGTATTATATTTTAAATAATGGCACTTCTGTTCTTACAAAATAAAATATAGGGAGGAATAAATAGAGTTGTGTGCAAAGAAGTTGGATGTTTGTGGTAAACACATAAAGGTATTGGTGGACTCATGTCGATCATAAAAAGAAAATGATAGTGTGGATTCTGGGAGAAATACATTGGTGGAGCCTAAATGAATATATATATATATATATACCAGATAAATGATTTAAATGATTTTTGGAGAATTAGGGGGTGCAAAGGTAATTGATTGATTACGACACTGATAACTAATATGAATTCTTGAAAGATGTTGATGATATTGGGATTAATAGGATTTGATCGACTACTAGATGAGTCAATTGAAATTTTGGAAATTTGGAGGTATGATAACAATTCTTGGAGTCTAAATTTGATCAATGATAATTTTGGTGGATATATACAAGTGATGCATAGACTTGATCAATGATATTCTTGATGGAGGTATACTAGTAAATTAGTTAGAGATAGATAATGAACAATAAGGTTGATTATTGGAAGAGCAAATTAGGGCTATGGATCAATAACAAAAAGGATTGGATTGTTAGGGATTCAGAATGCAAAAGATATTGGTGGATAAAATAAATGATATTAGATAAATGATGTTGCTAACTGTTTGGAGTTTTAGGCAGCAACCGATCGATGGATTATATAAATAATGATACTCGCTGTTTGGGGAATTAGGCAGCAATTGATTAGTGGATTGTATAATTGATGGTATTCGCTGTTTGGAGTCGTAGATAGTGAACAGTATAGAAAGAGTAAGATCGGTGGACTAATTAAATGATGTCACTCGCTGTTTGGAGTCTTAGACAGCAGCCAACAAAGAAAGTGTATCTTCGGTGGATTAAGTCAATTATGGTAATCGTTGTGTAGAGTTTAGGTAGCAACCATAACGCTATGATTAAATAATAATAATGCTACCAAAAGTGATTTTTGGCAAATAAAATAACCCGAGCCTCTCCTTTGTTAAGCCATGCATACTATTTATTTGAATTCTGTGTATTGGCTCGTGGAGCACGGTGGTTAGTGTGCTCACACTCGCTCTCATAACAAATCCAGAAGCAGGAATCAGATCACTGCACTTCAGCAATACTTTTGGTTATGATGGAAGAGAAGATGAAGTCGTCAAGGGCTAGGTCGCGAACCTCCAGTTGGCTCCCTGTGGGCATGTCCTGAAGGTCGCACTTGCGTGCTTCGTTCTTCCGCTGCTGCAATTTAATGATTTCGGCCTAATCGGCCCATGAGTAAGTCTACTATTATATTTACGTTTCCGCATGATATGTACTTTGATATTCAGAACTGTAAACGGTGAGCACTATCTACTGATCCAGGGAATAGTGCGGTGGAATCACAGAGGAATCCGGATTGTAAAATCTGGGTGCCTGACAGGGATGGTATCAGAGCATATCGACTGCAGGTCGTGACCTAGTTAGCCTGGCCGTTAGTTCATAACTAGAATTATTTTCTTCAATATCTATTTTCACAAACATAAGTTATACTAATTCTTCTCATCTCTCTTAGATGATTCCCTCTCGTCTTTATGCTGCCCTGGCCATTTTACTTCTAGAGCTCTCTTACCCCGAATTCAAAACAATAACACAAAAGGGAGTGCTAATATCAACCAAATTCCCCAAATACTTCTCTCCTCTGTCTATTAAATTCAAAAGGAAAATTTTTACTCTCTTCTCGTACCTTTACTCCAAGAAATTAAGGTCAGGAACGTTGAAGATGGTCAAGAAGATAAGGTGATTTCGTTTTAAATGATCTATGCAGACAAACCCTATGCCCCTTATGTGTGCTTTCCCGAGTAGACGTTGTATTGTCGCAAGGTTTTTGTTGGTCCCTGTGCACTGCCGTTTTGCCCTCGGGCGTCCTATTCGCAGTCATGGGAAAGGCTTGTTTTTGAAAGTTTATGTGATTTCATATCACCCCAGTTCTCTGGGAGCGCTCTTTTAAAAATTTGCATGGGTTAGATCACCTTATCCCCACGACATAATCCGTAACTCATGCTATTCCCTCTCACCTCTTGCTGAAAACCCCATCGGATCCACAGAAGCAAGGTGCTAGATAGCAGAAGCCAATGCAATCAAAGATGAGTGAAACCTTCACAACTTTCCAACTAAAAGCCACAATTGGCACCAGAACCAATAATTGAGATTCCGTCCTGCTAATTTTCTCTCCTTACCTACCCGGAGGACCCATCATGCCTGGAGTTAGAAGAGATGAATGATGACTAGTGATACCCATTTTAAGTGGGGTAGCACTACGAGACAGAACTGCCGAAGAACTACTATGATGTATGTTATTGGACTGCAACAACCTGGACTTAGAGCTAATCAGACCAGTACAAGGAAATTCGCAAGGCCAGAAATCTTCTAGTAATGAGGACTACGAGATGTACCTTTAGCTGAAATTATCGTGCGTGGCGAAGCTAAAGACTAAGAACGGGATCCCAATAGAAGTAAAAGACCCCACCTAGAAGTACCTCTGCATTCCCAAGGCCCTCTACCCCTAGGGCACAGACCATTGCTACCCACCTATCAGTATGAAACTCTACAACCCTATGTCCAATAGGCGATACAACTACTTCATTCTACGGTGACATGGAGACAACAATGTCAAAGAGTAAATAATTGGAAGTCTACAACATATCCAGGAGAACAAGGTATCTCTCTTCCCTTTTAACTTCTCCAAGTGCTAACCCCTATTATGCAGATTTTCATCTCTCTGTGGAGCTAAGGAACTATACGTCAAGCAGCACCCCGAAACCCATTGCTAGCTAATATAATCCACCTCCATTCTTTCTGCTCTACCGGAATCTCGGGGTCGAGATTCATTTAAGGGGGGGGGGTAGGTTTGTAACATCCCAAAAATTTGAAATTGGAAAATGTGAAGCTTTTGAATTATTTTGCAAAGTATTCTCTTGAAATTTGGATTTTATGGTGATTCTCCGAACTTTGGTTGAGATTACAAAAAAATGAAGAGGTTCAAAAAACGACAAAAGCAAACATCAGTAATACCCTAAAAGGAAATGTGCAAATAATAGAAAGATAAAATTTTAAATATGAATCTGAAAAGATGATCCAATATAAGGAGGGAGAAACCTGAGTTAAAATATAAAATCTCATTTTGGAATTAATGACATAAATAGCAATAAAAAGTGAATGAATAAAATGCAAACACACACACACATATGTTTACATCTAGATGTTGCAAAATTAATAAGCCAGTAAAAATAACAACATGTAAAATATATATATGTATATACACACACATACACACATATAACTTAAACAATAATAATAATAGAAACTCTCATTTAATAGTTAAAAATTCAAAGCTTAAGTTCTAAATGTCATGCAAAAATAAGTGATCATAAATATGAGACAAAAATTTAAATTCAAAATCTGAGATTCAAAAGCCCAAACATTTTCTCCTCTTTCCAGTCTACCACTTCTTTCCCATGCTCTCACTACCATGTGGGCCCCATTCTTCCTTTATCTCTCCTTCCCTCTCTCCCAATCCCCTTCTCTGGCCGTTGGGCCTTCTCCCTCCCCGCCTCCCTCCTCCTTTTCTATTTCCCAGTGCGCCCATTCTTCCCTTTCTTTTCTCTTCTCCTTCCTTCTTCCATGGCCGAACGCCCTCCACGTCGCCCCCTCCTATTTCTTTGCTATGCGCCGCCCCGCCAGTGTCTGGTCACCTCGGTGGCGTCCCCGAGCCCCGTGCCCTGCACGCCTCCTTGCGCCGAGCCCCACGCCGTTTCCCTGGCGCCATGTCCCGTCGCCCTCGCGCCCACGCCCCGCGCATCTCCGCTTCCTAACAAGCCCGCAAACCTCCTCTCTCCGCGTCCATAAGAAGCTTTGTGCCACCCCGTTGCTCCCGCGCCATTCTCTCCTCCTCCCCTCCTACCTTTCCCCTTCTTTCCCCAAAAACCGCCGCCGCTACAATTTCCCCCGCCGCTGCCTCCTCGGTCGGCCATCTCCCAATTCTTCGCCGAGGGAGCACCGCCATAGCACCCTCAACCGGCCCCACCCATCAATTGGGCCTCTGCGCCGCCCCAGCTCGCCGGCGCCGCGTGACCGCCTGCACCGCCGAAGGTCTCTGCCGCCAGCTCGCCGTGCATCCTCCCCAGCTTGGCCAGACGCCCAGTAAGACTCCCCGTAACTCCCTTCTGCTCCAACGCAACGCGGCTTCCCTCCCCTCCCCCTCCGGCGCCGTCGCCCCGTGCCCACCTCCTCATCGTCCGCTTAGCGCCGCCGCTAGCCCACCTCGCCGCCGTCGCGGGTCGCGCTGCCTCCTCCACTGGCATCCCCATTCCCGGACGAACCCATTTCACCGGCCCCCTCCTCCACTCCGGTCACGCTCCGTCGTCGACACCGCCGGCCGAGCGCCGCCCAAGCCTCCCCTGTTCTGCTCCATTTTGCTCAAGCCCGTGCATCGTCTTAACTACTTTCCCTCCCCTCTTCTAATCAAGAAACACCTGCCGCCGCGTTGGCCACCAGCATCTGCGTAAAACACATATCCGAGGTCTCGGGATCGATCCCACCGATCGCACCCTTTTCCATTTTGTTCTATTTCAAAACTTTTTACCCCCATTTTAATTAATATTTTAATTAGTAATAATTATGGAAAAATATTTGGGAACAATTTAGGGAGTGCAATAAATTTAATCAGGATATAAAATAAGATCATTTGAGATTTAATAATAGATTAAATATATACATAAGTAACTAATGTAATTGGAACATTTAACAAAAGACTAAGTTTTATCTAAAGGTATTAATAAAAGATGACTTTGGTTAATTATCTGAAATGTCGTAAAAAAAGTGGCTTTGGATAAATGTTCCAAATTTAGTAAAAATACCCTTAATCATAATTAAAATGTATGTTCAATGTCTAGCACACTGTCATTCGTTAAATCTTGGAGGTAGATTCCGTTAAGCCACAAATATTAACAATATGGGACTAATCCGCGAATAATACTAAAGCTTGTCAAGATAGAGGTGAGTTTAGTGAATGTCTAATCCTAGATCAAACAACATATGCTAATAACTAATGTGCTCCGCATATTTGTTTTAAAGTTTAACTATTAATCAAGGGCATACTAGGAAATCGAGTAAAATCCTGTTTAGGTGATGCTCTCATGGGATAATGATTCAGCAAATGGAAACATTCTAAGGAGCAAATCATACACCCATATATTATGGTAAAATAGATAGAACTAACCACCGCATAGCCAAACATAGGATGATAACCCTATGCCCTAGCATTTAACGTACAGCCGTTAAACAAAATCTCCATAGTAGGTTTAAATTGAGTAGATGTATTAATATATGAACTCGTATGCTAAGCCGTGATAGATAAATTTTAAAAAATATATATACTAATAAATTAATAATAATAATAATTACAATAATAATAATAATAATAATAATAATAATAATAATAATAATAATAATAATAATAATAATAATAATAATAATAGCAATGCTAAGCGTAACAATAACAAAGGTGTAGGCAAATAACAATGGTGCCAGTAATTAAATCTTAACATTTAATTTAGTAAACGATAATGCTGGGTATGACTAAATGTAGCAAGCTAGGACCCGAACCAATGGGTCCTAATTCAAAAATAAGTTATGCCTAGTAACAACTAAGTGTACATAAAATATCACACCATAAAATGCTAAGAACTCGGGCTCTAGTATTAATTTGGTAAAACTAAAAACTATATACCTCACATAGTCCTTGGATATTAATGCTTGATAAAATAATACCCAGCTAGATTTGTACCCCAATTCAAAGGTCTATCCTAACTCATAGAATTTCCTTGATAAATAACAAAATAATAAAAAGAGATTATTAATAAAAAGATCAAGCTATCATATTCTATTACCAACCTTGCCTCAAATCACCCATTAACTCATAATAAGAACTAAATTGGGATTATTCGGATTTATTTGGATCTTTTGAGTTATTTGCTTTCTTTTGGATTCAGATGTTTGTCGCGTAATTAGAAATTGGAAGTCGTGAAGATTCAATGGATCAAGCGAGATCAAGCTTGAAGTGAGGATAGAGACCAAAAGATCAAGAGGTAGCATAGCGTGAGCTCAAGACCGCGGTAAACCGCGCCAGGCGCGTCAATACTTTGATCATGTTGATCCTACATTTTCTGCATATTACTTTTGTTTAAAATATCAAATTGCATGCTGTTATTTTATATGCAAATACATGTTTAATTTAAGACTCTAGTTATATGCCATTGTTTGCCTTGAATAATATTACACCTCCTTTGGATTACTTGATTATGTGAACCTTAGGCTAGAATTGCTGTTATTTTATATTACTTGATTATGCTGTTACTTTATATGCAAATACACCTCCTTTGGATTGCATATTACTTGATTATGCTGTTATTTTATATGCAAATACATGTTTAATTTTTAAACTGATTGCTTGTATATCTAGAATTGCAAACTTTGACATAGGCTAGAATTATTAGTGCACTTAGGCGTTCTTGCTTGACTTAGGTGCTATTTGAGCTAAACCAAATTGAATTTCGCTTCCGCATTATATACTTGGTTTAGGCAAATAGAAAAGGTCTTGAATTGATTAGTATTAATTTGTAGAGAATTTTTAAACCACCTATTCACCCCCTCTAGTTGGCCACCTCGATCTTACAGTCATCGAAGGCGGTGAGGAGTGGTGGAAGAGCTTCTTGGCTTTGCCAAGGTCGCGGTACTTCTTCCCTTTGCCTTGCGCATGAGCTGGGGGCTTCTTGTTGCGGTTCTTGTTGGTGTAGTCATTCTTGTTTGAACCATCATAGTCGTTCTTGCCCTTCTCTAGCTTGGGGCAGTTTGCCCGAATGTGGTTGGGGCCACCACACTCGAAGCAAATATGCGGTCCTCCTCTCTTTCTCTCCCTAACCCTCTTATATGCATGGGAGAATTTTCTGGCTAAGAGGGCTAGTTGGTTTTCTGGAAGCTGTTCTAGTTGGTCATCACTCATTTCGCAAACAGCAGCAAGAGAAAAACCAGAGATACCATCAGAAGAAACTTCAGAAGTCGAACTGGGATCGGTGACGAGAGCCATCGACTGTAACTACAACTTGCGAGAGACAATATCAATCTCGTGAGTCTTGAGGCATGAATACAACGCATCAAGAGTCAAAGTCGAAAGGTCGGTCATGTCCTTGATGGTGGTCACCTTCATCTCCCAAACTCGCAAATCAAGAGCAGAAAGCATTTGTCGAGCGTTCTCCGAGTCAGGGTATGTGAGACCGACTGCTCGGAGGTTGCTCAAGATCTTGTGAAACCTCGCAAAACACTCATCCAAGAACTTACCAGTAAGCATTTCAAACTTGTTGTAATCTCACTTGTATTGGTCCTGTCGTACCGTCTTGATTTGGGTAGTGCCCTCATGGTATGCATCGAGGGTCACCCAAATGTCGTAGGCCAACATAAGATGAGAAATGCGATCAAATTCGCTTCTACTAAGACTTTGGATTATGATGTTCCTCGCCTTAGCATTCGCCTCAACATCGAGCATGTTTGCCACATTGATGTTCTCATTGGCAGGAATAACATATCGCGTTCTGACCTTCCTCCAGATAGCATAATCCTGAGCCTGAATGTAGGTTTCCATCCAACTCTTCCAGAAGGGATAGTCGATCCCATTGAAGATGGAGGGCTTGGTGGAATACTTGTCTGTTGCCATGGCTCACAGACCAGTTAAGATCTATCGAGAAGAGCTAACCAGCTCTGATACCAATTGTATGATCGGAAATGGCACATGCTGAAAAGGGAGGGAAAACAAGCACACCCTCCAAACCCTAAACCTCTCTTTTTATAGCCTTCACTACCAGGTCTCCAACCCGTTTGCTACAGCCCTTTACCCATCAGCTTCAAACAGATCCGCTTCCATTTTGCAACCTTGCACATTTTACCGAAATGCCCCTGCTGTACTTTCCTGGAAGCTTCCTCTTTTCTTGTTGTCCACGCCTCGCAACCACTTCGAGTCATCGCCGTCTTCGGCATCTCCTGACCGCTTTGACCTCAGCACCGCCTGTGCCTAGTCCAGTCATCCATGCCTTGCCACGACTCAACCTCAAAGTCCTGCAGACATCACAAACAAGAAAACATCACATAGCACCGCTTTAAACAATATAAACATACATTAGTATCAAAATAAGGTACTCCCACATGAAATACCCAAAATAAACTCAAACTCTCTAAGTGAAGCGTCAATTACTCATCACAAACATGGGGTTATCTCCACATGGTCTCTCAGATTCTTGGAGGGAAAGATAGCATGTAGGCTTGGGATGGGCCCAAATAGTGATGGGTTGGGTCGCAACAGAAGGAATCGGCCCAATAAGGATTCCTAGTTTTTAATCATTTTTTTATTTAATTAATTCTAGATTCCTGGTTTTAAATCATTTTTTATTTAATTAATTCTAGAAATCAAGTTTCAATTTTTTAAATCAACAAACGGTCTTTTCTTTTCAGCTTCTAAAAGCTGCCTTTTGGTTTTTCTACAGTAACCAACTTTCAAACAGAGTGCCTTTTCAAGGTAGGGTTTATAAGTTGATTGTTATACATACTATACCAACTTCATTTATATCGGCCAAACCACATGTGAGTTTATGGTACTCCGTACTCTCTCTCACGAACAGGCCAAAGGCCATAAGACGCAACTAAAAGACATGAGCCAAAGCCAGAAAGATTAGGCCCAAACTAACTCCAAAAATTATGCCAATTTTTGGGAAGGCTCTTGATACCATCTAGTTTTTTTGTAAAATTATTGCCAGGATTTTTGTATTGTAAACAGATTTTATTAAAATCCAAAAAATGCCAGAAAAGCTCTCAAATGCATAGTTTAATATTTTAAACACAACTAATAGAGAAATTAAAATTTTGGCTATTACACCAATTTAGGAAAATAATATATGCATTTTGATTGGCTCGATGAGGTGGACATCATGGTAGCCTCTAATTTGGCATTTGATGAAGTTTATTTTTGCAAATTTTTTCAATGGAAGCTCTTTACTAACTCTTTTTAGCAAAATTCCTGTGAAACATACTGAATATAACATATCTTTGGATTTCATTAGGGTTAGTTGCCAAGTGACACAATTTATCACAAATACCGAAGTAAATACTAACAATGTGGGGCGAGTAAAGCATATAAAAACTTCCCAATACCACGTTCTTAATTAGCATATCCATGAAACATGATCCTTAGATTAATTCCATTTCTCTTTCTTTGTTCCAGTAATAATTCAATATCATGCATGCAACAACGTGTAAACATACGATGTAAAAGAGAAAGAGCAGCCAGGAGATAGGAGTGCTTGTCTACGCAAGTTCACTAGGGGTGGAAAATGGTAACAGATAATTCGTTTTATCCGATATTCGAAAATGTTCATATTCATATTCGAGAATATTCGTATCCGTATTTGAGAATATTCGTATTCACATTCATATTCGAGAATATTCGTATCTGTATTCGTATTCGAGACTATTCGATTCGTATTCGATCCATTTCTAGAACCCACGAAAAATCCGTACGAATTTTGTGATTCAAAATTTGAATTTAGGCGTTTTAAAACTGGTAACGGTCAAAAATTGGTGAAAAATCGGCAAAACCGCTAGGAATATATTTTTTTCGATATTCGTATCCGAGAAAATCCGTATTTGAAAATATCTGTATTCGTATTCGAGAATATTCGTATCCGTATTTGAGAATATTCGAATTCGTATTCATTTTAAAAATATGGATTCGTATTCATATTTGTGACTATTCGATCGTATCCGATCCATTTCCACCCCTAAAGTTCACAATCTTATATTTTTCAGGTGAGCTGTCACCTAATATGCACCAAAATATTAAGGGTGATTATCTATTCCTCAAACACTTTTTTATTAAGTGACAGTCACTCTTTCAGCCCTTGGATATAGATCCAACCACCCCCATTACTCCCTCCACCTACTATATAAATCCTCACCCCGATCTAAACCCTAAACCAACTTCCCTCTCTTTAGTAGCTCCCCACCCTCCTGCTGCCACCCACCCTTTCATCCTCCACTAGGCCAACCTCCTTCATCGTCTTTGGTAGTAGCGCCACCTGACCCAACACCGCCTCCCCCCAACCCACACTCCTTGTTCGAGGTAGTGCCACCGACACCACTCCCTCCACCCTCTATAGTCTAGTGCCAGTGAACCCAAAGTCTAACTTGCTATTGCCGTTGAACGCAGCCACTGCCGCATCGGCCAGAAACAAGAATAACAAGTTCACCAAAGCATGAATCTCCACGCCAATCCAAGTGCGAGCAAAATCGACCAAGATTTAGCAAATTTTCATTTTCCTGAGATTTAGCAAATCCGAATAAATAATATCTGTTCTGAAGCACTAAAAACTCTTTTTAACATCGAAAACATGCATTATATGTCGCTTTCTTTCAGCTGGTTTTGAGTCTTGTAGGTCGTCATTAGATCGGCATACTCCAAAGATTAAAGTGACCAGCGATCCAGATGTTGCCACAGCATATACTTTTACCATTGTTACCTTGTTGCTGCAAGATCATGATCACACTTTGATCTTCTTGTCACAGGATGCTTAGAATTTGTGACCATTACGTATGCGCAGCTAATTAATTAGTTATTAACAACCCGCACCCTATTGATTACCCACTAGTTAATTGGTCTTACACCATCCCGTTCCCACCAGCACCGCCGCCACCATTATTTTGGACAGTGGAGAGCTCACACTCCTTGTCGCGATCACCGTCCTGCGCCACCTCCAATGGCTTCATCGTGTAGAAATTGAAGCATAGGAGGTAATACCCAAAATTGAGCACCATGAGGAATGTGACGAGCCAGTAGTAGGAGTCCAGCCTGCCCCTGTTGATGTTGTCCTGGAGCCAGCTCCCCCGCGTGGCGCGCTGCACCACCGTGACGAGCACCGTGCCCATGTAGTTGCCGAGAGAGCTCGCAAGCCAGAAGAGCGCGGCGGCGCTGCTGCGCATGCTCTCCGGCGCCTGGTCGTACAGGAACTCCATGTGCCCAACCGTCGAGAAGGCGTCCGCCACGCCGTGGATGGCGTACTGGGGCACCAGCCAGAACACGCTGACCGGTACGACGGCGGCCGGACTGTCCAGGAGCCCATGGTCGGCGGCGGCGCTCCGGCGCTTAACCTCGACGAGCGCGCCCGAGGCGACGCCGAGGATGGAGATGGCCAGCCCGACGGCAATGCGCTGGAAGTAGGTGATCCCGGACGGCAGGCCCGTGACGCGGCGCGCCATGGGCACGAAGGCGCGGTCGTAGAGGGCGAGGGACACGAGCATCGCGATGGTCGTGAAGATGCCTATGGTGGCCGGCGGTATCTGGAAGTGGCGGGTGATGTGGCGGTCCATGGAGCGCGCCTGCAGGATGGCGAACGAGCCATTGTGCGAGGAGGCGGTGACGAGCATGATGCCGGCCGACCAGATGGGCAGCATGCGGATGATGGACTTGAGTTCCTCCACCCGGTGCACCGTCGACAGCCTCCACAGGTCTGGCTTGCCGGAGCCATCGATGTCTCCCGGCGTCACAATCGCCGCACGGTCGAAGAACCTTAATTCACATTAATTGGGTCATAAAACTAACTTCACATGCGTGCGTGCCCAACTGAACCAAGACGTACAGAAGCAGCATGCAAGACGCAAATACTTACGTGAGCTGGTTGGTGTGCAGGAGCCTGCCATTGGTGGAGATGAGCGCGTCGAGCTCCTTGTCCTGGAACAGCATGCCGGGGTCCTCCGGCAAGGCGGCGTGCCTCTTCTTGAACGCCGCGGCAGCGACCTGCGCCAGCCGAGTGAACGGGCTGCCACCAGGCTTCAGCCGGACGTAGAGAGGGTACCCAACCATGAACACCAAGATGGAGACGAACATGGCAATGGCGGGGATCCCGAACCCCCACCCCCACCCCACGTTCTCCTGGATGTACACCACCACCGTCAGCGCCAGCAGCACGGCGAACCCCATCGTGAAGAAGTAGAGGTTGAAGTAGCTCCTCCGCTTCCGCTCCGCCACCACCACCGCGTCCTCACCGCCGCCGCCGCCGCCGCCACCGTGGTGCTGCTCGAATTGGTCAGCGCCGAACATCACCACACATGGACGGATACCACCGGCGCCGAGGGACGTGCACAGCAGGGAGAGGTACAGCACGGAGAGCTGCCAGCCGGTGGCGGGCCGGCACGGGGTGGTCGGGGGCGCGCACGGCGCGGGGTGGAGGTAAGAGATGAGCGCGGACAAGACGAGGCCGAGCATGCCGATCTGGTAGAAGAGGGAACCGGTGATGATGGTCCAGAAGCGGCCGGCAAAGGAGTCGGCGGCGAGCGCGCCGAGGATGGGCGTGAGGCTGGACGTGCCACCGAAGTTGGTGAGGGTGTTGGACGCCTCCACAATCGGTAGGTGCAGCTGCTGCGTCAGGTACGTGATCATGTTGGCGTTGAACCCGGCCGTGGCGAATCGGTCGCAGATGTCATTTGCTGCAACGGGCACAAGAATTTCTCGTTGCCTTGTCAAAATTGATCTTTCTTGGTTTTCAAGTCACATGTGAATTTACCATTACAAAACTTTTTCTACGGCAATATAATAGCATTATATAACAAAATTATGTAACAAATGTTTCTTTATTTTGCCAACAAAAAGAAAAGGAATAATAAAACCAGAAAGAAAAAAATCCAGAGGAAGTTACAGGCAACGGCAAGGCACTGGATCTAGATTTCCAAGATCAGCCAAGCCAGCGTACAGCTTCGATCAAACAAATTGTATAAAGATGTAAACCACCGGCTAAGTAGAAATTGTAATTAACCTTATAAAGATGTAAACCACCGGCTAAGTAGAGCTTGTAATTAACCTTCGCTAGACGAGTACTGCTAGCTTTTGGAGTTTGGACTCGAGTTAATTAATTACCTCCTTAATGGAAAAGACACTAGTTGCAATTATCTTAATGTGTCCAAGGAACTCTAAAAATGTTTGCTTGTATCCATAATCTACTCAGAACTACATATTACAGATGCTAGTAGTAGCTATTTGCAAACAAAGATACAAATGAACCAAGAACCATTTTCACTACAAGAAGGCTCACGAAAGTGTACTCACTCACCTAGTATGAATGGCATGGTCTTGTAACCTCCCTTCTTCCTCTTCTTCTGACCTCCATCTCCATCCCGATCTACCGTTGTGGTTGCCATGGCAGAGAATTAGCTCTAACAATGTACTCGCTAGATACAAATGAATGAAGTATATTATGGTGCTAAAGGTGAGCAGGCCAGCCATATGCTACCCCATGTGAGAACGGAGCCGGATATAAATAGCCAGACCGAGCCTGCAGGAGACAAACATAACTGTACACTGCCAGGAAGTTCAGACCAATCGAGTGTTCGATCTGGTCAGATCTGATCCCCCGTTTGAAACACAAGGATATGACATAAAACATTTCAATTTCCATAGATATTTGAAATTTTACTGTGTTTCAAACGGGGCCTTAATAATTAAGTAAAGGGGGGCACTGCTCGGCGATTGTATTGAACTAGGAAAACAGTTTTCAAAATGCTCTCGATATGCCACTGTAAAAGGTTATCCTAAATCTTCTTGAATAGAGATGACCAGGGTGCATGCACGGAAAGCACAGTCCTTCTGATTAGTACTGCATCACGGATGCACGCGCGCCCAGTACGATTACAGATATTGCAATGCTTCCTTGTGGTCAGGTTTATTGGAATGTGGAGCCAGCAGTCAGGCACCGTACAATTAATGTAAAACACAGTTGGGTAACAGTTTCGCTTCAAACTACTTCAACTACTGGTTTATTTTGGCTTTTAACTTATTTAAGTTAGAAGTCACTTGAAATGTATCGGCTTCTAATTCGATTTATTTTGACTTTTTGATGTTTTTCATTTTTTGTTTTTTTCTCTTTATTCCTTACGTTGTCTGTGACAATATAACGTTTTTTTCATTTGTTTTCTATTTTTTTCTTCAATTTTTTCTTCGAAAAAATCAACAGTTGCTACAGATGCAATTTCAGTCATAACCAAAAAGTTATAGCCAGAAGTTCAAGTCGTAATCCAGTTGGAACGGGACAACATCTCCGAATTGAGCCATGCTAGGCCCAACCCAGCCCAACTTGGCCCCGAACACTTACTTGCAAGCCCAGCCCGGCCCAACAACAGGCTCGGGGCGGGCCAAAATGGGTTTGGGCTGGGCCAAACGGTTAGGGTCAACGCCGGGCCAGATGGTCCCCAGTTAACCAACTCATCTCCAGCAATCTCTATCATCTGACACATCGACCGGACGACGACCATTGGTGATATATAGCCGTTCCCTTTGCTTGGCCGTAGCCGAACTAACACCAACCGAAAGTGCCCTACATGTTCAAATGCCTAGCGGCTGTAAAGGCCAGACGAGGTACACAAACCAGCAGCTATATTGCCTACTACAACGGAGCAGAGAACATCAACTTCACCGGAGAAGAGAAGCAAACTGTGCGTTCGCGGATGGAGACGCACGGCAGCTGCTGTTTAACCACCGGCGTGAAGAGGCCGTGCCATGCACACCGTGCACACCGTGGTGGTGTTGGAGTCTGGCTGTGTTGGCCGTACACACAAACAGCTCATGACAATATCAAGCCACCGTGCATCCCTTATGACCATTGGGGACCTTGATCCTGGCTTGCCGTGCGGGCTCTGAGCATGTCTGGTAGTGGTACGACGCTAGTCGCCCAAGTTTCACCCGCTCAATTAAATCGCAAGGACGGAATACCAACACTTTTTTTGTATGTTGTAAGGTAAATGATTGGATGGATGGTTCTGCACTTCGCAGCAACTCGTGAACTGATAATTGAGATCCCAACACACGCACAGGGGAGGCATGGCCGGCTGGTCAGGAGCGAAGAATAGAGAGAAGGGAGGAGACGAAGGAAGAATGGAGGGAGGAGACAGGGGGAAGAAAAGGGGGCGTGCTCGTGGGCGCTAGTGTCATTGTGACACAGCCAATGGCAGGGCATGATAGAGAGGATGGCGACATGAAGGTCAATTGATGGGAGCAGGTGGTGCGGCGACGTGCGGCGCAAGAGCGTAGAGGGTGACGTGGCTAACGGACAAACAGGAAAAGGAAACAAAGCAGGAGAGAGGTAAAGAAAGAAAGAGTAAGGAAAGAGAAGGAAGAATGGGGAGAGGCCAACTACGCCACAAGGAGCCAAAGGGAGTAGTAAAGAGAGGGAAAAAGGTGGAGAAGAGGTGGGGCCCACATGGAAGAAGGAGAAAGAAAAAGAAGAAGGAATTGGCTAGCAAAATTTGGAATTTGAGATTTTTCCTTAGAAATTGATTTCATATTTGAATTTCCATTTTTGAATTTTGAATGATAGCTAGATTCCAGAACTTCAAATTTCTTTGAAGCTGTATTTATTTATTCAGCTAATTACCTCTCTCTATTTTATAAACCATGTTTTAATTTAATAAATTAAATTTGAATTTAGGTTTTCAGAGGTTAAACTCACATTTAAATTATTTTGTATCTTTTATTGTTATGATTGTTATTTGTGCTTGAGAATTATTTTCAGTTATTATTTGCTCAACACAAAAACTCGGGGAAACCCAAATAAGATTTCGACAAAAATTCAAATGCCAGCATGTTGCAAATAACAGTTTTAATTCTTCACAATTTCGAACATCCAAAATTTAGGATGTTACAACAGCCCCCTTCATGTGTCTTCTCAAGAGGGAGAGTTTTGCTTGGTCCGCTGATGTGGCTCAAGCATTCGCTGCACTCAAGGACAGCTATTTAGAGTGCACATTGACCACTACAACTTGAAGTTCTTGTTGAATCAGTGCCTCTCCACAATCCCACAACACCACTGGGTTAGTAAACTCCTTGGTTATGATTTTGTGGTGGATTTTCATCCAGGACACCTCAAAAAGGTTGCCGAAGCACTTTTACGCCGCGATGAGGAAGCAACTATGGCTCTTTTGCTGCCCCACTTAAGCATGTTTTGACGAGATTTGCCATGAGGTCACCACCAACGAGGTCATCCAAAACTACAGTTGCCGCATTGCCACGGGTACCTTGCAGGGCAGTTGTGGATGGGCTCATGATGCACGGGTGTTGTGGCTACAGACCAAACAGAGAGAGAGATGGTAGTGGAGAGTGATGAAGATAAGTGTAATGGTCTGGGTCCTCCCCATGGCTTACTCATATATATATATATATATATATATATATATATATATATATATATATATATATATATATATATATACACACACACACATGAGGAGTGCTTTTATAGTTATACCCTTACATCTCAGTTATCCTCTGGGGCAGTTATGTCATTACACATGGCCTATTCTGGGCCTCATAATCTCCTACCAGGCCTGCTGGGTTTAGGTGGGGGCCACCCCTACGACAACGGGGGTCACATCTCCTTGCCGCCCGACTTCCCCTTGTGTCGGCCATCTTCAGTGCCCTCCATGACATGGGTCACGAAGGAACACAGAAGATGCTCCATCGAGTGTGCATTGACTTCCACATTCCCACTGATCGTGCTCTCGTGGCAGATTGGGTGTGGAGTTGCCTAACCTACAAGCGCAACAAATCGGAGCACCTACACCCGGTCGGTTTGCTTCAACCACTGATGATCTCGAGCCAAATTTGAGCAGACATATCCATGGACTTCGTCGAGGGCCTTCCAAAGGTCAATGGAAAGTCGGTTATACTGTTCGTGGTGGACCGCTTCTCCAATATGCGCACTTCATCACCCTAACTCATCCTTATGCAGCAGCTTTAGTTGCATTGGTCTTCTTCGAGGAAATTGTCCACCTCCACGGCCTACTGATATCCATTGTCACCAACCACGACCTCGTCTTCACCAGTAATTTTTGGCATGAATTGTTCCATCTCTTCAGGGTCCAATTGAACTTCAGTTCCACTTTTCATCCCCAGTTGGACGGGCAGACAAAAGTGGTGAGTCACATCATTGCCATGTATCTTCGAATGGGTCCAACGCTTACCTTGGGTGGAGTACTGCTACAATACCTCCTTCCAGACCCCTCTTCATGCCACGCTGTTCCAGGTGGTCTACGGCCGGACTCCACCCTCTCGATGTCTTACAAACTAGGGTATACCAAAGTGGAGGTCGTGGACAAATCCCTGCTGGACTGTGATGAATTCTTGAAGGAGATTCACCAGCGCCTACTTCAATCCCAGCAGTGCATGAAGAGTTGCCAGGATAGCCACCGCGTGAAGTGGAATTTACCCAGATGAATGGATCTAGCTACATCTTCATCAATGGCCGGCCGCGTCTTTGGCAGTACAGTCTTAGTAGAAGTTGGCATCCAAGTATTTTGGTCCATATCAGATTGTTCGCAACGTGGGAGCGGTATCTTACGAGCTTCATCTCCCAGATGGTGCCCGTTTGCACAATGTATTCCATGTCGCGCTTCTGAAGCACTATCATGGGTTGACCCACAATACATGGCAAGGTGGTACTTCAACCCAACTCCAGCCTTCACGCATGCCTCCATCGAGGGACATGGGAAGTCCTTTTGCACTGGCAGGGCCTTCAGCACACTGATGCTACTTGGGAATATTTGGATGACTTCTGAGTAGCACACTCTCAATTTCAGCTCGAGGATGAGCTATTCCTTCAGGGGAAGAAATATTGTAGACACGATCACTAAGCGCTTTGGCTGCATGTACCCGCGCCACGCAAAGGAGGGAGGTGTTGTAAATAATATGGTATAAGCATATATTTATATTTAATTATAACATATTCAATAAAGACACAAGCATGATATAAAAGGCATAGAAATGACTTAATCAATATATAAACATATGAATCTTTTAAGTCATTGAAATAGAAACATATGCCCAACATATATAGCATGCAAGAGTCTAAGATTAGCATATCCACATGTAAATAGTGTATGTTATTCTAACAGAATGTTGATATAACATGTATGACCAAATTCAGCATGTTATCAAGATTTTGACAGTTGTGTGTGTGTGTATTAGGATTCATTCTTGGCCATCTCTGCCATGACAAATATTAATCTTGATTATATATGACAGTTGTAGATTAGATCTTGAGCCCTAAATCAAGATTTGCTATTAAAGAAAACTATTAGATCATGATCCAATGATGATGTACAGTATAAAGGATGATATAATCAATCTAACATTCAACTAACATGAACACTATTGATTATAATAGAGTTCGGCTACTACAAGAACAACCGAAACTAACCACTGAACTGAGATAGCACCAAACAAAGTATAGCAAATGCAATGATCAGAGTATACACAATAGTAAAGCTAGCCAAAAAGCCCAAGATCTATCTACCCTCACATTCATATATAATATAAGGAATATGCTAATCCAGTTCTTTGTAATTTCCAATCAAAGATACCACACAAATATCAGAAATATATCTCAAAATTGCCAAGAGCAAGGAGTCCACAAACTCACAGTGTCGGTGATACTCAAAATCACCGAGAAGCAGTTGAACAAGGCAAGGCACGTAGGCTACGCTGTCCCAGAAAACAAAGCGCCTCGCTATGCTGCGCAAGGAGACGATGGCAATCGGAGATACAATGCCACACTCCAACCTCGAGTAGCCGAAGTAGAAGTTGAGGGTCGGGTGAATGCCGCACAAGACCGACGAGTACTCAGGCCAAGAGCACCCAAGAACACCAAAGGTCAAGCCTCGATTCTTCTCAGCAAGCCACAAATCCACCTAAACCAGCCTTCAACAGGAAATCCCCAAATCTCCTCACTGCCAGATCTCAGATGAGAAGGCACAAGGAAATCGCACGGGGAAATCACAGAGAAGGCGATTCGGGCTTCAAGGTCACTAGCGCCGGTGACAAACACGGCAGATCGGTGCCCCAAAACCAGATTAAGGACTAGCCGAGAGAAAAGGATCAAGGGAATAAGGAACTCACTACTTTAGGGATGATTCAAAAGGAGAGGAGAGGTAGTCATTTATAGGGGAGCGGGGTGGAGGTCGGCAGGCTACAGCCACGGTTAGCACCGAAGCGCCGCGCCAGTGGCACCTCCATCGCCGCCGCCCCCGGCGAAGCGGTCAGAGCCGAAGCCTTCCCAGCCGCTGCATGCGAGAGGTAAGGGCTGCAGAAGCCTTATCTCTTCTTCCACCGTCCCACCGATAGGTCCAATAGAGCCACTTGGATGAGGAATAGTGCAGGTATGGATTGTTGATCAAACTTAAGCCTTGCTCATTGCATCGTTTCCTTTTGTGTTAGTTGCAAACCTATGCGGCACTCATTATTACTTATCTGCATACAATAATTGCATGTACTAGCTTGCACATAGTATTCATACTTCTGCTTTGCTTTTGCTAGCGATGATGATGATTGCATGCATGACCTTGCATTAGCTAGTGTAGAATGCATGTGGCGTGGAGCGTGTGAGTTCCGCGGCATGGCCCAAGTGCGCATGGTATTGCTTACGTATCGTATGCATGGTATTGCTGCGTATCGTATTAGTCTGTTCATGTATCGTATTGCATCGCCGTCGTCTTGCGGAGTAGAACACATGAACACTGTGGCAAACTTCTTCTTACGCGCGCGCGGCGCGATCCCGAACGCGACCGGTCCAATTCGAACAAGCGGCGCGGCGCGACGGCGTGGCGCGCGCAACGGCGAAGAAGGCGTCGAATAGCCTCAGGAGGTACCGTGTAGCGTCTGCCGCAGCTGCGGTAAGGCGGGGCATTGGGCGTGAGTGCGTCGTTCATCCAGTGGAGCAGGTCTTAGCGCCTTCGGCGGCGGCGGCGCGCGTGATGCGATGCAATGGTACCCGACAAACGCCTGGCGACCTCGACACCGAGTGTGCGGCACGATGCGTTTTGGTGATGGCTCGCTTGTAACATCTAAGGGAGGGCACCATTCTCTTGAAGCCAAGTCGGCGGGCACGGAAGGCGTGGAGTGTACTATATACCTGTTTGCGCCATATCATCGGCATTGGGCGATTGGATGAGCGTTTGCAAGGTGGACATCGAGGCGGCGTTCTTGGATGCAGGACCAGCGCGGCGTGTCTTTGGCTGTCGTGCGCTCCACGGCCGCCTCTATCGCCCGACTCACCGTCACCGAGCCGTCTGTTCACGGCTCATCGCGAAGACACAAGAGCAGCACAATCACCAACCATTGTCGCGTCTCCGGATCCGGTGCGCGCATCCGAGTGTCCGGCGTCGTCTTGGCAGGCGCGAAGTGGACTGGGAACGCGAGGATGTTGTCGGGCGGAGGGCTGGGACTTCACGTCGGCGACACCGATACGTCCGTGGTCGTCAACATCACAGGCGCGACAGCCGACTCTCTCGGGGCATTGGGTGGCGGGGCTGCGTCAAGCAGCATGGGCACCATCGGCGAGTTGGCGTGCGCCGCATCGCCCATTGCCGCAACGACACTCCACGGAGTTCCTTCTACTCCAGCAACCGGCGCCCGCTGGCCCTTCTCCGATGGTGGACGTGGACCACGCGACTGTGCGGTTGCGTAGCCTTGAGACAATCATTGGCTCGGCGGGCGTGCGACGGTGGAGCGCGACTCGACGAGCTGCACTGCGGCATGGCGTCGGCGCGATTCAAAGCGGCCAAGCAGGGCGTTGGCGCACGGCGATGCAAGAGGAGATCGGCGCCATCGGGAGAAACAAGACATGGCGCTGTGCTCTCCCCGCGCCGCCGGCTCTCGGCCTCAAGTGGGTATTCAAATTGAAGAAGGATGCTCGGGCAATGTCGTGAAGCACAAAGCTACTTTGTCGCGAAGGGATCGTCCAACAACGGGGGTGGATATCGGAGGGCGTTAGCCCGGTTGCGGCTCGAGTCCGTTCGCTGCTCCCCCGCCATGGCGTGCGGCGAGGATGGACCGTCCATCATATGGGCGTGAAGTCCGCCTTCCTCAGCGGCGTGTGTGAGGAGGTGTCACGTTCTCGACCACCGAGTGCGTGGAGGAGGAGAACAAGGTCTGAGGCTGCGTAAGCGCCGCGACTTGGAACATCAAGCTGGGCGAGAGTGAACTTCGCTCGGGTTCACAGCGAGCCGCATTGAACATGGTGTCTATGGTATGTCTCGACTTCTCGTTGGATTTATGTTGATGACACGATAATCACGTGGGCGGGAAAGCTGCTATCATGGAGTTCAAGCGAGATAGCGCGATTGTTTCGGATGCGATTTGGAGTCCTCGGCTTCTACCTAGGGATAGAGGTCGAGCCAAGCGGGGAAGGCATCACGCTCGGTCATGCCGAATTCAGAAGGAGGCATGGCGGGCTGCAATCGGTGCGTGCCGATGGAGTCGCGGTTCAAGGCGAGCAAGGAGAGCTCGGCACGGTGAGTGAATCGCGGCGGAATCGCGGCATAGTTGGTACTCGCGCTACCTCGCAACACAAGGCGAGATCGCATACGCCTCGGTGGGGTATGAGCCGAGTGCCGCTATGGTGGAACGTTGAATTATGGGTGCCGCTATATCGGACACTGGCGTGGCGCGGCTGAATGACATGGCGGAGGCGTGGACACCACGCAAGAGCACTCTGGAGTTCTCTTCCTCCTCGGCGACAACATCATCGGTGGCGATCGCGAACAGCAGCGTCGTGGCGGCGAGCTCGTGCGGGCCGAGTACATTGCAGCAACGGCGGCGGCATGTCGGGGAGTGTGGCTAAGCGCGGAGCTCTTGAGCGAGTTGAGGAAGGAGAAATCCGAGCATTCACTATCAAGATAGACAACGATCATTGCATTGGTCAAGAACCGGTGTTCCATGAGAGGAGCAAGCACATCGACACAAGGTATCACTACATTCGTGAGTGCGTTGAGCGCGAGGCCAATCAGGTGTGAACATTCTAACCAAGCCATGGGGCGCACCAAGTTCATCGTTCGGGGCTCGTGGAGGTGAGGAGCAAGGCTTAGGGGTGAAATGTTGATCAAACTTAAGTATGCATCGTTTCCTTTGTGTTAGTTGCAAACCTATGATTTTATGTGTGTGTTGTTGAGCATAAATCCCGTGGCATTGGCTTCCCAGTGCTGCATGAAGCCAATACTCTCTGAGTAACTGCATGCACTACGATACGTATGCATGGTATTGCTTACGATACGTGATTAGTACTGCTCATGTATACGTATTGCATGCGCACGCCGTCGCGCGGAGTAGCTCGTGATGCGCCCGAGCTTGGCGGGCACGCCGCGGCGACGCCGAGAAGAACGGTGAGTCGCCACCGAGCGCCGTGGCGCAAAGAACGTTCGTGGAATCCATGTACCGCATGTTTTGTCTTCCTACAAATACATCAATCGAACAATGAAAAGTCGCGATTCTTGCGCACAAAAATATCATCTTCGTGTTCCGTGTTTGAGTTCTAGAGTGAGTGGCCACCTTGACGGCGATTTAACGCCGAGTTTGATCGACAATTGGTATCGAGCCCGATACCGACCTGGGCGCGTGATCCAGCGATAGCATTCGCGTCATGCCGAGGCACGTGCTCTACTTCCTCGCGCTCCGCGCACGGACGCGGTGGCGCGGTGGCGACAGGGCGCGCCAGAAGTCGCGCTGCCGCACCGAGTAATCGAGAAGGCGGCGGCGCTCCAACACCTTACCCACCTCACCAAGGACAACTACAGCAATCGGGCGCCTCATGAAGGTGAAGCCCATGCACGCCGCTTTGGGAGGCTATCGAGCTCGGCGTGTGGAGTATCACGCCGAGAGATGGCGCCGACGCGATCCTCTCCGCTGCACCTCCCGAGATGGTCCCCACTCGGCGCCAAGGAGACGGCGAAGGAGGCCTGGGAGAGCGTGAAGACTATGCGGATCGGCGACGAGCGCATCGTGAAGGCCAGCGCACGCGAGGTCGCGCAAGGAGGCGAGCGGATCACGCCCGCGACGGGAGCCCATAGAGGATTTCGCCTCGGCTCACCGGCATGGTGAACCGGCTGAGACGCGGGGATCCTCGAGCCACCCCACAAGGTCGCCGTCGCTACCTACGCGCGCACCGCCAAGTACTCGCAAATCATACTCGCGATGGAGACATCGTTGGACATCTCGACTCACGATCGAGGATGTCACGGTCGCATTTGGCGGTGCCGAGGAATGGCTGACGCCACGCGCAAGAGAAGACGGAGGATGGCAAACTTCTTCTGCAGAGGAGGCGTGGAAGGCGCGCATGAAGCAACAGCGATCGAACCGCGACCATCCAATGACAGCAGCAAGGCGCTACGAACAAGCGACGCGCGCTACGACGACGGGCGCGCAACGCGACAAGAAGGAGGCGCCTGCATTAGCCTCCAAGGAGGTACCTCGTGACGCCCGCCGCAATCGCGTAAGACGGGGCATTGGGCCCGTGAGTGCAGTGTCCAAACCCAAGAAGGAGGAGGCACACGCGGGCGCATGGAGACGAGGATGAGCCTACTTTGCCGCCGGGCGACGGCGGACGCCGCCCACACCGCACCACCACCGACGGAGGTCGTTCATCCGTGGAGCAAAAGGTCTTAGCGCAACTCGACGCATTTACGCGCGCGTGATGCCGGTCGGGTACCTCGACACCGGCAACTAACCATATGACCGGCTCCGCAGCCGCCTTCGCGACTCGACACCGGTGTGCGCAAGACGATGCGTTTTGGTGATGGCTCGCTTGTAACATCTAAGGGAGGGGCACCATTCTCTTTCGGCCGTCGCGGGCACCGGTTCGACGGAGGTGTACTATATACCTCGCTTGACCGCCAATATCATCGCATTGGGCGCTTGGATGAGGGCGGCTGCAAGGTGGACATCGAGGACGGCGCTCGCGGATCCGACCAGCCGCAGCGCAGCCGCCGGGTCGCGGCGCTCCACCACCCGCCCTATCCGCTTCGCTCACCGCTACCAGCCGACCGCCTCCCGGCTCATCGCGAAGACACAAGCCGGCTCGCATGAGAGGTACGGTCATCTCAACTTCGATGCACTACGGCGCCGTCTTGCGGCGAGATGGTGCGTGGATGCCGGCCGACCACGCCGAGCAAGTGTAGCCACCGCCGGCGGCCAAACAATGGCGCGACGCCTTTCCCGAGCGACCATGTACAGGCGCAAGATCGCTCGACTCGCCCATGGTGACCTATGCGGCCCCATCTCGCCGCCACGCCAGAGGAAGACGCCACATTCTGCCGCCGTGGACGACTACCTGTGTACATGTGGCTGTACTGCGCGCACTAAGGATGAAGCATCCGCAGCGATCAAGACTCGCAAGCCGGGTGGAGGCGAGACGGACGCTGCTCGCGCGTGCTGCGCGACCGACAACGGGGTGAGTTCACTTCGGCCGAATCCACCTGGGATCGCCGCAGATCGCGGCTTCGCGCCACCTCTCTGGCCTTTACTCACCGCAACAAAACGGTGTGGTGGAGCGCCGAATCGATGGTTCGCCTATGGCGAGTCTCCTCAAGGCCCGTGCTGCCCCAGTTCGAGTTCGGTGAGGCGGCTGCGACGGCGTGTATCTCTGAATCGATCGCCGACCAAGAGTCTCCAGGAAAGACGCCAGATGAATCATGGCACGCAAGAAGCCCGTTCATCACCTACGCGTCTTCGGATGCCCCGCGACGCCAAAATCGTGAAGCCTAACTCAAGAAGCGGAAGATCGAGTGTACCAATGGTTCTATCGGGTACGGAGCCAGCGCGGGCGTATCGCGCCCCGGATCCGGTGACGCGCAGGTCAGTGTCTCGCGACGCCGCCTTCGACGAGCGCGCGGACTCGGGAATGTGGATGTTGTCGGCGGAGGAGAGCTGACTTCACCGCCGACGACACCGATACAACGCCCGTGGTCGCCAACATCCCGGCGCGCAACCGACTTTCTCGGGGCACCATTGGGTGGCGGGCTGCGCTACAGCCGGGCACCATCGATGTTCGACGCCGCCCGCATCGCCCAAGACACCGCACCGACACTCCACGAGTTCCTTCTACTCCAGCAACCCCGACGCCACGCCCCTTCTCCGTGAGTGGACGTGGACCACGACCGATCGGTCTCGCGGGTTGCGAGCTTGAGACAATCATGGCTCGGCGGACGTATCGACTGGTGGAACGAAACTCGATCACGACGAAGCCACTGCCGCCATCGCGCCGAGCCGCGGGCCACAAGCGGCCAACAGCGCCTTGGCGACGGCGATGCAAGAGGAGATCGACGCCATCCGGAGAAACAAGACATGGCGCTGCTGCTCTCATCGCCACCGCTCATCGGCCTGGGTGGGTATTCAAATTGAAGAAGGATGCTCAGGCAATGTCGTGAAGCACAAGCGCCCGCCGTCGCGAAGCGATACGCCCAACAACAGGGGTGGATATCGAGGACGCTGTCGCCCGGTTGCAACGGCTCGAGTCCGTTCGCCGCTCCTCGCCATGGCAGCCAGCGAGGATGGACCGTCCATCATATGGACGTGAAGTCCGCCTTCCTCAACGGCGAGCTGTGGTGAGGAGGTGTACGATCTCACCACCTGTGTTTCGCGTGGAGGGGGAGGAGAACAAGGTGCTGAAACTCGACAAGGCATTGTACGGCTCGCACAGCGCCGCGCTTGGAACATCAAGCCGACGAGTCCGAACTCGCTGGGTTCACGCAGAGCACGATCGAACATGGTGTCTACACGCGCGTGATGGTATGTCTCGACTTCTCGTTGAGTTTATGTTGATGACTGATAATCACCGGCGCAGGAGGCCGCTATCATGGAGTTCAAGCGCGAGATGGCGCGATTGTTTCGATGAGCGATTTGGGAGTCCTCAGCTCTACCTAGGGATAGAGGTCGCAAAGCAGTGGAAGGCATCACGCTACCGTGAGCGCCTTTGCTGCCCGACTCGAGAAGGGAGGCATGACGGGCTGCAATCCAAAGGCACGCGGCCGATGGAGTCGGCGTTCAAGCCGAGCAAGGAGAGCTCAAAGACGGTGGTGGATGCGACGGAGTACCGCAGCATAGTTGGCTGCTCGCTACCCGCCAACACAAGGCCGATCTCGCATACTCTGTGGGGTATGTGAGCCGATTCATGGAGAAACCCACCACGAGCACATGGCGGCGTGGAAGCGATACTTCGCCATGTCGAACGTTGAATTATGGGTGCCGCTATGTCGACACTGGCGTGGCGCACCGGAAGGGCTTCAGGATAGTGACATGGCCGAGACGTGGACACCCGCAAGAGCACTACCGGAGTTCTCTTCCTCCTCGGCGACAACATCATCACCGGGCGTCGTGAAGCAACGTCGTGGCGCCGAGCTCGTGCGAGGCCGAGTACATTGCAGCAACGACGGCGCATGTCGTGGAGTGTGGCTAGCGCACTGGCCGAGCGAGTTGAGGAAGGAGAAAGTCCGAGCATTCACTATCAAGATAGACAACCGATCCACCATTGCATTGGTCAAGAACCTGTTCCATGAGAGGAGCAAGCACATCGACACAAGGTATCACTACATTCGTGAGTGCGTTGAAGCAGGGAAACCAAGGTCGAGGCGATCGGGACCGATAATCACCGGCAGACATTCTAACCAAGCCACCGGGCGCACTCAAGTTCATTGAGCATGCGCCCGTGCTCTGCGGCCGTGGAGGTCGTGAGAGCAAGGCTTAGGGGTGAAATGTTGATCAAACTTAAGCCTTGCTCATTGCATCGCTTCCTTTGTGTTAGTTGCAAACCTATGATTTTATGTGTGTGTTGTTGAGCATAAATCCCGAGTGGCTTCCCGAGTGCCGCATGAAGCCAATACTCTCCTGAGTAACCTGCATGCACTCAATGATGGCACTCATTATTACTTGTACTGCATGGAATCCAATAGGAGCCACTGCGGCAGAACACATGAACACTGTGCCAGCTACAGCACAATCACCAACCATTGTGCTGGATGAGGAATAGTGCAGGTATGGATAGGTTCCATACTAGTTAGCACTTTCTATCTACAGGGTTTGTTAGTTTCCTTTTCGCATGATTGTTTCCTTATTAGTTAAGATGTGCATTTGGTTTGTTAGGTAAGCTACCTCGGATTATAAGAGGTTCGCCGAATAATGAGAGGAGGCAAGCAAGAATTACCGCATCTCTCTCCCTCCTGAAACTTCTTCTTCCGACTGTTCCCTATTCCCTTCTGTCTTCTATCAAGGAGCCTAGCTTCCTCCTCCCTCGCCATTGCCCACATTCCCGTTACCACATGAGATCCAACCCTATTCATATCGCTCAGTCTGATCATGTATTCGTACCCCATAATGTTCTTTTTTGTATTCTGCGTGACCGTGACAGGGACCAAGGATCGTGATTGCCAAGCAGCAACGTTGGGTACCGTAAAAGGGATATTTCCAAACAATTTTGTATGATTAGCAGCAAGCTGCAGATTGTTTATTGGCGTCAGAGTCAAAAATTACTACTGATAATTTCTATTGGCCCTTCAAAGAAAAGAAAAACAGCAAATGATATATGTCCGATTGCACGCATCCACACTAAGCACACACTGATTGAAAGATCGGTGCTTGGATTTCTACATGACGCAACACTACCAGCGCAGCATACCAAGATTGACTGATGCAGCGTCACGAGCAAGCTAACCGTATCATTAAACAAACAATGGAACTACAGAGAGTCCTGCCTGTGCATTGGCGCGCAAATCTCAATCAAAAGCCTAAATCGTGCCCAGATCATATGCAGTAGCTAGTGTTTGGATTTTTCATTACAATCTCGAGTCACAAGATGCGATGAATCTACTGTTTGATAATTATATTCTCATTTGTGGCTTTGATAATAGGCTCGCCGGTTCTTTTCGATATCTTTCGATGACGATTGACTGGCGTGTTGCAATCACTGGAAGCTCGACAAATCAGTCTCTGTCTGGCAAACAGCCTTGAATCCTGGATTCCTAGGTTTCGAGCATTCACATCAAGTGGCATCCAACGTCCAGACGGGATATGAGGAATCAATGGTTTTGTTGGTCCTGACGTTCTCCATTGGAATTGAGCGCTAGCTGCGTACCTAGCGAACTTGTCAAGATGAATTCGGCGCATGATTCGACCCCCCATTTTTCTGCCAATCAAATGCTAACTGCAACGAAACGTTCCCACGCCATTCAGCTTGATTATTCGTCGCCCATGCCGCATTGCTCGGCGTTGATATCCCTACAGTTCTTAGGTTAGGCAGGCCGGTCGCTTGAGTCATGGCCATCAGCAACTGGACCTTTGTCTGATCAGGCATCCAGGAGAAATCTTGTCATGCATGTGGCGGCTATCCGCTCTGGTCCGGTCCAAATTTAGTGTCCGTGTCGTTACAAATCCTATCTCGTATCATGTTAATGTGCTTTGCATCTTTTCTTCTAGTGGTTGTTTCATCGACCACTACAAACATCCAAAATTTGTAGTTTGCAAATGGCTGATCAAGTAACATACGCCAACAGGAAGATGTATAATCATTACATGTCTCCACGCCGGTGCAGCACCCATGTCCAATTTACCGATCGAAAAAAGTACTTGTAGGATCGGAAATGCAAATCTACGCGTACGATGAGGCTGAGGCTGTCGGGACGACCAGGCTGAGTAAGTATGGAGGACGTACTACAATGGAACGGAATGTACCTTCCTTCCTCTTCCTCGAGACCACGGCCTCACCTGCGCCTGACTGGCGATGGCGATGATTGCGGCCAGCGGGGTTAGAGTTCACAGGGGGTTAGAAAGGACTTCAATGGGACCCCCGGGGTATAGAGAGAGGGGCCGGGGAGATAGCAGCTTTGCCTTGGTGCCACCGGCCATGAGATCAGAGGAGGGCAGTGGCGGCGGCGGTACAGGATGAAAAGCAATTGAATATTAGATTAGGCGGGATGGGACGCTTGCAACGGGGAAGGGGGGTGGCACACCAAGATGGTGAGGGTGCCATCTGCCACGGGTGGTGAAAGCAATGGTTGGAGAGGGGCGGAGGTACGCGGAGCTTGTGGAGGAAGGAAGCAACGGTGTAGCCATGGTGGGGGTGAAGGAGTCGGGTGTGGGATTGGGGATTTTTAAATAATATATTTGTTTATTAATATTATATTAATATATCACCGCTTAAAATTTTTCGAAAATAACCTACTGTCACCATTCCAAATGACAATATAGTGCTGTCACTATTTGGAATAATGACAATCCTATGTGGAGTCATTCGTGGCAGTCTACAGGTCTCTATCGCCAAATGAATTGACAACAGAGGTGTCATCAATTCATTTGGGTATAGAGTCGTTTGTATTATTTATGAATAATTCTTCCATTTTTTTTTTGCCTTTAGTAGTTTTGAAGTAATAGCTAACAATTAAAGAGAGGCAACTAGTATAAAACCTGACATAACACTCCATAATGAATATGCGAATTACACTGTACGTAGGGTCTGGTTAGATGCATATGTTTTCCTCACTACTCCTAAGATACAAATGGCAACATGCACGAACTTTCAAACCAAACATATAAGACACATGTGCATTTTGTGGAATCTAAATGACATAGCGATTTGTACATCTAATAGGACTTGTAGGCAAATGCCCCTAAGGCAAAAATAGAATACCTTAAGGCATCCACATGGAGTGGTAGTCGTCAGGACAGTGTGGATACAGCTGGTTGTAGCAGTAGTGGAAAGCATAATTATAGCTCAGGTTGGTGCAGCAGCAGTACAGGGTGGTAGTCATTGCTGAGGTGGACCACCTCCTCATTGTTCTTCTGCCTGTAGAGCTCATCGTTGTTGATCCACTCGGTCTGGAGCTCCTCCTGCAACTCATCTAGGAGGATGTGGAGGGTGTAAATGTAAACCGCGACAAGTATTATATATGGTTGATCCACTCACTCAATGAAGTTGCAATACATGGTTTGTAAGGAAGACAAGGTGATTACAAGCGATGCATGTATGGAAGTATAGACAGGAAGTTAACAACTTATCATAAACAGAGGGCAGCGAAATAATTAACGTCCTAGGTTGTAACATCCCAAAAATTTGAAATTTGAAAAAGTGAAGCTTTTGAATTATTTTACAATATATTCTCTTGAAATTTGAGTCTTCACTGGTGTTTCCTAAATTTTTGTTGAGGTTTCAAACATTTAATAGTCATGAAAATAAAACTAACATTAGTAATACCAAAAAGGAAATGTGCAAATTAAAATTTAAAATAATAATCTGAAAAGATGATCCATAAAAAGAAGGGAGAAATTTGACTTAAACCATAAAATGCCGTCTTGAAAATAATAACATGAATAACAATAGAAGCAAGCATATGGGTACCAACATACATGAATATATATGTGAGTAAAATATATGTATATGTGCACATAAAAAAATAGAAATAAATAAAATAATATATACTATATATACATGTATACATATTTGTATAAACATATGTATACACACACTAAATAAAAAAAGCAAGGAGGTCAGGCCGGCCACAGCCCGACCCAACCCCTCTCCCGACCGCTCCCTCTGCCCGCTGGGCCCCGCTCCCGAGCGTCCCCGCCGGCTCCTCCTTCTCTCCCCCGTGCGCCCGCGCCACTTCTCTTCTTCCCTCTGCCGCGCTCAGCTTCCTTCCTCCACGCGGCAAGCATGCGCAGCCCCCGCCCGAGGTTTTCCCCCGCGCGCGCCCACGGTTTTCTCGGCCACCCGTGAGCATAAGAAGCTCCCCGCGCGCACTCCCTGTCTCTTCTCCCGTTTCTGCCCAAGCGAGCCGCCGCTGCCTCCACGCCGCCCCAGCCGCTCCGGCGAACTCCCCGCACCGAGGTCGCGTCATGGCGCGCCCCCAAGAGCCTCCTTCCTCCTCCCACGAGTAATCGAACTCCGGTACCCTTGGTTCGCCGCACGGCCGCCTTCCTTCGTTCCTGGCCGCCACCGCCATTTTCGCCGCCAACACCTCCTCGGGCCCCCGTCTTCCGATTCCTCGCGGCGGGAGTGACGTCTCGACGACCTCGACCTCCACCGACCAATGCCAGAGCCCCTCCTTTCCCCCCCCGCCGGCGACGTAAGCACAACCGCGCCGCCGCCGGTCCGCGCCGCCAGCTCGCCGTGTTCCCTCTCCGGCTCGGCCAGGTATCCAGCAAGCATCCCTGCGAACCCCTCACGCTCCCGCGCTTGCTAATTTCTTCCTTCCTCCCTGCCGGCACCGCCGCACCGTACCCGTCCCCGCCTCCGGCCGCTCGCGCTGACGCCGGCCACCCCCGACGCCACCACAACCCGTGACGCCACCACCGAAGGTTTCACCGTCCACAGGGCAACCCATTTTGGATGGTGCCGCAACCTCCCCGGCCACCGTTCGCCGCCACCGACGCCTCCGGCCATGGCTGCCTCAGCTCTGCACGCTCGGCTCAAATGCATTTCTTCGCTTCCATCATCAGGTAACATCCTGAGAGCATGTTGGTTATGAGCGTGTGCGTTCACCCGTGCCACCCGCGTTCGATTTCCCCAGGCCGCATTATTTAGATGTAAGATTTTGCCCATTTTGCCAGTAACCCCAGTGAAGAAAAAATTAAGGAAAGATTAGAAATAAATTTCTAAAAGATGCTAAAAATTTATTAGGGTATAATGAGCTCAATAAAAATTTAGTCATGTGTTAATTCTTATATGTTAGTAAAGTGCATTTGAACTCTATATTAAGCTTATTAAATGCTAATTAAATACAATATGAGATATGGTTTAAGCATGTGGTGAAGATTTATGCTCTCGTAAAAATAATAAGTGAGTAAGGGATACATAAATTAGCCGTTGCAAAGTTAAGCCATAGATTATTGCCTTTAACCCTAGCAATTAGGAGAACCCTTTTTGACTATTAATAAAGTGAACATTAAGCCACCAACCTTTAGCCATGATATTTCAAATTGAATTAGAAGCTACATTGTATGTATTTGACTTATGGTTAAACTTTAAATAATTATTGATTCATGCTAACCCCAAATTAAATGAAATACATATTTAAACTAGGAAGTCATAATTTATAAACCCCACCATTAGTTTTTGGTACATCGCCGATAAATAAATCTCAAAAGTTAGATTTAGTTAATAATGACAGTTGGTGTTTAGATTAACACCTCACATAAAATGACTATAGAATATATTGTAAAAACTATTTGCGCAACAAAAGCGGTATATAATTAAGTGGTACACAATTAACCATTTAAAGTATGACTATCGTTGCTATATCTTTGAGAAGTCATAAAAATACTCTCACAAACAACCCTTAAATAAACTGAGGTGCTAAGTTGTTAATATCTAAACTGTAAGTGCGTGGCTTGTACAACTTAATGCCATTCAAGAAATAATAGGCTTAAAACTATCTATCAATGAATAAGTTTAATCTAATTAGTAAGTAAAGGCCTATACCAGAGATTATTCTAAAACTTAATAAAGATATCCAAGTGTTATAATACTTTCGATTAAAAGAATTATAGAATAAGTACAGATCTCATCCATCAGTCCAGTTTGCCTTTACCATAACTTGAGTTGCAAAGAATGCATACCCTAAAGATAAAATTTGTACATTAAACTCCTGCACCAGTCTATAGGTATAACCCGACTCTTGGAACTTCCTTGATAAATACAAAAATAATAAAAGAGGTTAGTAATAAAAAGATTGAACCTCGCCTTTCTCCAATCGGCTACGTTGGGCCACTTCTTTTCCAATGTAAATAACTCATGTCGATACTTCCTCCCTTTTGATCTCTTATTATCCTAGAATTTTCCCTCACGGTAAAGCTATTTAGATAACTCATCCTCTCACTCAAATTCAGCTACCGCTGTGTTTGCAAAACACTAAACCGAATCATACTTCTATTCTCAAATCGTAATAAATGTATAAATTAAATTAAATCGGCCATTTGAATTATTCGGATTTATTTGGATCTTTTGAGTTATTTGCCTTTGTTTGTATTCAGTCATTTAGCGTGTAGCTAGATAATGGAGTCCTGAAGAATCAAAGAATCAGGCGTGATTGTCACATCCCAAAATTTGCTTTCTGAAAAAATTTAATTTCAAATTAATTATTTTAAAGTATTCGAGTTTTATTTGGATTTGCTCTGAATTTCTGTTTTTGAAAAGCTAGATTTGAAAAGTATTTTAAGTAAAACCTAAAAATATTATTAAATAAAAAGATATTTTGAATTTCTATAAAAATCCTAATTTAAATTAATTATTTGGAGTTATTTGGCTTTTATTTGGTTTCCTGGATTTTCTGGAGTTTAAAACCTATTTTTGAAAATAAAAAGTATTTCAAGTATGAAAATTAAATACCAACATTAGTTGTAAGTATTTTTATTAAGTCCAAAACGTATCCAGGAACTTCTGTGAATTTTTCTGGAATTTTTGAAATTTATTTCGTATTTTTCTGAGCTTTATTGAATTTTCTGGGCTTTTCTGAAAATCCAAAATTAATAATCAAAAATCAAAATCCAAATTCCCTCCTCTTCCCTCCGGGCGACGCGTGGACGACCCGGATGGAGCCACGTCCCACGCGCCCGGCTCATCCCCGCCGGTCACCCCCATCCCGCCTACCCCCGTCCGGTGGCTGACACGTGTACAGCCCGCCTCATCTCGGCCGTCCCCGCCTCACCCCGCTCTCGGCCGCCCGATCTCCTTTCCCCTCATCTCGGCGCCACGTGCCGCCATCTCGGCCGCCCCTCTCCCACTCCCGCTGGCCGCCTGGGCCCACCTGTCAGCTTTGTCTCCCACCTCCGGCCGCCTTCTTCCTCCTCCCGCCCGGCCGCGCGATCTCCGCCGCCCCTCCGGCTTTCCTTCCTTTTCCGCCGCCCGTGCGACCCGCGCCCATTCCATCCTTGCCCCTGCCGATCTCTTTCCTTATGCGGCCGCACCTTCCCTTTTTTCCCTCTCCTCAATCCCCGCCGCCCGCGATCGCCGGCGAGGAATCCCTGCGGCCACGCCCTCCTCCGCCCCTATAAAAGCCCCTCCCCGGCCCCGTTTCTCCTCGCCCCACCTCGCTCCACCTCCTTCTCCCTCTCCCGAGCTTCCCCTCGCCCTCGCGCCGTGCGCCCTTGCCGCCGCCGCCCCTTTCCTCCGGTGAGGAATTCCGGTCGCCGCCGTCACTCTCAAGTCCGGCCGACGCCACCACGAGCCTTGCCGCACCCCGTAGAGCGTCCTCCGCCTCCTCCTCGGCCCCGAGCGCCGCCGAGCCGCCGTCGCACCGTTGGACCCGAGCCTCCGCCGCTCTGCGCTCGCCGCCAGCCACTCCCGCCCGTCTCCGGTAACTCCCACGCCCACCCCCGGGTTCCCCCGCGCCTCCTCTCCCTCCTGCGCCACTCGCCGCCGGCCGCCGCCCGCCGGAGCGCTGGCGAGCTCCCTCCCCGAGCGCCACCACCGGCCGGCCTCCCATGTCAGCATCCCAGTGCCCACGTGGCCGGTGACATGGCGCCACGCCAGCACCACCTCGGGCTATTCCGTCCCCGTCAGTGCCACGTGCGCAAAACCCTCCACCCGTGCCACCTCACTGCTTCCCCGGCTCCGTGGACTCGGTCCATGGACCGAGGGCCCACTTGTCAGCCGGCGTCCCCTCAGGGCTGACGCAATGCTGACGCCATAAATTGATTTTCCCGTTGAAAAATAATCCAGCTGAAATTAAAATTCCCTGCTGACGCAATAATTCCAATTTCCTTTAGAAAGATAATTCCAAAAATTCAGATTTTCCTTTTCTCTGAATTTAAACTTCCTGGAGCCCGTTCTCCTTCATTCTAACTCCGTTTGAGCCCATTCAAATTTCTAAATTCATCCAAAATTTCCAAACTATCCATTTCTTCCATCTTTTTAAATATTTGAAATTTATTTGAAATTTTAAATATTTAAATTTCAAATTCCAATGCCTAGTTCAATTTCAAAGCCTCAGTTCCATTCCAAATTTTCGGTGCACGTTCTAAATTCAAATTCAAATCTTGCAAAGTCTCCATAAAATCCATTCTATTTTCCTTGGTCCAAATATTGTCTCAGTAATTTATTTTCCCAACCTATCTTCCAGATATTCGTTCTCCCTCGTGTGAACCCCAAATCCGCTGAACCTTTCTCCTAAATTCGTCTAAAATCATAATCTATCCAAATATGGCCCCTATTTGAGTTTTTGAGTTTATTTTAATTTTGTTGTATTTATTTGTTTTGTTGCTCCGTCTTTTCGTGCGTAGAATCCAACGTCGTCGACGATCTCTCTACCCAACAGCAGGAAGACCCAGAGAGTCTGCAAGAAGGCAAGTCTCCTTTGATCATCTTGAACCTGTGATTTTGAAATGTTTTAATTATTTCAAATTATATGCATTGCTATTTACATACAATATTAGTTCAAATCTTTAGGAATTAGTTATTCCAACTTTGTTATGCCCTCATTTGACATTGATTGCCATGTACCTTGTCACCCTAGAACTTCCTTTGTCTCAATAATGAGATTAATATTAATCTTTGTGAATATTAGAATGGTAGTATAATGCTTAGTCATTCTATTGAGTACCTCATAAATCTTGCAAATGGGAAATTATGAATTATTGTAATACCCTTGTGTTTATAAAGTTAGTGGTGATTGGAGTTGCCACTGTTCTTTTAAAATAAAATAAAATGTGGAAGTTGGTTTAGATTAGGGTGGATGGTTGTTTTGGGTTGGTGCAGTAAGCACGAGATCTTGTAAAGTGTATGTTCCACCCTAGTCAATTAAGGACCAACGCTTGTGTTTGTCCAGACTGAGCATTAACTGTACAACCACAAGTCTATATGGGTACGACCTAGCTGACTAACTTATGATAGTCTAGTTTAGGTGCCACCAGTGGAAAGTGGGTGCCGTGGATGGACCGTTATTCACAAGTGAGGGACAGGATTTCTTGTACTCATATGGCGCAAGAGGGGGCTTCTGTTGGGCGGTTAGCCTACTGCGGTGAAACCTCGTGGTGGTATCTAGCTAGATTAGAGTAAGGTAAAGGCTTTGTGATATTTTATCTTGGTCTCATGTCAAAGGAAGCGTGTTGACTTTTAGGATAATTTATCTCTTGTGGGTAAAGTTGTACAACCTCTGCAGAGTGTAAAACTATTCGAATAGCCGTGCCCACGGTCAAGGGCGGGCAAGGAATGCATTCACATGGTAGATTTCTGGTTTTGTTTTAAAATCAAAAGTTTTGTATTCCGAGAGTGGATGGAACTCTCGGAAGGGTATCCTGGCAGTTGGAGCCAGAGAGGGTGGATGTAACCCGCAGTTTTAAACTTGGTCAGTTAGACTTGATTAACTAGTGTTGGTGGATGGAACCTTCACTAGAAAGTTATTGATAGTTTCTGTTAAAACATTTACTTTATTAAATGGATGCCTTCAAAAATAATTAGTAGTAATTGAAATTTTAAAATATTGCTTTGTGCAAAAGGACCATATAGCCTTCCTTTGTCAAGCCTTGCATCTATGCATTTTTCCCAAGACTTGCGGAGTACTTTATGTACTCACATGCTACATTCAAAAATAATATCCAGAGGAGTACGAAGCTCAAGAAGGCGACTACGACTTGTTCGCGGGTGGATTCGACGAAGGATTCCAGGAGTTCTAGGTCGCGCTTCCCCAGTCAATTGCCTGTGGCGTATTGATGGGTCTTCACCGAGTTTATCTTTTGCTTCCACTGTGTTTCGTGTGTGCGAGGTCTTGAAACCTCAATTGTAATAATGAGACCTTTCGGTCTGTACTCTTTAATATTGTAATAAAGCGTTGCTGGTTATGTATTCATTTTTGTTTAACTGTGTGCACTAGCTTTGATCTGAGACTAGTGCAGTAATACACAGAGGGTCTGTGTTCAGAAATCCGGGGTCCCGACAGTGATCAAGAGCGAAGCGAAGATAAAGACCAGAAGCCCAAGAGAAAGCTATGAGCGAGCTCAAGATCGCGGTAAACCGCGCCAGGCGAGTCAATACTTTGATCATATTGATCCTATATTTTCTGCAAATTACTTTGATTTAAATTATCAAATTGCATGCCGTTATGTTTATGAAAATACATGTTTAATTCAATAATCTAGTTATGTGCCTATTGTTTACGTTGGATAAGATTACCCCTTCTTTGGAATATTTGAATGTGCGAACCTTGTCGCCCTAGCAAAAATATAATAGTAATATTTCGAAAATAAGTCCCTAATGATATGCTATGCTTAGAATTGCATAGATGCTCAGGGGGCGCTGAATGCCCCAAACATCATTGTCATTTTTAATCATGAGAAACTGGTTTGGACAGTCATGGTGGGAATGACTGGTATATTTTGATATGACTATTTTATGCCCCCAAAAACCCCAACTTGCTTAATATCTGGGCGGATTGGTTCGATGGTGTGAGAGTGTGGTGCAATGGAAGCACAAAGTGGTTAGTGGTAGACCGCCCAGATACTACTAAGTACTGAATCTTGTCATGACCTCCCAGTGTACAACAAGTATGACCACAAGCTGGCAAAATGTAGGCAGGGCTAACTAATTTGCATCGACTTAGTAAGGGTTGCGCCGGTGTGACCACGGGCGGGTAGAGGATGGCCACATCCTCCGACGTGACGGCGCAAGAGGGGGCTTCTAGAAGGGTGGTCGTACCCGGAGGAAGTGGAAACCTTAGCGGACGTAACCCTACTAGGAAAAGTGCATTGTAAAGGTCCTGTGATAGTCTACTCAACCACATGGCTAAGGAATCATGTGGGGCAACGAGTGGATTTATCTCTTGTGGGTAAAGTGTGCAAACTCTGCAGAGTCTAAAACTATTCGAATAGCCGTGCCCACGGTCAAGGGCGGACATGGGAACTTAACCAGATATAGTTCTATTTCAAAAGGCTTTATGGTTGGGATTGGAAAAGTGAAGGGCAGCGGAAGGCCCTAGTTTGGAATTGTCCTGGGTGTCGTCCCAGTGGTAAGTTAAGCGGCTATAACGCTGAAGGAATTGCTATATGGTGCAGATGCCATGTAACGGTGGATGGAATCTGAATCACTATTAGAATTGCATTTGTTCATAACTTATGTTTTGGTTCAAACTGCTAAGTCATAGGGCTTTTTAATTAATTGTATTCAAAAGCACTCCTTGCAAAACAAAACAACCTGAGCCTCTCCTTTGTTAAACCATGCATACTATTTATTTGCACTCTGTGTATTGGCTCGCGGAGCACGGGGTCGGAGTGCTCACGCTCGATTTTGCGACAAAATTCAGCATCAGGAATCAAATCACCTCGCCTCAGCAACAAGGTTGGACAAGCTGGCAGAGAAGATGAAGATGAAGATGAAGATGTCAAGGGCTAGGTCGCGAACCTCCAGTTGGCTGCCTGTGGGCATGTCCTGAAGTCCCACCTGCGTGCTTCGTTCTTCCGCTGCTGCAATTTATTGATTTCGGCCTAATCGGCCCATGAGTAAGTTTACTATTATATTTACGCTTCCGCATGATATGCATTTTGATATTCAGAACTGTAATCTGTGAGCACTATCTACTGATCCAGGGAATAGTGCGGTGGAATCACAGAAGATTCCGGATTGTAAAATCTGGGGTCTGACATAGGTTCCCCATGTCATCTGAAACCTGGACCACTGTGTCACATTCATGCTTGCAATGCGGTCAAGACTCAAGGATGTGTGGATAGTCATGAAGGGGATTTTTAGAGGTGTAAAACTCCCTGGTTTCCAGCGATAGACCAAGGCTTGGGGGGTTAGGGTCTAAGGGATCGTAGATGTGCGTGTCTTCCAGGGGTCAGTGCACTACAACTTACAACTATAAGAAATTAGTAGTTCTATAAAAATTCATCCTATACATACTATCCTAAATAACTAAATATCTACAACCATACTATTTACACATCTACTCACTACCCAATATAACTATACATCTAATCATTATATTTGCTAACCTACCATGGTTTGAAAAAAAATGTACAAAGAAATCGAAAACTCACCTCAACGATGTGGAAATCACACATTCTCCTGTTCTCTCCTCCTCTTCCCCTCTCCTGTCCTCTCTTCTCCTCTCCTCCCCTCCCCTAAAGCTCTTTTTTACTGAATTGTTATGAATTTTGGCCAGTTTATTGGCCCTTAAATACATTGGCCTTTATTGCCATTTGAAATGGCGACAGAAGGTGTGAGGGCTTCTGTCGCTATTTCAATTGACGATTAGCTATCTGTCACCAATTGAAAGACCGACATATGTCATGGCGTTGACATGGCATTCTGTCATCCATTCATTTGACGACATAGCTTTTGTCGCTATTTCCCAAATTCAAATGGTGACAAACCTTTTTGGCTTGGCATGATCAAAAAGTAAGGCTTGAGATGCTACAATTAATTAAATGTGATTTAAGTTGGTTCAAAAAGGTCATTATAAATGTGTTGAAATTAATTTGGACTAAAGCTCAGGAGGCCGATATAGATGACTCGTATTCTAGGACGTGCTTTACTGAGATAAGTTATAATCAAGTGTCAATAAAGTGCTATGTATTGAGTTATGTAAACATATGTTAAGCTTTGTGCTTCAGTTTGTCACTTGTGGCTCACCCAGTTATTGATTGTGGCATCTAGATATAAATCTATATTTTTAGATGGCTATCTTCTTTAGTGAGATCTGTAACTTAACAGGTCATTTTTATGAAGGTCTGTCATGTATATTAATTCAATTAATCACATTATATGCTTCTTTTGGCCTGTTTTGTTATATATACATGCTTATGATCGGGCAAGCTTTATAAAAGCATGATTTTGTACACATCAATTCAATTGGTTTAAATAATCTTTTAAGTTTACTTGGTGTGTTTTTGTTTAAAAAAATTGTATCAATGATATTTGAATGTAAGTTATCCCTTTATTGTTTCTTCCTTTTTGTACCTTGATGCTTACATTGTTAAAAGGGGAGAGATTTGTGAAATTTTGTGGCGCAAAATGCTAAATGCTTTTTGACATGCTTTGTGATAAATTTGTAGCTTGTGGCTTAAAATGCTTTTTTTTGGTTCCAATTCTTCATTTAGACCTGTTTGAAGTCTTTTTATCTTGAGATGTTGTCGATGTATTCATTAAGGGGGAGATTGTTAGATCATGTGATTAGGTTTAGAGTATTGTGATGATGAATAATTGACAATATTATTTGAGGCGTGTGGCATGTCTAGATTCTTGTCAATCAAGTTGAAAGAACTTATGCCGAGAAAAGATGTTATTTTGGCCTATACATATGCAGGGTAACTTGGAGGCGATCGTGGTTTGTACGATGACAGGGAGATGGCTTGGTGCAAAGTCATGGTCGAGAGGGTTAAGGATACTAGAGGAGACGATTGTGCTCAAGTTGCGGTACGTGGATATCAAAGATAGATGATATATGTTGGAGCTATAGAGATGCGGTCCAGATGTTACGATACGTGACAATTTAATTTTAGTCTGTTCAAAATTGGGTAGTGATAAAAGTTAAAAAAAACTCTTGTTATGTAAGGGTTTGGTATCCCTTATTTGTTAGAATTGGCTAAAAATTTGCTTGAATGGTAGACTATAAATAGAAATGAGGTTAAGGGCTAACCCTAATGCCAAGAGATGTAATTTTTATGCTAGAATTTGAGGAGTGTTAGAAAGACACTTTATAGTCATAAATATGGTGATTCAACCATAAAAAAATTACTCTGATTAAGGCCCTGTTTGTTTCCACTTAGGATTATTATAATCCAGCTTATAGGTGGGGGATTATATAAGCTAGATTATTATAAGCTGGTGGGAAATAAGCTGTCAGGTGTTTGGCAACCTGGATTATTAGAGTTATGGATTGTTGTATTCGAATGTTTAAAGACTACAATGCCCTTGACCTTTTTTGGTGACTTATTTATTCTTTTATGACATGTTTTTTATTAGTTTGGACTTGCAAAACATTAGTAACATACGAATTTGAATACATAAGTGGTAGAAAAGCTTAATTATTCAAATATCCATGATCATATGTTCGTACAAATATGCTCTTACAAACAAATTACTCTCTTCTAGCAAATAAAGCATTAGCAATATTATCACGGAAGGCATTCATGCCCCCCTCTTCATCTCCCAATTGACTTGAACCCAGAGAAGCAAGGCAAAGTGCATCAAGTCTATAGGGTGCGGCATCTCACACGCGCAATTCTTCCGGGGTGAAGACCCCGCGCACGGCACGAGAAAGCGGGGCTGGGCAGAAAAGTTTTCTTCGTTGCGTCATCACGTCAATCAGCAAGCAGACCGAAATCAAGTAGCAAGCAGACCAGAAAAGAAAAAGTTTGCCGAGAAAAAGAGAGATACGTGAGAGAGAGAGAGAGAGAGAGAGAGAGAGAGAGAGAGAGAGAGACAAAAGAACACACATCCTCAAGCAAGAAGTGGTGACCAAAGCGGGAGAAAAATTTCCAATAGACAAAAAATTTCCAACAGACAAGACAAGGCCAAAAGCAACAGCTCGGTTTTCGGGTTCCTACAGTAACATCACTGTAGATACAGTAAAAAATTGTAGCTGCAGTTAGAAAAATTTCCCCCTTTGTCGCCTCTTTTTGTTATTTTGTTTTTTTGAAGAGGTTGAAAGCACTAGATTTGAAAAGGAAGAGGAGTTTCAATGTGGATTACAATCATTCACCTGCTCTGATTGTTATCGACGATCTTACAAGTAGTATTAGAGCTGGTTACAAAGACATTAGATCGATATTGGTCTTCCGGTAAGCCACCATTTTTTATGGATCAGATTATACCATTTTCAATGGATCAGATTATATCTATTAGAAAATATGAATGAAGGTTTTTCTGCAAACAAGGTAATGCTATTTAGCAAAAAAGTTAAAAATCTATATGAAGTGCCTCTTGTTGTTATTACAAGAAATATTGCTGATATTGAAGCTAATATTAATGCTAGATATATTGTGCTCCAAGGTCTAAGCAGAAACGAGTTTATCAGAATTGGTTATATTAAATCTACTAATAAAATTTAGACTACTTTAACTGATTGTCATAAAGATTATACGTCTATTAAAGGTGTTCGTCAGAACCAATTTTAAAAGGAGTATTCTAAATTTGAGATAAAACTTTGAGAATCAGTATATGCACTTTTTGATCGCTTCAATAAAATTATTAGTAATTTGCAATTGTTTATGTCATATATTCTGATTCTAACAATATTCATCAAATATTAAATACTTTAGATATGTCTATTTGGAATTTGTTAGTCACTACTATTAATCATTGTGTTAACATAAAAACACTCATTCTGAATGATCTTTATTCCAAGATGAAAACACATCAGATTAATGTTTTGGCTAGAATAAACAAGTTAAATTCTTTGGCTTTAGTGACTAACCAAGCTGGTAATTCTTCTAGTTCCTCTATTGTTTCTTTATCTACACTGTGTTCTATTTTAGATGAATAGTTAGAGAAGATTCCAGAAGAGCAGCTTGTACTTTTCTCCAACAAGGTGACCAAGGCAATTAACAACATCAGATCATGGTGGAGAGGAGGTCCGATCAGATGCTATGAATGTGGTGAGCCTAACCACATCAAGATGAATTGCCCTAAACTGAGGGAGCAAGGAGGTCAGGTATGACAAGGCACCAACTCATCGCTATCAATTTAAGATTGATCCAAACAAGAAGCGCAATTATCGCAGAGCGGTCAATAAAATACTTTCAGCACTTGATGAAATTGATTTGAGTGATGATGATTCTGGAAGCGACGATGAGGACAGTGGCAAGAAGGCAAAGAATGTGGACTTTACAGGGATGTTATATGGCAAACAGTGAGAAGTTCCACAATGATGATCTTTATAGTGATCCTGATAAGGTAAAACCTTCTTATATAGATTTATCTCGTGTCGTACTTAGATTGACAGAAAAGCTCAAGAAGTATAAAATTAAAATTAAAAGTCATAATTTTGTTATTGAGAGCTTAAATTGTGAGGTCAGTAGACTTACAGCTTATATTCCTGATGATGAATCTTATGAGTTCTATCAAGTTTTACAATTAATTCATTAAACTTGGTTCAACTTAGTGATTTAACTGCTAAACTTGATGAATTAAAATTGACACATGACTCTTGTGATGAAAAGTTAAAACTTGCAAATGTTGAAATTGAAAAGCTCAATTTAGTGTTCTACATGTTTAGAGTCAAGTATTTCAAATACTCAATCTAAAATTTGCTCTAATTTGGAATTGCTAGAAGATAGACTTAATTCGTCACATGAATCAATTCAACAAATGCTTTATGATGAGACATTTTCTTGCACTAACTAAGTTTAACCCAGAAATAGAAAGATTGGCTTAGTCTAGTGCTTCTAAGAATCTTGTGAATGAATCTGTTAAATGCATAACTTGTCCCACTTTAGCTAAAAAAATGAGTACCTTAAGGACACTTTAGAGAGATTTTTTTACTAAGAAAAAATTGAATATGATTCTATACAAGTCAAAACTGAGTATGAAAAACACTGGTCTAGGGTTTAATGCTACTAATTATATCAAGAATAATCCATCTAACATTGTTAAGGTCATTGGAAGTGGGCTAATTGAAACAAAAGATAAGCCTCATAAAACTATGTTTAAATCTACTGGTTTTGTACAAAGTTCATTGAATAATGCTGTAGGGGCTAGCTCATCATCTCAAAAGAATTCTAATTATATTAAATTTTATTGCACATACTGTGGAAGAGATTGGCATTTACATAAATTTTGTTTTAGGCATGCTAAGAAAGAGAAGAAAGAAAGGTTGAATAAGACAAAAACGTGCAACCTTTGTTACTAGAACTAATGCAAAAGTTAGATTTTTAGAGAACTTTTATGATGACTTTAAATCTGTTACACGTGCTGGTTTGGGATATAATTCAAAGAATTCACATTCTTTTTAGCGTTCTGATCGCCCATATGCATGTTGACGAGGATATAACAATCCTCAAATTATTATTTATCTGTAAATGATATTGTTACATCATTATACTCCTTAAGTAAAATCTTCTACAACAACCCCTTAGTCATAAGATTTTCTACGATAATCCCTTAGTCGTAAGCTCTTCCACAACAACTCCTTAGTCATAAGCTCTTCTATGGTAACTCCATAGTCGTAAAGCTCTTTTACAACAATTCCTTAGTCGTAAGCTCTTCTACGATAACTCTTTAATCATAAGCTCTTCTAGATAACCACTCCTTGGTCATAAGCCTTTCTTTTGGCTTAAATTCTCCTATGACCATGACATAGTCGTAAGTTGTCCTATAAACACCTTGTGATTGTAGATCCTCCTACAACTAAGACGAACTTCGACTAACTTGTCTACGACAACCCATTGCATAGTGGGCCTATCTGACGAGGCAGTTAGCACATGTATTTATTCTTTGAAATAATTACACATAACTTCTCTCTAGCAATATCCACCACATGATGAGTGAGATATCACATCTCTAATAACTCCCATCAGACGGTTATCATTCAAAACGTTAAGGCATCTCTTGGCATAGAAAAATTGTTGTCGCCTTACAAGCTATATAAAGGTGGATGTTAGGGAGAAAGGTGGGGACCTGGAAAAAGATTAAGGGAAGATCTGGTACAAACCCAAGGGAGAATAGCAGTAGAGCAGGACATTTTGCGTTACTTTCTCGATTGTAATCAGCTCTGTTGTAATCAATTCATTGAGCAATATCCGCACAAGAGGTTGGGTTGTTATTCTCATAATAGAAGGCTCGAACCTGTATAAAAATTCATGTGTCTTTTCTCTATGTGATCGTAGCCAGGTCTTCAAGAGTTTCCTAAAACCCAAACAAATAATATGTAAGATTGATACTAAAATATCGCTAGTTGGCACCGTCTGTGGGAAACATCTTTTCCAAAACTTCAGTAATTCCTCATCAGCAAGTTCTCTTCTTTTTTATATCCTCATGGCAGGAGAGTGGAACAAGGAGAATTGGTTCGACCTGACCAAATACGCAAATCTTGACATGGATGCCTATTACGACATCGAGCAGACCATGCTTTTATCTGATGATAAGTCTATATTTGGAGATCCATCATGAGATCTTGGAAAATGCACCATGGGTAGGGCTAAGGAGGGATACTTATCAACCCACGGCATTATGCTCAAAGGAGAAACTAGTTTTCCTAAAGGATAAGGGTCAATCCGACCACAAACAGGACTTGCAACATGACAAGGGGCCTCCCCCAAGTGTCCAAGTCCCTCAGTAGCTATCCGAGTAGGCTCGATGAGTCCTAGAATCCCACATTCCGATAATCCATCGACATCTAGTGGTTGTAACTCTCCGCTTGTCCCCACAAAGAGCATGGGTGAGCTCCCTGTGAGTTTGCCCACACTTACGCAGGGTTCAGCTCCAACGGGGTTAACTCCAAGTCGCGATACGCTCTCGTTGGACCACTCTTGAAGCGAGGGGGGCCTTTGACGGAAGTGGAGTTTATCGATAGGAGGTTTTTGCCCTCCCCTTAGATACTAATCACTCTCTTAGAAAAAGGCCTGACAGCGCTCCCGTTAATCACACATTGCGACCCCTCGTGGTGATGGCGAGGAGGCCTGCAGTTATGAGTCAGGTGAGTACTCTAATGAGCGTGGGAGAAATCCTCAAAATAATCACTCTCCATTAAGGTGGCCTCAACTAGTCTCAGATATTGAGGATCCCAAAACCATTCGAAGAAGGAGATCGGCTGCCCAGAGGTCTTTTCCTAGGCACGTCTAGTACTAGTCTAAAGAAGCTCGGTGTTTCAATGCGTAAATGATCTGCTTGAAAATCCAACTAATGAGCTTGCTCAAGCACCGTGCTACGACTACTTCGCTGAAGGAATCACGTGAAGACTCTGAAGCATGATGGTCAGTTTCAAGTAACCTCGCCGACACAACTCCGTGAGTCGAATAAGTACAACTGTGTCTAGTCGTTTTCATAACCACAATTCCAGTCAGAGAAGAGTTCCTCGAATGACCCCGGATCGGTGAGCTTATGGAGGAGGTGATTTTTCACCACTTCCAGTAAGAAATCTGCAATAGCATATGGAATACAAGGAGTATTACCCACAAATGGATGAGACCTATTACAAATCAGGTCCATTGACTGCCGGGCATCATCGAGAACAGTTGCCTAGAGATGCTGGATGTCAGGCATTCATGCCTGAACTCTGAGCAGTACACTTGCCCTTGTGGTTTTGACTGGTAAACATGGAAAAGTTTGATGGGTCCCAAAATCCCACCAAATTCCTTCAAATTTACATGGCCACGAGTCGAGCAGCAGGAGGAGGAGAACATATCATGGTAAACTACCTTCTGACTATGCTCGAGGGATTCACTCAATTGTGCTTGCTAAATCAACCACTAGAGTCGATCCATTCATAGCTACATCTCTATGATCTTCTTCTGGCCAATTTCTAGGGCACATACAATTGCCCTGGGAAGGAAGATGACCTGCAATGAATGAAACAAAGTAACGAGACCATATGATAATTCATCAGGCATTTCAATCATGTTCATAATTCCATTCTAGAAGTTTCTGATGCTTCTGTTATTAAAGAATTTAAGTAGGGAGTCCGCAATAGAAGATTCATAGAAGATATCGCTTTAAATTCTCCAACTACTGTCCTTGAGCTCTTCGAGATGGCTGATCATTATGCAACTGCCATTGAAGCAGTCGAGTGGAGCATGACCATCGACCATGCCGATCGAGGTACCAAAGAGGTAGGTGAAGGTAGCAAAGGGAAGGAAAAGGTCAGAAAATCCAAGAACAAGGCAAAAGGTCAAAAGCAAGCCGAAAGTTCTAAGGAGGTCTTGGCCGTGGGCGATAAGGAGCCACAAAATCCTAGGCAATACTCCAATCGGGGCAAGGGCAAAATCCCCGTTTGGAAGGATAACAAGCCAAGGTGGTGTCCTCTCCACAAAAAGGAATGACACGACCTTTGCAACTGTCGAGTTTTCTAATGAAAATTTGAGGACTACTACTCCGACAAATGACCACTTCCCTCACTCGATGAGGTACAACAATTGAGTGGTTGAAAGCAATCAGACGAGGATGAGAAGATGCCATTTTAGGATCCACAACACACCGTCAAGCGCATCTACAAAGGATCTTCGGCATACGAGTCAAAACAATAGTATAAAACTGTCGAACGTGAGGTAAACTCTATTGACCCTACCCTTGTCAATTATCTTCTTAAGTGGTCAACAGTCACTATCTCTTTTTAGAAAAGCGACTGTCTGATCCCTTCAACTCGAGCAGGTCGGTTTTCGATCATGGTCAAGCCTACCATCAACAACTGTCAAGTGAATCGAGTGTTGATCGATGGTGGTAGTTTTTTTAAATATTTTATTTATGGGTGCTCTAGATGATATGCAAGTTCCTAGGACTAGAATAAAGCCTATTCGATATTCATTCCATGGGATCATACCAGGGTCTTCAGTCAAGCCAATTGGCCAAGTTTCTCTACCTGTTATGTTTGGTTCTTCAAGTAATTTTAGGACAAAAAATCTCCTTTGATGTGGTCGATATCAACACAGCGTATAATGGCATACTCAGATGACCAACCCTGGCACGCTTCTTGATAGTTGCTCACTATGCATATCAATGTCTAAAGATGCCAGGTCCCAAAGGAGTGATCATAGTCTGCGGTGATAAAAAGATGGTGCATACATGCGACCGTAAATCCGTCGAGATGGTAGGTCAGCTAGAAAACTTGTGAAGCAAGCAAGGCACAGTCTTTGACCAAGCACTCGAAACCTAAAGTTACGCCAAAGATGAACGAGCAAGTTAAAGAAGCCCTCTAAATCCATAGGAGCCTTCGAAGACCATTTGCATTGGGGTTACTTCCAACCCTGCATAGGAAGACGCCCTCATCACCTTCCTCTGAGCAAATGCAAATGTATTCACGTGGCAAGCATCTGACATGCTCGGGGTCCCCATGAAGGTGATCGAGCACTGACTAGCTCTACAGCCTGATAAGAAACCCGTAAAACAAAAATTACAGAGATTTGCACTTGATTAACGGGGTGCTATTAGATCTGAATTGGATAAGCTACTGAAAGCAGGCTTTATAAGATAGGTTAATCATTCAGAGTGGTTGGCTAACCCTGTAATGGCTAAGAAGTTTAATGGTAAGTGGCATATGTTATAGACTATACTGATCTTAATAAAGCTTGTCTAAAAGATGATTACCCTCTTTCCCGTATCGATCAATTGGTTGACTCTACTGCTAGTTGTGAAACATTAAGTTTTCTACAAGCTACTCTGGTAATCATCAGATTAGTATGTCTCAAGAAGATGAAGAGAAGACCACGTTTATTATGCCATTTGGAATATTTTGCAATGTCAAAATGCCATTTGGTTTGAAAAATGTTGGTCCAACTTTGTAACATCCTGAAAATTCGAAGCTGGGAATCGTGTAGCCCTCGAATTGTTTGAAATATGTTTTCTCGATATTTGGAAGTTTTATGGATTTTCTTTGGTATATGATTGAGGTTCCAACAATTGAAAATGAAATTATGAAAAATAGAACTAATGGAAAATCATGAAAGAAAAAGGAAAATAATGAAAAGAACTTTGGGCAAGTTCTCGGCCAGGCCTAGCCGGCCTTCTTCCCCCTCTCCCCTTGCTTCTTCCAAGGCCGAAGCCACCACCCCCTGCCTCGCAGCCCACAGCCCATCCCGCCGCAACAACCCGCCTTCACGACCGCACCTCCTTCAGACCAGCGGTCGACGGCGCGCTCTGTGCTCGCGTCACTGGGACCCATCCCTTCTACTCCCTCATGACCGTGCACGTCACTGCCAACTGCCCGGCAGCCTCACTCCATCGCATCGTTCTGTTGCGTGACCTGTCGCCCCGTCACATCGCTTGTGTCATCATGGGCGCTGCTTCCCACTACCACCTACTCGCCTGGCCGCCTCCGTCAACCGCAGTGCTCGCCTACTCTCATCACCTCGCGCCTATGCCTTGTGCGCGCGTCGCCCATCGCATGGCCAAGAGACGCACAACCACCACGCCGTGCCGCTTGTGTCGGCCACAGGCGCCATCGTGTCAACAGGACCACGGCTTGCCACATGCACGTTGCCCCAACCTGCGTCACACCTGGACGCCCCATCCCCTCTTGGACTGTAGCCATGCCATCGCCACGTCCCTGCTGTGACCGGCCAATCGCCCGCCTGCCACCCGCTCCTTTCCCCGGCTATAAAGCCAGCCCAATGCTCCCAGCAGCATCGCCACACTATACTCCACCCTCCACCATCACCAATCGGCATCCCCGAGCTTCTAGCGTCGCTGGCCGCTTCTTCTTCCCCAACTCCGGCCAACGAGCACACCGCCGATTGAAGCTACGCCGATCCAATTCCTCCGCCCGTAGCATCCTTGGAGCAACGTGGGGTCATCCCCATCCTCGACCGGGCTCTTCCCCACCTCTCCTTCGCTGGCACCAAGCTCGTCCCCTACCCGCCGCCGCCCTCTGTCGCCGAACCACCATCGCCAACCTCGAGCCAAGCGGACCGCCAAGGTACACTCCCCAGCTCACCTTGATGCTCCCCTCTTGATTAATTGAACTCTGGTGCTGTGAATCGTCATAGCCATTGTCCTCTGTTCCGCCACCTGGCCACCACCTCCACGTGGTCGAAGCCGCAGCTGCCGTGGTCGAAATAGCGACCACGGTAGAAGTCGTGAGGCCTAGCAGTGGTCGAAGAGTTGCTGTAGTAGCCATGGTTGAAGAGTCCGTGGTCGTAAAAGAAACATGGTCGTGAAATGGTCATGTACGACCATGCGGTCGAAGTTATGACCGCGCGGTCGTTCCCGACCACGTGGTCGAACTCACGACCACGTCGTCATTTATGACCATGCGGTCGGACATTCGACCACATTTAATTTTCGTAGTTGTAGCTCCCTACGACCACATAGCGATTCTACCGACCACTGTTCACCATGGCCGCAACCCTCCAATCACTCACAACGTAGTCGAAGCAACCCTCCGACCACTTACAACATGGTCGAAGCACCTTTCGACCACGTTCACCCTTTCACAACATGGTCGAAGCATTCTCCGATCACGTTCACTCCCTCACAACATGGTCGTAACTCCTTACGACCATGTCTGCGAGTACTGGGCCGTGGACAATTGTTTCCAACTGCTCAACGTCGTTTATGACCACTCAGTGCCCTTTACGACCACTCAGTGCCCTTTACGACCGCTTCGTGTCGTTTACAACCACTCTATGTCGTTTACGACCACTCTATGTCGTTTACGACCGCTCTTTGCCATTTACGACCGCCCTGTGTCATTTACGACCGTTCAGAATCGTTTACGACCACTCTGTGTTGTTTACGACCGCTCCTTGCTGTTTACAACCGCTCAAGGTCATTTGCGACCGCTCAAGGTCGTTTACGACCACTCAAGATGATCGCTCACGGTCATTTACGACCGCTCTGTATCCTTTACGACCACTCAATCTCATTTACGACTGCTCAAACTCGTTTACGACCACTCACAATCGAGCTACGAACATGAGGTCGAACTATCGACCACGCAGTCGATTACGACCACGCGGTCGAACTATCGACCACATAGTCATTTACGACCATGCGATCGAAGTTACGACCACGCAATTGTTTATGACCACGCGGTCGAACTATCGACCGCAGTCGTTGTCGGAACTCGGAGCAGCAACCCCAGGATCCTCTGTGTAAATCGCACTAGTGTAGGATCAACTAGTGCACACAGTGGACAACAAGGATAAATACCAAGCATAATGATATTTATTTAATTTAAAGAGTACGGCCTTATGGCCAGCGTTTACATCATCGCACATTGGCAAAAATAACTACAAAAGGAACTGCAGAAGCGAAGCTGAAAAGGCGAAGACTAAGCCTGCCACAGGCAAACAACTGCAAGACGTGGCCTACTCATTCTGATCTTCACCGTAGTCGAAATCGTCTTCCTCTGTGTGGAGATAGCAAGGTGAGTACAAACTTGTACTCTGCAAGTCACATGGAGAAAATGCATCATAATGATAAAGGCTTCAATGGAAGGCTTATAGGGTTAGTTTGCATAAACCAACATTTAATGAAATATAGTAAATAGATGGAAATTGCTGAATTTAATACAATAAGTAAAATAGTACTTGTAATTGAAAATATTACCATCAGTGCAGGCTCCGACCAAACACCAACCTATTCACGGGCATCCCACCCGGACCATCTTTTCCAAAAGATCTCGTATGGATTCCATCCATCCACACGCTTCCACTGCGCAACTCTCTCATGGATTCCATCCATCCGCAAGGTTTTCATCTCTCGTGGATTCCATCCATCCACAACGTTTTGAAAAACCACTTTTGGAAAACAAAGTCTAATCCATGAAAAACTTTTACTCAGCATGCCCATGACCATGGGCACGGCTATCCAGGATAGATTATACACTCTATAGAGGTTGTACAGCTTTACCCACAAGACACGATCATCCCTTTTTGCCACCGGATTACACATTTCCTTAGGTGTGCGGAGAGGAGATCATGACAAGGCCTTTACAATGCAAAGTCTTCAACCTGGCCAAGCCAACACTAAGGTTTCACCCCAGTAAGGAATCCACCAGACCGGGACCCCCTCTTGAGCCGAGTGAGACTTCTCATGGCCTACACCACGCTCACTTTCATCCTACAACATGGCCCAGGTTGGGACTCGCAAATTATTCAGCTAGGGTTGTCCCATACCAGCCTTGTGGTAGTACGATAGGGCTCTGCAACAGTAGCTCACAGACCGGTCCTTAATCTGACTTAGGCCCAACCACATACCCCCGTGCACGACAATCAACCACTGCGGCTCCAACCAACAGGGCATGCCTGCACCCACCAATCTAACCAATTGCCTAAGTCTAAACCAAGTTTGATATTTTGTTTTCAAAATATTCATAACACTCCTTGACCCACCAAAGTCAAGAGTAGCTTTGAAAAGCTTACCATTTTATGTAAAAAGGTCTGTCATTTCATGTGAAAAGGTATCCCAAAATAAATATTATAACTAAGCAGGTCTAAGCATTTGATTAAAACTCTCTAGCCAACACTAATGTATTAACTAGAGTTTGATTCTAGGGTGACAAGGTATCGAGGAATTCAATATCAATGGAGGAATTAACAAGTAGGCAATAACTAAATTTAAAACTGAATTGAAATACGTTGAATAAAAATATGCATGCAATATAATTTAAATCAACATAATTTTATTTTGAAAACTGGGATCAACATGATCAAGGAGTGTGACTTGCCTTGCTCTTCAACTTGGCTTGAATCTTCGTCGAAGAATTTTCCCGAATCGTCGAAGTCTACACGCGAAAATAACCCACTAAATTCAAATAAATTCAAAATAAATTCAAATTGACTTTAAATATTTGAATTGAGGCCAGAAATGAATAGAGGAGAATTTTTGATGAATTTAGAAATTTGAATGTAACACCCCAGCCAATCAATGACTTGGATTGCTACCAAACTAATAACTTAATAAAGAAACTAATATTCATCTTACAAAATTTCGACAGAACCTCCTTTGTTTATTGAGTAAATCAAAGGTTCCAACAAGCATAATCAATTGATATGAATAACAATAAGCAACAAATTCTTTTAAGCAAAACTGGATTATGTTCACCATCGCTTTCATAACAATACTACTAAGATAAGGAACGAAACCAATGCAAAAGATTTCTATTCTTTTATTACACTTTGAACCTGATTGACATTAATCAAATACCACTTAAATTATTCAGCAAATAGTGTTTAATGTTCTTTCTTCCTTCCATGGTGAATAGACCGTGCATGTGCAACAAAACTAATCCTTCTTTATTCCCATGCATGCCGATCTCATGTAGGTACCTAAAACAAGCAACAACCACAACAACAAACAACAACAAGAGTGAGTTCAAAGACTCAGCAAATATAATAAGTGGCAGCAAGAATAAAAAGGGACGTCACTTCACAATTTCATCCATCAATCATAAGAATAAACATGCTATGCATTATGATCAAAAATTCCTTTATCACTTCTCTTTCGCATTTTACCGGTAATGCGGAGTGTGCATCCGTCAATGCACACCCATGCCTGTACCCTCTGGTACAGGGACCAATTGCCCATACTCCTCAAGTATGGGAACCTTTAGCCCGTCACGTCATCAACATGACGGGGACCTCGACTCTTGGTCATCTCGTGACCAAGACTTCAATAAATCAGCATGATGCACAAATGTGAATGTCTTAACAAATAAAACGGGCATTCACAACATCTATGCATCAGAAATTCTCATGAACTCTTTCACTTGCAATCGACCATAAACAATATCAACATATCATTAACATCATCAAGACCACAAATTCTCATAACATGGATCAAACATCTACACACCAACAAACATCAACAATCCATGCTACAAAATTTAAACCATCATTATACTTGCCTTAACCCCGAGAAAACGGAGAATGATCAGAAGGCGCGGCCCCTGGAATCCGTCCTCCGCCTGAATAATAATTATAATGATTGCTAAGACAACAGTGGCAAGTCTTTAGATTAAATAAAAACTCCCCCAAACTAACCCAACATGTTAGCTTGATTCAAAACCCCAAATCCTTTCGGCCATCCTGTCCCCCACTACAGACAGTCAACTTAAAAAATTCATATCTATTGGTACAGAAGTCCGAATAGGACGTTCTCAGACTTTCTGGAAATATAATTAAATTATCTAACTAAACCTAGTTGGTGAGCCTTCCTGATTCGGTCATAATCTACCCGCACCATCCAGTTTTCTTAAAACATCCAATTCTCGTCAGGCTCTCTGGACAGAGCACTAAAAACACCATAACTTCCTGTACGAGTGTCCGAATCACGAGTTATTGGAATTTTTGGAAATCTAAGATAATTACCTACAATTTTCATTATACTGATGTTCTCTGATTCTCCCAATATCTAATCGCAAAACTCGATCTCCCAAAACCTGACGGAAAACCCTCCGATCCGCAGAACAGTCCTGCTAATAAAATCATAACTTCTGCTACAGAGGTCCGAATGACGCGTTCTAGCACTTCATGGAAATATAATGACATCCTCTACAACTCTCTAGGAAAAGTCCAGACCTAAATCCCCACGAATCTTCCCCAAAACAGCCGACTAACCCGATCTGATCTAGCAGTCCAGAATACCGACATTGATAACGCAATTAGAATTTACATCTACTAGGGGAAGAACATGGATTACCCTTGACGAACGCTGGAGAATACCACGAACACCCCACAAATCTCTCCTCTCCTTCTTTTCCTCTTTTGCCCTTCTTCTTCCCTTCCTCCGGATCCAATCGCCTTGCTGCGATTGATTTCCTTCCCCCGCTCGTCCGGCAGCGAATGGAGGTCTTGATCACTGGCAATGGAGGAGAGGGGAGGGAGAGGGGCTGCTGGAGGCGCAAGGGGCAGGGGGAGGGGTGGCTCAAGGGGGAGAAGAGGGGAGAGAGGGGGTGGCGGCTAGGGTTGAGGGGATGGGGCGCCCCCCCTTTTTGGCCAGCCTCCCCTGGGCCAAGGCCCAGGCCCAAGTTGCCTAAAATTTTCAGAAATTCCCCTCTAAAAAATCTTTGCTTAATTCTTTCCTATAATGTCCCTCCCTCCATTTAATCGACTATCTCTCGAATCATTTCCGGGATATTACATTGAATGGGCTAAATCGGAGTTAGGACGAAGGAGAACGGGCTCCGGGAAATTTGAAAAGAGGGAAAATAAAAAAATCAGGATTTTTGGAATTATTTTCCTAAAGGAAAATCTGAATTATGGCGCCAGCAGGGATTTTATTTTCGATTGATTTATTTTTCAATGGAAAAATGGCTTTATTGCGCCAGCATGACCTCAGCCTGAGGGGGTTTGACTGACAGGTGGGCCCTCGGTCCATTGACCGAGCCCACGGAGGAGGGGAAGTGGTGAGGTGGTATGGGGTGACGGGGTGGCAGCCGGGCGCCTGCGTGGCACCCGCGTGGCGGCCACATCGGCTAACACCTCGCCCTCTGTGCTGAGGTGGCGAGCGCTGGCGGGGGTGGCTCGGGCCTGGCAGCGGCGGTGGCACACCGGTGGCTGGAGGCTGGCGGCGATAGGCGGAAGAGGGAGAGGAGGCACGGGGGAACCTGGGGGTGGGGCGCGGCTTACCGGAGGCGACCGAAAAGAGGCTGGCGGCGGCGGCACTCGGGCGCTTCGGCGCGGCGGCGGTGGAGTGGCCAGGGAAGGGAACGGAGGGTAGAGGGAGGTGGGGCGGGTTGTGGCGGAGCCGGGGGGCCTTTTATAGGGTGGAGGGGGAGCGGGGCGGAGCGAATTGCTCGTCGAAAATGGCGCGGGGGCGGCGGTCGCGGCGGAATTAGGGGAGGCGCGGGGCACGGGAATGGGGGATTCGGGCGCGGGGATGGCGGGGTTGGTCGGGTAGGAAGAGGGAGGGAGCAGGAAGGAGATTCGGGCGGCCGAGGGGGCGGCGGAAATGGCGGCGGTGAACGCGCGGCTGGGCGGGAGGAGGAAGAAGGCGCGGGAAGGGGATGGTCTCGACAGCCCGGCGGCAGAAGGAGGAGGCGGCGGCGAAGAAGGGCCCAGCAGGCGGGCCCAGCGAGAGAGAGGAGGGAGGGGACGCGGGCGGATGGATGGAGATCGAGCGGCCAAGAGGGATGCGAGGGGCGGATGGGCGCGGTTGGCGGGGAGGGCGGGCGATCCGGGCCGGCCAGGTGGTAGCACCGGGAGAAGGGGGAGGCGGGGCTGGATGGCGGGCGGCGTCGGCTGATCCCGGCCGTCCACGTGTTGGTTGGAGGGAGAGGGGGAGGGAAATTATTTTTGATTTTATTTTTGAATTTCAGAAAAGCCTCGGAAATTAATTAAGCCTTAGAAAAATATGAAAATACCTTCAAAAATTCCAGAAAAATTCAGAGAACCTCCTGGACACTTTTTGGACTTAATAAAATTATTTCCAACTAATGTTGGCTCTATAATTTTATATTGAAAAAATACTTTTTAGTTTCAAGAATACATTTTTAAACTCCAGAAAATCCAGAAAACCAAATAAAATCCAAATAAATCCAAATAATTAATTTGAATTAGGATTTTTATAGAAAAACCAAAATATCCTTTTATTTAATAATATTTTTAGGTTTTACTTAAAATACTTTTCAAGTCTAGCTTTTTCAAAAACAGAAATTCAGGGCAAATCCAAATTTCAAATTTAGAAACAAAAATACTTATTTTAATTTTAATTTTATTTATTTATTTATTTTTATTTTAATAAAAACCTGGGCTGTTACAGTCGTTTACGACCACATGGTCGAAGTTACAACCATGCAACCGTTTACGACCACGCGGTCCTTACCGACCACGTAGTCGTTACTAACCACGTTGCCGTCGGTAGCTGACAATCTGCTGAGGGTCTCACCTATCAGATTTTTTATTATTTCTCGAAGTTATCTAAATAGAGAGCTTCAAATAGTCATAACTGTTTCATTTTAACACCAATTGAGTGAAACAAATTTCTAAATTTGTCTGAAATCAAAATCTAACCAATGGAACCGAAATCATGAGTTTTAGAGTTCATTTGAATTTTCATGTGAGGATTTGTTTGATTTCCTAATTTTTATCCGAATTTTATGCGCACGCAAAAATAGCATACGAGGCTCAAGAGGAGGAAGCTGAGGCTGAAGTAGCTCTAGACGATCAAGACCAAGTTCACTATGACCAAGGTGAGTCAATACTTTGATCATGTTGAACCTACATTTTCTACAAATTAATTTCATTTTAAATTATCAAATTACATGCTGTTATTTTATATGCAAATTTACGTTCAATTTCAAGCTGCTAGTTAGATACCCATTAACAAACTTGTTAATATTACATTCATTTGAAACCCTTGAATATCTAAGCCTTGTCACCCTAGCAAAAATTATAATAATAGAACTTTCGAAAATAAGTCTACAAGTATTTGCTATGCTTAGTATTACTTAGATATTCGGGGGCACCACAAATGCCCCAAACACATCACTTTCAATTATGGGAAAAATTGGTTTGGGAAGTCATGGTGGTAATGACTGGTATATGTTGGTATGATTATTTTATACTCCCAAAAACCCTCAAAAATTGTTATCTATCTGGGCGGATGGTTCAGGGGTATGGTGTAGTGGTGTACAAGAGTGTGGTTTGTGGTAGAACCACCCAGATAACCCTAAGGACTGAATATTGTCATGACCTCCTATGTAAAACAAGTACAACCACAAGTCTGTAAATTACAACTTGGCTTAGTAGATTTACCGGACCCTGAAAGTCATCATCATCGATGGAGGAGGTGAGATAGTGCAAGTGGCTGGTCTGTGTGACGGTTTGAATGGGACACCCGCAGAGGGCGAAGTTTTCCTGTGGCACGCTAGCAGTGTGGGTAGCCAGCTGTTAGCTGCATAGGAGGAGAACATCCCGCACAACTTATGGGACCTGCCGCAAGCGGGCTAAGCCCATATGGGTGAGATGATAAAAGGAACGAGGTATTTTGAACGGTTACTGTAATGGTGTACTCAACCGCACGACTAAGGAATCATGTAGGGCAACGAGCGGATTGTCCCTTGTGGGTAAAGTGTGCAAACTCTGCAGAGTCAAAAACTATTCGAATAGCCGTGCCTACTATCACGGGCAGACAAGGGAACATAACTAGATATAGTTCTATTTCTAAAACTTTGTGGGTGGAATGGGAAAAGTGGGAGGGCGTGGGAAGCCCTGATTGGTGTTGCCTTGGGTGTCACCCCAGTGATAATGTAAACGGCTATAATGCTGAAGGTCTAGCATATGGTGCAGAGACCATGTAATGGTGGATGGTACCTGGATCACTATTAGTAAAGCATTCTTTCACATATACTATGCTTTAGTCTAAACTACTAGGTCATAGGAAATTTCCTAAGAAGTATATTTAAAAAGCAATTTCTAGCAAATAAAGTAACCCGAGCCTTCCCTTGACAAGCCATGCATGTTATTTAATTGCATCTTGTGTATTGGCTCGCGGGGCACGGTGGATTTGTGCTCACACTCGCATTACTAAAATCAGATTCAGGGACCCAAGATCATTACACATATGAAGATACCCCTACCACAGATGGAGGAAACAATGACAGAAACTAGGACGACTACTACAATTTTTGGTCCTAGACAAATAGACCATGGAGTAGTGTGCACATATATTACCTGAGTCCAGGCAATATATAATGCACACATTTACCCCCAGTCGCTTTCCTATGGATTATGGTCTTACTAGTGCTTTTGCTTCCACTGTTGTTTTGTAATGTAAACATTTAGCCTATTCGCCTCTTATGTAAACTGTCGACCGACGAGGTGTAATTTAAATTCTGATCCATAATATTTTTATGTTATGTGATGTATGAATTGATGCAACAATGTACCTGTGTGCACTATCTACTGATGCAGGGAATAGTGCAGTGAATCACAGGGGATTTTGGATTAAAATCCGGGTCCGACAAACTTTTTAGCATTTGATGCAATTGACTTTTTCCATCAACTAGGCCGAATTTTGGAAGCTTATGTTGATGATTTAGTCATAAAAAGCATCAAATGACTTAATCACATTTCAGATTTGTAGGAAACATTTGACAACCTCAGAAAACACCACTTAAAACTCAATCATGAGAAGTGTGTATTCGGAGTATCTTTGGGAAAGTTGCTCAGAATCCTTGTTTCTACAAAAAGTATTAAAGTAAATCCTGAAAAGATAAGAAAGAAGTCTAGAAATTCATAGGGTGCATGGCAGCTTTAAGTCATTTTATCACACGACTTGGGGAAAAATGACTTCCTTTCTTCAAGCTTCTAATAAAATATAAGGGGTTTGAGTGGTCAAAAGACGCTAACGATGCTTTTGAGGTTGTCAGGAGATATCTTACAAGTGCTCATGTTCTGGTTTCTTCAAAACCAGAAGAGACGCTCTTAATATATCTAGTTGCCACACCATAGGCAGTAAATGTAGTACTAGTTGCGGAATGCGAGGGCGTCCAACGACTGATTTACTATGTAAGCAAAGTCTTGTACGAGCCTAAGGAGTGCTATCCTCATATTCAAAAACTCTTATATGCCCTCATTATATCTTCGAGGAAACTGAGATATTATTTTTAGGCACACAAAATTATTGTGCTATTTGAGTTTCTTTTAGGAGAGGTCCTCCAGAACAGGGAAACAGCGGGACACATGGCAAAATGGTGGGTTGAACTTAGGGTGTTCAAACTCCATTTCGTGTCCTGAACAGCCATTAAATCCCAGATCTTGGCAGACTTTGTCACCGAATGGACAAGGATCCTGAACCTATTCAGGATCCTAGTACACTTCCCACTACAAGTGAACGGTGTCCTTTGATGGGTTACTTACACTTAGTGGCTCGGGGACTGGGGTGGTGTTGGAATCTCCTGCGAGAGAGACCTTAAAGTATGCCATTCAATTAAACTTTTTTAACCACTAATAACATGCTGAATATGAAGGTTTTTTGGCTGGCATATGAGCACGAAAGCACTCGGAATTCATTGACTACTCGTGCGAGGAGACTCTCAACTAGTCATGAATCAGGTCAGAAAAGGGTATCAATACTCTAGTACAACCATGTCTCAGTACTTGTCGGAAGTTAGAAAGCTTGAGAAGCATTTTTTGGTTTCAAGATACAATATATCCCTTGATAGGATAATTTTCTCGCTGACTAGTTGGCTCGAATGGTTTCTTCCTAATCACAAGTACCAACAGAAATCTTTTTGGAGCAATTCCAAAAGCTGTCTCTAATCGAAACACTAGAAACAACTCCTAATGAGACAACCTCTCTCGAGTACAAAAATACCTAAATGGAACCCATCTACGAGTATCTTTAGAACGGTTTAGTACCCGACGATGATCTCAAAGCAAATCATTTATCCCGTAAGGCCAAATGTATGCTTTGGTCGATGAGGTACTCTATAAACAGAGTAGTCAAGGGGTTCTCATATGATGCATATCACAGAAAGAAGGATTACAACTCCTTCACGACATTCATGTGATATCTATGGAGCACACGCTTCTTACAGAACACTGGTCAAAAAAGCCTTTTGACAAGGTTTTTACTGGCCAACAACCCTCAATGACGCCAAATAGCTGGTTAAGGAATGTGTATAATGCCAGTTTCATAACAGGCAGATACACAACCGCTCAAGCTCTATAGACTATTCTTTTATCTTGGCATTTTGCGACTTGGGGTCTAGACATCCTAAGACCATTTCCAAAAGCATCAGGGAGCTTCGAATTCCTTTTTATAGCTATTGATACATTCATAAAATGGATTGAGGCCAAACATGTGACTAGGATAATAATGAAAGACGCTAAAAGGTTCATGATGAAAAACGTGATTACTCGATTTGGAGTGCCAAATCGAATAATTACAAACAATGATAAGCAATTTTCAAATGCAAAATTCCAAGAATTTTGTGAGAAATTGGGTGCCAAGCTATGTTATGCTTCTATTGCCCATCCTCAAAGCAATGGGGTAGTCGAAGGAGCGAATGGCCAAGCAATGCAGGGAATTAAGACTTGAGTCTTTAACTAATAATTCAGTCAGTATTATTGATTCAAATCCATAAGTTGCTCCTCTAGAGATTAACCTAAATATTCACTATCTCCATTTTGTTTCATTTTACATCCTCCGAAAATTATGTTATTAATCAGATCTATAATCCGATAGTGGTTATCACCTCCCAATGTCTAAAATTTCAGTTAATCCATCCAGCTATCGATCATATTCCTGGGGTAGTCGAAGGAGCGAATGGCCAAGCAATGCAGAATTAAGATCTTTAACCAGACTTGTGCTTCGGTGAATTGATTCCTGATTCTGTATTTTGTCGCAAAAGCGGCGTGAGCACTCCGACCCGTGTCGAAGGAGCGAATGGCCAAGCAATGCAGGAATTAAGATAGTATGCATGGCATAACAAAGGAGAGGCTCGGGTTATTTTTTTGCCAAAAATTGCTCTTAGCAGCATTATTATTTTTATTTAATCAAAGTGTTATTGTTGCTACCTAACTACACCCTACAATGCAGAATTAAGACTTGAGTCTTTATTGACATGCTTGAGTCTTTAACTTGACTTATCAAGCGCTCGGTGGCATGGGTACAATTATTTATCAGCGTCGTAATCCAATATTTACCTGTGCAATATCTAAATCTTCAAAAACTATTTAAATCATCTATCTAGCCTATCTATTCAGCTAGACTCCACCAATTTATTTCTCCCATAACCCACACTATCATTTCCTGTTTAAGATCGACATGAATCCACCAATACCTTTATGTGTACACTACAAACATCTATTTCCTTTACTCACGACCCTGCTTATTCTTTCCATATTTTATTTTGTAGGAATAGAAATGCCACTATTTGGAATACAATACATAAAATTTCCTGAGACCTAGCAGTTTTGGAACAAAACATAATGTTCAAGGAATATTAACATGATTTTCCATACATATGGCATCACACCATATGCCTAATATCACCATAATTGCTCCATGCATACGGCATCACACCGTCTAACATCTTTCAGCGTTAATAGCAGCTTAACCGCTGGCATGCAGGTGTTCTCTTCCGACAGCCCGCCACAGCAGAACTTACCCTCGATTATTGGCAATTCACATGACTCATGTTCAGTCCTTAGTGGTATCCAAGCGGCCTACCACTAACCCACTTTGTGCTTCCAAGCCATGTTTCCTCCAAAACTAAAGATTAGGTCGACATGAGTTGAGGCATATAAATTACGGACGAAAGGTTACTATTATAACTTTACTAGACAACTCCAACCAAGAGCAACTGCAATTTGATAATTTAAAACAAAGTAATTTGCAAAAAATGGATGACATTAACGGGGTGAGATCTTGACTCGAAAGAAGAGGAATCAAGCCTTAATTCGTTTAGTAGTCTATCAATAAAGTCCTCGCCTCATAAAAATCCCAGCATAGATACTACAACCGTACTTTATCAATTTATTTCTAACCCAGGTCCAACCTCATGGGGCCCAGCGGCCCGAGATATAAAGAAGAATTACCCGCCACGGCAAGTGGAGCTGGCCCACGCAGTGACTTGGTATTGAAGAAAATTTAATCCTAGTCTAATCAAAGGGCGCAGGCGCTCTTTGAATAAGGCAAGCTTTCCCTCGGACGACTCTGAAAGACGTGGGAAGGCTCTTACACTATGAGAAGTCGATGTCTTCGTGACTTACTGTTACATGACAAAGCTCACACCACCGGTATGATTTGCCTTCCCACCGGAAGATGACGGGATCTTCTCAAACTATTGGCCGGTGGGCGCGGATTTCAGCCGCACGGCGAGCAGAGCAAGCGGCCCGACCGGCGCGCGACGGCATTGCGGGAGGCGACCTGACGGACGGCGCAGCTCGCCGACGCTGGTTCGGGACACGCCGGGTCCATCGGTCCAAAGCCATGTCGATCCGGCAAAGAGGTGCAATGCGCGTGTTGCAAAGGGAAGAAGAAAATGTGTAATGGGGTGTGTCCTTCGCAGGGAGGAGGGGAGAGGTGGGCTGCCGAGGAAAGGTGGTGGGAATTCGTGCTGGGTCGTCGCCTGATGTCCTGCCTCCACCCCATTGTTTTTTTATTTTTATTTTTGCTTTTGAATTTGAATATGTATATATATATATATATATATATATATATATATATATATATATATATATATATATATATATATATATATATATATATATATATATATATATATATATATATATATATATATATATATATATATATATATGTATGTATCCAGAGTATATACACATATACTCATTCTTATTTATTCTCTGGTTTATATGTGTACATATATCTATTTTACTTACATATATATATATATATATATATATATATATATATATATATATTCACATTCTGTATATATTTCCCTCTTGGCTACTTTATTATTCCTTTATTTTTGGTATTGCCTAATTTTCACAATGAGGTGGTATATTTTAACACTGGTTTCTTCCTTCTTCAGATACTGGATCATCTTCAGATTCGTGTCTACAATTCTTAGTTTCTTGTTATTTCATGTGTGGGTTTTTCCTTCTTGCTCCTTTTATCTTTTAAATCTTTTGACAAATTTTAAGAAAATATTATAACTCCAAAAGCAAACGGAAATACAATACAAATATAATTGATAACTTCACATTTCCTTAATGTCATTTTTCAGATGTTACAAATCTACCCTCTTAAAAAGAATCTCGACCCTAGATTCGTAGAGCGGAAAGAAATAGGTGAGGCTAAACTTGGCTATTGTCGTGACGATCTTGCGAATCTTCTCGTCCGTTCCGTTAGGTCCTAATACGAAACTATTACGCTTCACGGTAGTCATACATCATTTCATTACAAAAGTACTTATATAGTTCTTCGACATTCTCGTCTAATCTTGCTACCCCCTTAATAAATGGCAACTAACACTGGTTATCCTTTTTAACTCTGGGCATGACAAGTCTCGCGGCAACTTGAGACTCGTTCGTCGTATCTCACCGCTGGTCAAACAGCAGTGCATGGAGCGATCCTTGGGGCGATGGTCTTGTCCTTCGCGAGGAAACAGTGATCCTTCCGTTGGACATTCTTCCGGCGGGTGGTCTTCTCTCACAGATTAGGCGGCTTGCAGACACCTGCGACCTTTCATGTCATGTCCTTCCACAACGCCTACAAGCTATTAGAGTCGTGGAGGCGCCATTCTGGTAGTGATATTTCTTGCAATATGAACAGTAAGGACCGGGCAATTGTAGCTATAATGACGGCTGCCCACAAGTGAAAACAGGCTCCTTGTCCCATTTGTCGTGAGAGGAGGGCAGATTGTGCGACATGTCCCGCTCCGCCACACTCGTGTAGCTTCCTGGTCTAGTAATAAAGCCCTTGCAACTTGTTCTTCTTCGCTTGAGTTGAGGTCGATGGTGATGGCTTCCATCATTCGCTTGTCTTTCCTCTTGATGGGGCAATTCTTCACATAATGTCCCGGTCGCCACATCCAAACACTTGCTTTGCTTCTTCCGATGGCCTTCATTAGAGCGATGTCCAGATACTCGCCATAGGAACATGTGTCATTCTTTTGCATGGGTACAAGAATTACCCTCAGTATTATTGGCAATTCACATGACTCGTAGTTTCTGGGGCTGAAGCCATGTTTCCTCCAAAACTAAAGATTAGGTCGACATGAGTTGAGAGCGTAGACAACTCCAACCAAGAGCAACTTCGAGCGGATGACATTAACCTACTCGAAAAGAAGAGGAATCAAGCCTTAATTCGTTTAGTAGTCTATCAATAAGCTGTGCATAGATACTACAACCGTAAGGTCCAACCTCATAGCCTTACTGCAGGTGACTTGGTATTGAAGAAAATTTAATCCTAGTCTAATCAAAACAAGCTTTCCCCAAGTGGGAAGGCTCTTACACTATGGTCGAAGTTACATGACAAAGCTCGGTATGATTTGCCTTGGAAGATGACCAGATCTTCTCAAACTATTGGAATATCGATCAATTACATAAATTCTATGTATAATTTTTTCTACTCTTTCAATAAGGTTTTTAGTTTTTATTCAACCTTTATTGTCGTATGTGGAGAAGAGCTTCTTTTATGTTTGTTCATCTATCTCTAGTACATTCAATATATTCAAACCTGATCGAAGAAAGAAACAATACCAAGTTGAAGTCTCTCCCCTCTACATGTGGTCCTGCCCACTAGAAGGAGCTTCCTAGCATCGCACCATTTCCAACTCTTGCAATTAGTAAACAACAATTAAGTTAACAATGATAAGTCAAACTAATAAGATATCTAAGTGTTTGTCCTGTTCTCATTTATGACTTTGATTTGATTACACCTGGACGAAGAAAGGTAACATTATCTAGTCGAAGTCTCTCCTCTCTGCACATGGTCCTGCCCACTAGAAGGACCTTCCTAGCGTCGACTTGTTCCTAACTTTTACTACTAGAACATGACAATCAAAGTCAATAATGATAGTTGGATGAACTGCTCTGATCTTGACATACCCTATTATGAGTGTTTGTCCTATTCTTGTTATACCTTCGATTTGATTAACCTGGTTGAAGAAAGGTAACATCACCTAGTCGAAATCTCTCCACTCTGCACGTGCGCCTGCTCACTAGAAGGAGCTTCCTTGTAGGATCGGAAATGGCAACAGAGAGGGGATGAATGGTGCCCTTTAAAATTTGCCCCCAAAGTATCCACGAAACATCTCCTCTCCAATAGCTACAAAATCTAGGAAGAAAGAGTGTTCATGCTCACTGGTCCCTCAAAGAAGAAACGGCAAATAAAGCAATGAAGCAAAGCAGCCTGCAGAAACAAGAACAGAGAAAAACAGCTGGGCCGGTCAGACTGCAGAAGGCCGGGCGGTCTGACCGTAGGTACCAGGCCGGTCTGACCGCCGGTGCCTGGTCGGTCTGACCGGTCTCGCGAGAACAGAGCAGTCAACAGCCAAACTACAACTCTGAAAATACTGAGCCTTGCTGCAATAGGGAAATTTGTGAATTTCTTCTGTTCTCCTTGTACCAAAAGTGCAAGAACTTGATCTAAATAGATTTGAGACCATAAGGAGAAGATTTTTCAAACTAAGACTCAATCAAAAGAGAGAAATCAGATTTGTGCTGAAAATAGACAGCAAAGAGACAAATATCCAAATTTCTCATGATTCATCAGTCCTTTGCTTAAGAGATTTTGTATTTCAGTTAGAGAGAACCTCACAACTATAAACCACAAACCTAGAGCAAGCAAACCACCAAGAACCCAAAGAATCACACCTGCTCTGCCATGAAACCCTAGAAAAATGAGAGCAGAGGAAATGTAGCGCAGGACTCAGAAAAGAGAATGCTCATGATTTTTGCATAAACTCTTGGGATTAGAATGGCCAAATGGCTTTGAGTATTCTCCCATCATAGAGCAACCAAAAACCATCTCAACAAACAGGATTTACTCAAAATCAAAGGATTCAACAGAGTGCAGCTGAATCCAGAAACGAACTGAAACACATGAGAACTCAAATGGATTCATAGGAATGAATGATTACATGAGGTTTACAATCACTCACTATGTCCCCATACGCAGTTGATACAAGGAAAACACACTACATGCTTGAGAACACACGCACACAGGAGTACACTCCCTCTCCTACTGCTCAAGCATGCACAGACATTGCTCCACCCATTTCTTGCCTTTTCTTTGCCTCCACCTCTCCTCATTTGAAGGTAGGACCTCACTCACAAGTGGCAAAATAAGAAATGGCAGCTACAACACACTACCCACCTCTCTCACATAAGAGGCATAAAGTCAAAGAGCATTAGGAAAATGGAGGGAACCAGCCCTTTTCACTCCAAAACCCTAACCTCTCTACTCTCATCCACTAACGGGTCTCCAACCCATCATCCTCAACCAAATCTGTTTCCGTTTTGCAGCCTTGCACATTTTACCGAAATGCCCCTGCTGCACTTTCCCAGAAGCTTCCTGTCATTGCACGACCGCACCCGGCATCCTGACCGTCTGGACCTCAGCTCCTCCCTGAGCCTAGTCCCAGTCCACCTCGCCGCTGCCCGTCGTGTCCACCCGACTCCAACCGACTGGACCTCTGACTCCACCTGAGTCTAGTCTTGGTCTGTTTCATCGCACACGACCGCAACCGACATCCAACCGTCTGGACCTCCGACTCCTCCCTGAGCCTAGTCCCGGTTCTCTTGCCGTTGCCTGTCGAGTCCATCACCAGTAGCTCTCGCTCCAGTTCCTCGTCTCCCGACTCGCAACCACCTCAGCAGCCTCGATCATCTTTGGCATCACCGACCGTCTGGACCTTAGCACCTCCTGTGCCTAGTCCCGGTCCTCCTGTGCAATAGAGTCATCAAGATGCAAAAGAGAGAATATAGCATGATGTGGCTGAAATTTTATTTAAGCTAAGCAATTAGAGCCATGAAGATTATCCAAAATGACAATTGAGTATTACACCAAGCCATAACACATATGAATGCTATCAAGATCATGACACAATATGCATAATCAAGCCACGCCACATAAGTAACAATCTGTATATTAGATGAATTTCTGAGTATGTCAAGCCATTCAAGATCAAAGTCTAGCTAAAGATATCCAAAGATGATGCAAGCCATGTCAATAATCTAAGTGGAATCAAGAAGCTAGAATTGAGTCAATTCAGAATGCTACAAGTTCATGAATGAATCATTTGTTCAAGTACTTAGTTCTTTTTGTAGTTAAGCAAATTTAGCACAATGAACATATTTTTCTTTAAAACTCATGGTCGTTTCCAACCAAAATTTTAGTCTCGTGCTAGATCTCAAGTCTTATGCGACCATTCCAAGCAAGAAGCTTAAGGAGATGATCTTGGTCATCCAAAACCCCCCCTGAGTTTATGCCTAGTGCAATGGCAAGCAGTCTCATGAGAAAGAATTGGTGAGATCAGTTCTTTCACACAAAAGAGATCATTTTACTTTTACTGAATTTAGTTCAAGAACATGAAGTTATAAGGAACTAACATAGCTCAATCTAAAGTTCAATAAAGATTCTAGACTCAACTTAGCCTATTTGACATAGCATGAATCATAAAAGGATAACTAAAGACAGACTAGTCTCAAGAGCTAACATGACATGTCTTAATTCAAGTTGTGCATTTTAATCAACGTATCATGGCAAAGGCTTGACTATACATGTAAAGTCATGATAAATCTAGCAATTAAGCACAAATCATGGCAAGATGTAAAGCATTGTAAACATGTCATATAAGGATAATAGTCAAGGCTCCATGCAGTTATATTACAATGCAGAATGCTGAAAATGCAAGAAAATCCAGCTCCCCCTCAACATGAGATGCACTTTTAGTTCAAGTTGAGTTATGTCAATATTAAGTTCCAGAAGCTCCCAAATAAACTCCCCCTGAACCAAAGCTAAAAACTGAGAAGCTGGCAAAGAAATCAGAAAAGGCAGTCCTTAAAGCATAGACAAGATATAGAGGATACTATGGCTTAGAATGACTCTCATCTACCCCATATGACACTAGGACTATCAACTGCTCGTCTAACACACTAAGGAGCAAACACGTTCCCTGTCTACCCAAGGGTGGCTCAACCCTTGCTAGAACTTATAAGAAGTGAGTGAGCTCAACCTAGTGAGAAGAGAGACAACTGATAAGCAGCATCCTAGAACCACAAGATGAGAGGAAGAAATCTAAGCAACTAGACGAGAGAAACACTCTAATCTATGCTAGAAGGACTAACCCAAATGCACCCAAATGCAATGAAACAAAATGAGAACAAGAGCATAATAAATAGAATAAAGCAGTAAAGTACAAAGCTCCCCCTCACTACAGTCCATAAGGACAAACCACCCCAAGCTCTCCCTGCAAGGTTGAAAACCTAGAGCTATCCAAAGGCTTGGTGAAGATACCAACCAACTGGTGGTCACTCTCCACAAACTAGAGCACTATGTCACCCTTCTCCATATGGTCTCGAAGGAAGTGATATCGGATATCAATATGCTTGGTCCGGGAATGTTGCACTGGGTTCTTGGCAATGTTTATAGCAGAAGTGTTATCACAAAAGAGTGGAACACTGCCTATAACTAACCCAAAGTCCCGCAGGTCGGCCATCCAAGTACTGGCCGCAGAATCGGCTGCAGCAACGTGCTCGACCTCGTGGATCAGGTAACACCAGATCGCTTCCTAGAAGACCAAGAGACAAGAGAAGTGCCAATGAATTGGCAGGTGCCAGAAGTGCTTATCCACATAAATCTGGACGAGCAGAAGGTCATTGCCATGCCTGCGAATGAACAAGGTCTTATCTACCTTACCCATCTCAAACCCATGACTCAACAAATAGGACTTAAAGACTCTCATACCAAGCTCTAGGGGCCTGCTTAAGTCCATACAAGGCTTTGGAAAGCTTGTAGATATGGTTTGGGTATTTGGGGTTCTCGAAACCTGGAGGCTGTCTAACATAAACCTCTTCCTCAATAAACCCATTGAGGAAGGCACTCTTGACATCCATCTGGTAAAGCTTGAAGCCCTTAGAAGCTGCGAAAGCAAGCAAGATTCTAATGGCCTCTAGCCTAGCTACAGGGGCAAAGGTATCCTCAAAATCTAGACCCTCAACCTGGGAGAAACCCTGAGCTACCAGTCTAGCCTTGTTTCAAATGATAACCCCATCCTCACTCTGCTTGTTTTTGAATACCCACTTGGTACCAATGATATTGTGACCTCTGTGGGGCTCAACAAGCGACCAGACCTTGTTTCTCTCGAAGTTATCTAACTCCTCATGCATGGTATTGACCCAAGACTCATCAGAAAGAGCATGACAAACATCCTTAGGCTCAAATGTGGCAACAAAGGTAGAATAGAGACAGAAATGAGACATGCCAGACTTTGAGCGTGTGACGCGCTTAAATAGGTCTCCAATCATCTGCTCTGAAGGATGGTCATTCTGAATATTTCGGGGAGGTCCAGGATGAGATGAAGAAGTGGCCTCTACCTCATGAGCTGATGAGGTAGGAACAGAACCACTAGCTCCAGAAGAAGCAGAAGGCATGGGCTGATCTCCTCGAGGTGCAGTGGAAGAAGCAGGCACCTCAAGGGGAGGAGGAACTGGATCGGGTAGACAACCCTCATCTCCATCCTCCTCATCATCCACAAAGATGGTCTCAGACTGCTCTAAAGAACCTGAGATATCGGGCCTAGTCCCCAGACTGGCCTCATCGAAGGTCACCTCACAGGTATCTACCATTTTACTAGACTCGTAGTTCCAGATCCTATAAGCCCGCGAAGAAGTTGAGTAACCTAGAAAAATACCATCACAAGAACATGACTCGAACTTATCTAGGTTCTCGGACTTCAGAATAAAGCACTTGCAACCAAACACACGAAAATGAGATACACTGGGCTTTCGCCCATATCTCAACTCATAAGAGGTGCGATGCAAGTGTGCCCTGAGAAAAACTCTATTTGAAACATGGCACGTGGTGGCTATAGCCTCAGCCTAAAACTTCCTTGGTGTAGAGTACTCATCAAGCATCATCCTGGCCATCTCGACCAAGGTATAGTTCTTCCTCTCCACCACGCCATTCTGCTGGGGGATGTATGGAGAAGAGAACTGATGCTCTACACCTATCTCACCGCAAAACCTCTCGAAGTAGGAATTCTTGAACTCCGTGCCATTGTCACTACGGATCGCTCGTAAGGCACCCAGGAGCTCAACAGAAAGCCTACTAAACAAACCCCAAAAATGGGTAATTGAGAGTTAGGTGAGCAAGTGCATAGGGTTTTCCCCATATATATATATATATATATATATATATATATATATATATATATATATATATATATATATATATATCCACATGGGGAGTGTTTTTACAATAGTACCCTTACATTTGAGTGTTCCTTCAGGGGCACTTTTGTCATTATACATGTCCCATTTTGGGCCTTAAACCTTCTAACAGGCCTGCTGGGCTTAGGTGGGGGCCACCCCTACAACAGGAGCCTCTCATGGTGAAGGGCTTCACGGGCCAAAGCCATGCTGCCAAGCCCTTTGGCCCCCTCCGTCCCTGCGGCCTGTGAGCTTCTCTAACGCTTGATGGAGCCTATTGCTTGGTGTAGTATTCGCCCCGTCGCGAAGGTACAGCACTGAGCGAGTTGGCGAAGTCGTCCTTGCCCCGGGGTCGTCCAGCGGTGGGGTCAGAGTCGGAGTCGAGGTTGGAGTCGGGAGCGGGGTGGGATCAGGCACCTTCGGCGAGCCTATTGGTGAAGTGTGGCCACGACTTGGTTGCCTAGGCCCCTGTCGACCGCAGGTTCCTTGGGTGGTGGAGTCGAAGTAGGGGCGGAGACAAACCCCGCACCGTGGATTCTCTTGGGGCGAGGTGTGCGAGACTCCTGCGCATAACCCCGGGCGATCGAGTCTGGTGGCTACGCAGTGCGGTAGTGCGCTTTAATGGCGCCTGGAATCCCGCCGACCCCTGAGTTGTCAGGAACAAGCTACTGCAGCCGTACGCACTGTTCCATCGGGAGGGTACACGTGTCGTAGGTTATCAGCAGTCGCATGACCGCGGCCGTTCGCCCCTTCCCAAGGGGTCGGGGCGCATGGCATGGTGCTAGTGGCGCGTCGTGCGCTGTCTGCCCACCTACCGGTGCGCGGCGCCGGCTGTCAGCGGATGCGCTTCCCGATCGTGGGTAGCTGAACCGCTGGGCTCCCGCCGGTTGCGCTTCCGAGAGAAGGGGGGTGGGGGCGAGCGGGCTTTATAAGGCGTCGCCACTGGTACAAGAACATTCTTCTTCGTTAGTTGCTTAGCCCTGCTTCCTGTGCTATTGGCATAATCCACTCTTGCTCCCATTGCTTAGCGCCCTTTCTCAAAGAAGAATGGCTTGCCACGACGATCCCGCCCGTCGATCCAGCGGCAGCGCCTCGTCCAGCCGGCGGGGCTTGTCGCCTCCCCCGGTGGAGTATCCCCTGGTGGTGTGAGGATCCATGCAGGTCGGCAAGCGATGGGACGCCATGGAGCATTCGGGAGGTCTTTGCTCCCGTGTGCTGGGGCGGAGCCGCGTTACTAAGGAGACGAACCAGAGACTTGTCCGGGAGGGGAAGATCGAGGATCCTGCCGGGGCTCACCTGCCCGGCCCCAACGAGATGGAGCCGCCCGGCGGAGACGGAGGCGATCGTCTTCATCGCATTTTTTGATGCCGGGCTTCGGATGCCGTCGACGGTCTTCATCGGTCAGGTCCTGCGAATTTACGGGTTGAGCTGGCGCAGCTGACGCCCAATGTGATAGTTCGCCTGGTGGTCTTCGTTTGGGCGATATGAACAGAAGGTCGCTGTCCCAGCGCGAACCTATTGCCATCCTGCACGCGCGCTGCCAGCCGAAGAAAGTCGAAGGGGGCGGTATCGAACTTCGGCAGCATCAGCTTTGTGCTGAGGAAGCGGTGCATGGGGCTCTTCCCCACGTTGGCTACGCGAGGAAAGTGGGAGTCCGGTTGGACGCGACGGTGGTTTTATTACCACGTGACGAGCACAAGCGGCCTGCTGTGTCGCGGATGGCCGATAGTGTTCAACAGCTCGCCCGATGTGAAGCTGAAGGCCGACGACGCGCAGCTGGCGCGGAGGCTTGCTGGTGTGGCCCGCCGGTTCAACATGCGTGACCTCGCTGAAGAGTTCACCATGTACGGGGTGGCTCCGCTTTCCAGTCGGTGGCGATACGAGCGACGGGGCGGAACCCGGAGGGATAGCGTCCATCCGACAGTGTCTTGCCTTTTAGAGCCCTCCGCTCCTTGTAAGTTCTTCAGCTGTAGGCTGCGCGCCCGCCCGCCCAATCAGCCGCATGATCCCTTAGGAATGACACTCCGTTTTTGTGTGCAGTGTCCCGGCTGGAAGACATGGAGCGTGCGGTCGTTGCGCTCCTCGGGCCATATACGGCCAAGGAACACAAGCTGTGCGAGGCCGCGACCGCCTCGGCGAAACAGGCGGATAAATCGGGTATATGAGGTCCTGGGGATTCCCGTACCCGAGCGTGGTGCCGGCAGAGGTCACAAGCCACCGTGATGGCGATGGCCAAGTGGGGGCGCCGCCCTCTCGGCGCAGGGCCCGCTCTGACGCTGCCGTCTCTAGCCTGTCGGCCGCGTCACCGGCCGGCACCGTCGGGACAGGGGGCACGATCGGCGCTGGTTCCGAACCCGCCGGCTCAGGGGGCACGCTGCCTCTAGCGAGAAGGCCTTAGACGGCGGCGAGGCGATGGGCCCCGGTGCCGTTGCCCTGGAGATGAAGTCTCGTCGCCCGTAGGGGCTACCGAGGACTTGCCACGCGTACCAATTGTCGCGGCTACAGGAGCGGGCGAGGAAGCATCACCCGCATCCCCGAGGGCGAAGTGCCGTTGGGTACAGTCGCCCCCGCCTTCGAGGGGGCGATTCAATGTGGCGGGTGCGATCACCGGGATCTTGGCGCCCGACGAAGATGTCGTCGGGGCTGAGGAAGAAGTCGTCGTTCCTCGGGCTGACGAAGCCCCCACACCCTGGGTGGAGGCTGGGCGAACACCTCCCCGCACCGTGGCGGAGGGTGTCGAAGGTAGGCGCAATTCATTTTCCTCCTGTGACTTCGCGAAACTCTCTCCGATTTGCTCGCTCATTCCGTCGTCGCCATCAGACGAGACAAGGTCTCCCAGACGCGGTGAAGGATCGAGCAACGGGGGTGTGCGCGAAGTCTCTGACCTTGTTGCGCAGGGTGGGATGCGGGCGTCTGTTGCTGTCGAAGCCGCCGACGCAGCGGGGCCAAGGCCCATCATCTCTGATTTCATCCCTCGGTCGGAGATGCTTCGCGTTCTTAACGATGTCGCGGGGCACGTCGGCAGCAGCTTGGATCGACAGGTGCTATCCACGTGTAAGGGAGACCTTCTGGCACTCACGCTGGGCGCCTCGGAGATAAGGGTAAGTAGCTAGGTTCGCGCACCACACCGTTGCCCAGTGTATTTCTAACTCCAGGAGTGTCTTGCAGACTCTTGCTCTCAGCCAAGCCCTAGAGGAGACCCGTGTCCGCGAGCGAAGGGTGCTGGAGGGCGAGCTTCATGCTGTGGATGAGGCTCACACTGCTAAGGACGAGCACATTTGTTCGCTGGAGGCTGAGAACGCAAGGGTGGTTTCTGATGCGGGGGACGCCGTGGCGGCGGCGCAGCGCATGATGGAGGAGGTCCGGCATGCTGCGGCGGAGGAGTGCACCGCCTTTCTTCAGCAAATCTCTGCATTGGAAGAGGAGAAGGTCCAGCTCGCCACATCTCTTGCGCAGAGGAACCGGGCCTTGGACGATGCGTCCATGTCGGCATGGAGGGCGATGGAGCCTTCGGCGATCACTGCGGCTTCATGGGTGCCTCCCTCGCCCTCACCTTGCTTCGCACCCGGGGATGCGGACACGTCGACGAGCTGGCGGACTCTCAGCTGGATCTGCCAGCCGAGCCCAGGGTGATGTCCGACGCCATCCGCTTCACCCAACCGGCCATACAGACTTTCTATAATCGAATCTGGGGCTATGTCGGGGAGGACGCGGCCAAGCTCGCATTGTGGCGAACGCTGCATGAAGAGGGGGACCTCCTCCGGTGGCTCGAGGAAGTTCCTCGGCGCAATGAAGACGGCGCGGATCCACAGGTGTGATGCCGGGGTTGGGTGTGTGTTGCGTCATGTACACCTATTTGTATGGTTGCTTTGCAACCTGTTCCTTTATATGGATGGAGCGATGTTTGCCTGATATTTTCTTGTCGTTGCATACCACTCTGTTCTAACCGGTTGTCACGTAGGTTTAGATTTTCACACTCGACTTCTCCCGGCTTATCAATAGTGGTGGGCGAAGTAGACACGCGAACGCCTCATCCCCTTTCTTTCGGAAGCGCGGCAGCGGAGCTAGCACCTAGTCGAAGTAGACGCGCGAGCACTCCGCCCCCAACATTTCGAAGGTGGCAGCGAAGCTGGCGCCTAGTCGAGGTAGACGCGCGAGCGCTCCGTCCCCTACCTTTTGAAGGGGTGGCAGTGGAGCTAGCGCCTAGTCGAAGTAGACGCGCGAGTACTCTGTCCCCTACCTTTCGAAGGGGTGGCAGCGGAGCTGACGCCTGGTCAAAGTAGACGCGCGAGCGCTCCGTCCCCCACCTTTCAAAGGGGTGGCAGCGGAGCTGGCGCCTAGTCGAAGTAGATGCGCGAGTGCTCCGTCCCCTACCTTTCGAAGGGGTGGCAGCGGAGCTGGCGCCTAGTCGTCCGCTGGCGCCTAGTCGAAGTAGAGGCGCGAGCGCGGGGACATCCGCATCTTATTTATGCTCCGCGGAGTGCGCAGGTACAACATCCGCGTCTTGTTTATACTCCGCAGAGTGCACGCGAAGGCGTCCCCCCACTGCGTCTTATTTATACTCCGTAGAGTGCGTGCGGAGGCGGACCTCGACGCTACGTCTTATTTAGAGTCCGTAGACTGCGCGTGGGGGCAAGCCTCTGCGCGTTGCGGGCGGTGAGGGTGTGTGCGGAGGCAGACCTCGACGCTACGTCTTATTTATACTCCGTAGAGTGCGTGCGAAGGTGGACCTCAACGCTACATCTTATTTAGAGTCCGTAGACAACGCGGGGGCAAGCCTCCGCGCGTTGTGGGCGGTGAGGGTGCGTGCAGAGGCGGACCTCGACGCTATGTCTTATTTATACTCCGTAGAGTGCATGCAGAGGCGGACCTCAACGCTATGTCTTATTTAGAGTCCGTAGACTGCGCGCGGGGGCAAGCCTCCGCGCATTGCGGGCGGTGAGGGTGTGTGCGGAGGCGGACCTCGACGCTACGTCTTATTTATACTCCGTAGAGTGCATGTGGAGGCGGACCTCAACGCTGAAATTCTCGTGGGTACATGGAGCGACCCCGAGTGCGCACCATCTGCCTTGCGTACTTTATGACGTGCTGGGTTGCGCTTACTCGCTCTCCATCAAGGAGGTCTATGGACAATCGGCACTCTTCTTCCGGCGCCTGGACGAGGACTCTTCTCGAGCCAGCCTTGATTTCCTCGGGCGTCACTGCCTCGTCGCCGAAGAGGAGCTTGAATGGCGTGAATCCCGTCGGGCGTGTCACCGTCGTGCGGAGGGACTAGAGGACACTGTGAAGCTCGCTCGACCACTTGCCCTTTGGTAGCCCGACAAGACGCTTTTTAACCGAGGCGAAATGGCGCCATTCACCCGCTCGACTGCTCCATTGGACTGTGGGTGTCCGACTGAAGCGAACCGAAGTGTGATGCCCATGCTGTCGCAGAACTCTTTGAACGGGGCCACATCGAACTGCAGGCCGTTGTCGACGGTGAGCTCCCTGCAGGTTATCTTGGCTAGAGCTACAGCCTCTGGCCACATGGAAAAATACTCCAAAGCAACCACTGCGAATCGCAGGTCACCTGGTGCTCGGGGAAGTGGTCCCACAACGTCGACACCCCACCGTGCCAGCGGCCATACCGGGGGAATGGGGTTGAGGCTCGTCGGAGGCCTGCGAATGACGCGTCCCATCCATTGGCAATCTTGACACTGGCACACGAGGTCTTGGGCGTCGGCGACGGCTGTTGGCCAGTAAAAGCCTTGCCTGAACGCCTTGCCGACTAGTGACCTCGGCAAACCGCAGAGTCCCACGTGAATTTCCGCAAGGAGTTGCCTTCCTTCCTCGCGTGAGAGGCACCGCAAGAGCGGCGCGCAGACTCCTCTCTTCTAGAGTATTCCATCGAGCACCTGGAAGGACCTAGCGCGATGCTGCAAGCGTCGGAGCTCGGCGGGTGTCGGCTCCGCGATGCCTTGCAGGAAACCGAAGATGGGCTCCCGCCAGTCACCCTGCTGGGTAATCTGGTGGACGAGGGCCATGTCCCGGTTGTCCTGCGCGATGGCCGCCAATGATAGGACTTCATAGAATGCTCCCTCAAGGGGTGGCAGCTGTTGGCTGGCAGCCTTCGCGAGGGCATCGGCTTGCTCGTTGTCCGCCCGCGGGATGGCCTTGATCGTGACACCCAAGAAGTGCTTTTCCTTCGCTCTTATAGCTACTAGGTACTTAGCTAACTCAGGGTCCTTGCCCTGGTATGACTTGTCCACGTGGCCTGCCACCAACCGCGAGTCGGTGCGGACAAGGACTCGTCGCGTGCCCAACACTTTAAGCTTCGCGAGGCCAAAGAGTAATGCCTCGTACTCGGCCGTGTTGTTGGTGGCAGGAAATGCGAGCTGCACCGAGTACAGCAGGCGGTGCCCCTCAGGCGTGGTAACCACCACCCCCATGCCCGTGCCCGCCACGTCGTAGGCTCCGTCAGTGTTGAGCGTCCACACCGGGTCTTCCGGCTGCTGGGCGGGCTGAGCCGACGGGGTCCACTCCACAAGGAAGTCCGCAAGGACCTGGGACTTGATTGCTGTTCTCGAGGTGTATGTTAAGGAGAAGGGGGCGAGTTTGGCTGCCCACTTGCCAATTCGCCCTGTGGACTCTTTATTGTACAGCATCTCCGCCAGGGGCAACGAGGAGGGCACCGTAATCGGATGGGCTAGGAAATAGTGTCAGAGCTTTCTCGAGGCCATGACCAGCATGTAAGCGAGCTTCTCGAGCTCCGTATATCGTGTCTTGGCGCCCTGGAGGGCTTCAGAGACGAAGTATACAGGGCATTGGAGAGCGCCTTCTTCAAGGACAAGGACGTCGCTGACTGACTGTCGCTGAAGCGGCGAGGTAGAGTAGGAGGGGAGCCTCTGGCGCTGGAGCGACCAGAGTGGGGAGGCTTGCTAGGTGTCTCTTGAGGTCGTCAAAGGCCTTTGCACAATCATCATCCCAATGAAACCCATCGCAACCATGGAGAGTCTTGAAAAATGGCAAGCCCCGCTCCGCTGCCCTGGACAAGAAATGGCTCAACGCAGCCATGCGACCGGCCAGCCTCTGGACCTCCCATGTCGTCTTGGGCGGCTCCATACCCAGGATGGCGTTGCCTTTATCGGGGTTCACCTGGATGCCTCCTCCGGACACGAGGAAACCCAACAGCTTGCCTGCTTGCACGCCGAAGACACACTTGTCCAGGTTAAGCTTGATGCCCGCCTTCCTGAGGTTGTCGAAGTCTCTTGGAGATCCTGACCATGCAGGGCGAGCTGTCTGGTTTTTACTACTACGTCATCGGCGTAGGCCTCGACGTTCCTCCCGAGCTGAGTGGCCAAAGCCAACGCGACGAGGCGGGTGAATGTTGCGCCCACGTTCTTCAAACCGATGGGCATCCTGACGAAGCAGAAAGTCCCAACCGACGTAATGAAGCTGGTCTTGTCCTCGTCGTCCTTGGCCATGTAGATCTGATGGTAACCAGAGTAAGCATCCAAGAAACTCATGAGCTCGCACCCCGCGGTGGCATCGACTAGTTGGTCTATGCGCGGCAAAGGGTAATCATCCTTTGGGCATGCCTTGTTGAGGGCAGTGAAGTCGATGCACATACGCCAGGCACTGCTAGCCTTTTGACTAACACCGGGTTGGCAAGCCAATCCGGGTGCTAGACTTCGCGGATAACCCCGGTCTGGAGAAGCTTCGCTACCTCCACCGTGCCGCTTGCTGCCGATCCATGGACATACGGTGAAGCTTTTGCTTGACCGGCTTGGCGTCGGGGCGGACTGCCAGGTTGTGCTCGATGAGGGCACGGTTCACGCCCTTGATATCCTCCGGTGACCATGCGAAGATGTCGACGTTGCTCTGGAGAACCTGGATCAGGTCCTACTCCACCTCCGAGGGGAGGCCTTCGCCGATGAACACAAATTGCCCCTCCGCTTGGAGAGGCACCTTTTTGACTCCGCCCTATGGCTGGGGCTTAGGCGTCCACCCCAGAGCAGACGGCGTGTCCGCCTTGAGTTTATCGGCAAGGACGTGCACCTTGCGATGCATGCAGATTCCTGGCACCGGCCTCTACGCGCCTGGCGAGGTCTTGGTCACCGAAGACGGTGATAACACCCCGCGGGCCCAGGAGCTTCATACACAAGAAGGCATGGTGTGGAACCGCCTCGAAGGAGTTGATGGCGGGTCAGCCCAGTAAGGCATTGTGTGGGTGCGGGATGTCTACTATGTTGAAGACGATATCCTCACTTCTGGCGTTGTCTACCTGGAGCAAGGTAACTCGGAGACATACCTGACCCAGAGCCTTCAGTGGTTGACCCCCGAAACCCTGGAGCGGGGTTCCCGACGGTCCCAGACAACTCCGAGGAATCCCCATGCGTTCAAGGGCCTCCACGAATAGAATGTTTGCGGAGCTTCCCCCGTCGATGAGGATGCGCCTGACATCGCAGGTTGCGATGTCGGCCTGGACGACCAGGGGGACTTGGTGGAGGAACTCCACACCCTAGGCGTCGACTAACGTGAAGGTGATATCGCAGTGCGGCATCTTCGGGGGTGGTTGCACCGAGGAAGTCTCCGGCAGGGAGCCTCCGGAGATGACGCTAATGATACGGCACTGGACCCCCTCTGTGACTGCGGCTCACGGGGGGCTTCCCTGCGGCTGTTGTACATGGGCTACGGCGGGGGGCCATGCTACCAAGCCCCAGTTTCTGGCGGTTGCCTGTCGCAGCTCCATGACCGCTATGCACGCCCGCGTGATGTGGTCACCGTAGCCATGCACCTCGCACCACCTGCCATAGTCCAAAATTTCCTACTCCGCGCGCGGTCTCTCGTCACGCCCCCCCCCCCACGCCCCCTCCCCGGCCCCTCCCACGCAAGGTGGGGGTAGGTTCCCGGAGGGCGTCCTCAGTGCCAAGGACATGGCGGGCGCTGCGCTGGTGGCGCCGGGGCTTGCACCTACCTCTTGATGAGCTCTCCTGCCCGCCGGCGTTGCTGCTTTCAGGAGGGTCTTCCGCAGACTTTTGCTTGCATCCTCATTTCGGGGAATCGCTCCCCGCGTTTCCATTTTGTGATGACCCCTCCGCTTGAATAGTGTCGAAGTCATCGCCTTCGCGTCTTCGTGCATCCTCCTCCGCCCACGCATACTCTTCCATCTTGTCGAAGAGCTTCGCAACTGTCTTGATTGGTTTGCGAGCGTTGTCACTACTAGATTCCGACCCTTTAGCCACGAAACGCATCGCAACGACACTAAATTAGTTGCGATAGGTATGTACTATTGCAACATTTTGCCAAAATCGTGGCAATATGTACACAGTATTGCCTCTAAAATATTGCGTTGCGATAGTCATTGAATTCGTTGTAATAAGGTGGCTTTATTGCCACCATTTAGAAAATGGTTGCGAGTAGTATGACTTTATTGCCACGGTTGTCTTGCGTTGTGATAATATTGATTTTCGTTGCAATAGTTAGGAGGTATTGCCACCTTATAGAATTTTGTTGCGAGTGGGTGACAATATTGCCACAATTTTATTGCGTTGTCATAGTCATCAATTGCGTTGCAAAAGGTTCCTATACAATGCGTATGAAATGAGTTTGTATTGCCACGAAATAAATTTGTTGCTATATATGATGATTGTTCGTGGCAATAATCTGTTATTGCAACGCTTTATTTTCGTGGGCCTAACTGCTTAACGCAAGGGCCGAATTGGTGTGGAGGAATTATATAGTTACTAGTACAATGCCCGTGCGTTGCAACGGATTCTCAAAAAAGGTGATATATAATATCAGTATGATTCTAAAATTTACAATAAATATAAATTTGGTTTCACACGTGACAAAGCGAAACATAACTCTGCATAAGGAGCATCTTCCAAACACCTTATAAGGGACATTGGTTTTGAGAAATATTTTTGCTAGAATTCTATGTTTTACTACCCACTAACTGAATGTCCGTGCATTGCTACGGATTTTAAAATTTTATAGTACTACATGATCTGAAATTAACATATGGTAAAATTTTTTAGAACAATCAACTCGTTGCCCCACGCGATTCCTTAGTCGTGTTGTTGAGCAGACCATCACAGTGACTTTTCAAAGTATCTCGCCCCTTCCATCATTTCACCCTATGGGTCGCTCCCACTTGCGGTGGGTCCCATACGTTGTGCGGGATGTTCTCCTTCTGAACATCTAACAGCTGGCCACCCCCCTGCTAGCCCGCCACAGCAGAACTTCACCCTCTGCGAGTGTCCCATTCAAGCCATCTCACAGACAGCCGCTTGCACTATCCCTCCAACCTCTCCTGGAAGGATGACTTTCAGGGTCCGGTAAATCTACTAAGCCAAGTTGTACTTTACAGACTTGTGGTTGTACTGTTTTACACAGGAGGTCATGACAAGATTCAGTCCTTAGTGGTATCTGGGCGGTTCTACCACAAACCCACTTTGTGCTTCCACCGCACCACACTCACACCCTCGAACCATCCGCCCAGATATTTAAGCAAGTTGGGGATTTTGGAAACATAAAATAATCATAGCCAACATATACCAGTCATTACCACCATGACTGTTCAACCAAATTTTCTCATGATTAAAGTGATGCTTGGGCGTTCTCGCGCCCATGAATACCTAAGCGATACTAAGCCTGGCATATAAATTACGGACTTATTTTTGAAAGGTTACTATTATAATTTTGCTAGGGCGACAAGGTTGACACATTCAGATATTCCAAAGGAGGTGTAATATTATTCAAGGCAAACAATGGGCATATATCTAGAATCTTAAATTAACATGTATTTCCATATAAAGTAACAGCATGCAATTTGATAATTTAAACAAAAATAGTTTGCAGAAAATGTAGGTTCAACATGATCAAAGTATTGACTCGCCTTGGTCACGGGAGTCGAGGTCTTGATTTTCTGAAGCTTCTAGTGTGGCTACCTCCTCTTCTTCTTCTTGAGCTTCGTACGCTATTTAATCGCGTGAAAGCCCAAATAAAAGAAAAGAAAAAGAAAAGCACAATCACTCAAAATTTCACCAAAAATTCATGTGGACTCTAAAAATCATGGTTCTGGTTTCATTTGATAGATCTTGAATTTAGACGAATTTAGAAATTTGTCCCACTCAATGTGGAGTTAAATTGAATAAGTTACATGCATTTAAAGTTCCCAGTTCATGAAAATCCCAGAAATTATAAAAATCCGACATGTGGGTCCCACTGGTGATTTTTAATTCATTTACATTATTTTATTCCTATGTACAGTGTCTATGACAGGTGGGTCCTACTAGCATTTAATTTTTATTTTATTTCTATCTCGTGTGCTACTGACAAGTGGGCCCTACTGTCAGTGGGCCGCTCGGGCTACAGCCGCTGACTGGTGGGGCCCACTTGTCAGCCCAAAAATTAAAAGAAGAAACTCAACCCGGCGAGCTGCGGAGGGGCTCGAACGCGCGCGGCCGGGGAGCACAGCGCTAGCTAGGAGAGCCTCAAGTTGCTTCTTACTCAATAGGGGTGATAAATTTTCGTATACCGTTACTCCTAGCGTAATGGGTGAAAAGGAATTCCAACTAAACTTGCGGTCGAGGGAAATCGAACCCAGGCCGGTAGTATGAGTTCGCACGGTGCTAACCACTCAGTCAACCGGTGTTAGCTGATGGGGGCGGGCGGGAGTTTTATTGGGGGCGTGTAGCGGGGCACAGAGCAGAGGAGGCTCGGGGCCGGCGATGGGGGCGGCGGCTCGCCGGCGAGGAGGGACCGGAGAGGGTCTAACGACGACCAAAATGGGATCCTTGCGCCCTCCTGATGCTGATGGCAGTGACGGTGGTAGTCGGGGATCACCGGAGGAGCGTCGGCGGCGTACGGTGGCGGTGGTCCCGGGAGAGGATCGACGCCGGCGTCGTACAGGCCGGGAGGGGCTCGACCGAGGGTAGGATTAGCTTCGGTGGGATCCCAGGAAAGGCGTGGGAGGGAGGAATTGGCCAGAGGTGGATAGATGCGGTGGCGCGCTCGGTCGCCGGAGTTTAGGGAGAAGAGGGCACGGTGGCGATTGGGGCGGTTATTTTTCGATTCCTTTCTTCGGGAGAGCGTAGGCGAGGTGGGGAGTCCATGGGAGCCCTCAGTGGCGGTTATAATCGTGCGAGGAGGGCGGCATCGAAATCATGCCCGCGATCACATCCGGAGCGGCGCGAGCGGTGGCGGCGAGGCATAGCAATCCCGCATAGGATTCGCATCATACCATCGCTGCCGCGCTGGGGTGGCGAGGATCTCGAGCCATGTGCATGGAGGGACTGGTATCGAGCAGTTCGTAGGGGCCTTACATTGCCATGGTGTCGCCGACAGGTAGCCGTGGCCACACGCCGCCGGGCACGGGCAAGACGGGGACCTCTGGCAATGGTGATGGCTCGGGCGACAAGACACCACCGCGCACGCCGTCACCAAGCCGCTCGTCGTCAAGCCGATCGCGGACCCGCGACGCCCGCCACTCGCGAACCCATGACGCACGTCGCCCACGGGAGGTCGTGATTGAGCGGGTGGTCAGAGAGTCCGGCGGCTCTGGCAACTGGCCGCAGCTAACGAAGACCAACTACGACTCGTGGTCTCTGTTGATGAAGCTGAAGCTCCAAGCTCGTCATCTCTGGGACGCCATCGAGCAAGATGCCGCCGACTTCCACGACGACCGCACCGCACTGGAGGCGATCTGCAGTGGGGTGCCTCTGGAGATGGTTCCCACCCTGGCGACCAAGCCGTCGGCCAAGGAGGCGTGGGAGGCGATCAAAACGATGCGCATCGGGGATGATCGGGTGCGGAAGTCGACGGCGCAGAGTCTGCGCGCCGAGTACAAGCAGATCGTGTTCCGCGACGGCGAATCGGTCGAAGATTTTGCCCTTTGCCTGACGAACATCGTGCAACGTCTGGCGATCCTCGGCGACCCGGAGCCGGAGTTCAAGGTGGTGGCCAAGTACCTGCGCGTCGCTCGACCAAGGTACAAGCAACTCGTCATCTCCATCGAGACATTCCTCGACATCGACACGCTCTCGATTGAGGAGGTTACGGGGAGGCTCAAGGCGGCAGACGACGACGTACCGGCATTGGCGCAGACCGTCAGCGGCAAGCTGCTACTCACGGAGGAGCAGTGGATGGAGCGCTACAAGAAGCGGGACCAGGAGTCCAATCGCGGCGGGTCGAACTCCGGCGGCCACGGCAAGCGTCGCGGCAGAGGGCGTGGGCGAGGCACCGGCAGCAGCAACGACTCGCGGGCCGGGACGAACGCAGCCCAGACCGTCCCCGACGACATCTGCAGGAGCTGTGGCAAGAAGGGCCATTGGGCCAAAGATTGCAGAAGTAAAAGGAAAGTGGAGCAGGCCCACGTAGCCCAGGATGATGAGCCCACTCTACTTCTTGCCCTCAGTGCCGTGCAGGAGGAGGGGATTCATCCCCAATTCGGAGCACCGCCGCTGACCTCGATTCCGGCGAATCCACCGCCGATCTGCAATGATGGCCAACTCCTTTTCGTCGAGAACAAGGTCTTCGCCGCCTTCGACGAGTCCGGGGACTAGGACCCGAAGCGATGGGTCCTGGACATGGGAGCATCAAATCACATGACGGGCTCGCGGGCGGCGTTTTCGAGCCTCGACGCCGGCGTCACTGGCTCCGTACGTTTCGGTGACGGGTCTGTCGCCGCATCGAGGGGATCGGCACCGTGCTTTTCTCCTACAAGACCGAAGAGCACCGCGCCATCTCCAACGTCTACTACCTACCGCGTCTCACCGCCAACATTATCTCAATCGGCCAGTTCGACGAGATTGGGTACCAGCTGCTGGTCGAAGACGGGGTGATGCGGATCCACGACGAGGAGCGCCGCCTACTCGCCAAGATCCACCGTAACCCAAGCCGCCTCTACGTGCTCGACGTCGACATCGCACGGCCTGTCTGCCTGGCGGCGCGGGGAGAAGAAGTAGCGTGGGTCTGGCACGCCCGATTCGGCCATCTCCACTTTGCTGCCCTACGCAAAATGGGAAGGGATGGCCTTGTCCGCGGCATGCCCCCGCTCACCCAAGTGGAGCAAGTCTGTGAAGCGTGCCTCGCCGGGAAGCATCGTCGCACACCGTTTCCCCAGCGTGCACTCGGACGAGCAACGGAAGTGCTGCAACTGCTCCACGGCGATCTTTGCAGCCCCATCTCGCCGCCGACACCAAGTGGAAATCGGTACTTCCTCCTCCTTGTCGACGACTGCTCTCGGTACATGTGGCTGTCCCTACTTCCCAGCAAGGATGCTGCACCCACGGCGATCAAGCGCATCCAGGCAGCGGCGGAGCGCAAGACAGGCAAGCTGGTTCGTGCACTCCGCACGGATCGGGGAGGAGAGTTCCTAGCAAAGGACTTCATGCAGTACTGCGCCGAGCTGGGACTTTATCGCGAGCTGACGGCGCCCTACTCCCCTCAGCAGAATGGCATCGTCGAACGCTGCAATCAAACCGTGGTCGGGACTGCTCGGAGCATGCTCAAGGCGAAGGGGCTCCCGGGCGAATTCTGGGGCGAGGCAATCACCACGGCGGTTTATCTGCTCAACCGCTCGTCGTCCAAGACCGTGGGTGGCAAGACTCCCTACAAGCTCTGGACCGGGAGTGTCCCTGGAGTTCATCATCTGCGCACCTTCGGGTGTATCGCGCACATGAAGGTGACGACACCAAACTTGAAGAAGCTCGACGACCGGAGCAAGCGCACCATCTTCGTCGGCTATGAAGCGGGCTCTAAGGCGTACCGGGTGTACGACCCGGTGTCTCGACATGTGCATGTTAGTCGCGACGTGGTGTTTGAAGAGATGGCGCAGTGGTTCTGGACCGAGGGCCAACGCAGCGAGATGGGAGACTTCATCGTCGAGAACTTCGACCTGGGGCCGTCCGGGTCGGTCACCACTTCAATGACGACGAGCGCGAGCACATCGACTGCTTCACCAGCACCATCGGGCCACGCTTCACCAGCACCATCGGGCCACGCTTCATCAACACCATCGGGACACGCCTCACCAGCACCATCTGCCCACGCCTCGCAAACTTCGTCAGCCCTTGTCTCGCCAGTGTACGCCACTGGGAGCGCGACGCCGGGCATGCACACACTCCAGGACACGCCCTCGATCGAGTTCGTGTCACCACCTGGTGCTGGCGCTTCACAGCAGCTGGATGCAGACCACGACGACGACGCTCCGCTCCGGTTCCGCAACATTGATAATGTGTTGGGACCGGCTACGCCGCTGGGTTCGCCTCACGGGAGTTGGGGGAGCAGCTCCTACTGGCAAGTGACGCCGAGCCGGCAACGTTCACGGAGGCGCTGCAACATGAGTGCTGGCGTCATGCGATGCTCGACGAGATGACATCGATCGGGCTAACGGCACCTGGGAGCTGGTTGAGCCACCACCGCGAGTGCGCCCAATCGGCCTCAAATGGGTTTACAAGACCAAGAAGGACGCTGCCGGGGTAGTCACCAAGCACAAAGCACGGCTCGTCGCGAAGGGTTATGTGCAGCGGCAAGGCATCGACTTCGACGAAGTTTTCGCGCCAGTGGCACGCCTCGAATCGGTGCGGTTGCTGTTGGCACACGCTGGGAACGAAGGCTGGGCTGTGCATCATATGGACGTCAAGTCCGCCTTCCTCAACGGCGAGTTGCAGGAGGACGTCTACGTCGAGCAGCCACCGGGATTTGTCCTCAAGGGGCACGAACAAAAGGTCCTTCATCTTGTCAAGGCCCTCTACGGACTCCGTCAGGCCCCACGTGCGTGGTACGCCAAGCTCGACGATTCGCTGATCAAGCTGGGATTCCACAGAAGCACCTCCGAGCATGCTGTCTATCTCCGCGGAGAGGGCGTACACCGCCTCGTCGTGGGGGTATACGTCGATGATCTGGTGATCACAGGTGGCAGCCACATCGACATTGACAAGTTCAAACTGGAGATGAAGTCAACATTCCAGATGAGTGATCTGGGGCTTCTGCGTTACTATCTTGGCTTGGAGGTAACACAGACGGAAGAGGGGATCACCGTGAGCCAGAGCGCATACGCAACGAAGATCCTTGAGAGCGCAGGACTGACTGGTTGCAATCCCTGCCACATTCCAATGGAACCACGTCTCAAGATGAGTAAGTTGAGCACCACTCCTGCTGTAGATACAACTTTCTATAGAAGCATTGTGGGCTCTCTTTGCTACTTGGTAAACTCGAGGCCGGACTTGGTGTACTCGGTGGGGTATGTCAGCCGTTTCATGGAAAAACCGACCACCGAGCATTTGACAGCCGTAAAGAGGGTGCTCAGGTACATCTCCGGGACTCTGGACTTCGGTTGTCAGTACAAGAGGAAGAAGAAGGCGCCACAACTCGTCGGCTACAGCGACAGCGACCTCGCCGGAGACATTGACACGCGGAAAAGCACTTCTAGTGTACTCTTCTTCCTCGGCGACAATGTCATCACTGGCAGTCCCAAAAACAGAAGGTTGTAGCATTATCTTCTTGTGAGGCGGAGTACATCGCAGCGACAACAGCTGCCTGCCAGGGTGTTTGGTTGGGACGTTTGCTTGCTGAGCTCCGGGGCGAGAAGGCAAGCACCATTGTTTTGAAGATCGACAATCAGTCCGCTATCCAACTCAGTAAGAACCCAGTTTTCCATGATCGTAGCAAACATATTGACACAAGATACCATTATATTCGAGAATGCATCGATAAAGGAAGATTGAATGTCGAATTCATCGGCACCACTGAGCAGTTGGCGGACATTTTGACGAAAGCATTGGGGCGTGAACGTTTCTGTGAACTACGCTCCAAGATCGGCCTCGTCAACATGAAGCAATTGCACAAGGTTTAGGGGGAGATATGTTGGTTAAACCTCTGACCGGGTATTGCTTCAGGTAGTTAGGATTTGCATGTTTATTTCTGTTGATTGCATGCGCGCGTGCTCTGAGATGTGGATGCCGCGCGCAAGTAGGAAGGTCGTGGCGAGATTCGCTCGCACACGAACCAGGGCATGTACGCACAGGATTTCCGGGACGTGCTTTGGCACGATCAGGATTCCTTTCAATAAAAGGAGAAATAGAAGATCAGAAAAGCTGCTAATCCCATTGCAGCACAAACTCTGTGTTCCAAGTGTCTTGTTTGGGTTGTGTTCATACTATTCGTTGATAGCTCTGATCTCGCCGGTGGCAAGCATCACCGGGAGTTTACTAACAGGGACGTCTCGGGCAGCGCGGGGAGGAAAAAGAGAGCGGGGCAGGGCTCTTTTGGCGCGGCGGTCCTTCGGGCGGAGGCGGCGACGACCGTTGGTCCGAAGGTGATGATCCGCCGGTCCGTGCGCGCGAGGAGGAGGCGGGCTGGGCTGTGGCCAGGACAGACGAGCGGAGGGAGCTGCGGCCCGGAGGGAGAAGGAGGGGTTGGGGAAGAAGCACAGTAGAGAGGAGGGCCACTCGTACAGAGGGAGAAGAGAAGGTGGTCCACGCCGGATTGGGGAGAAAAGGGGGTTGGGCTGGGCGGCTTGCACCTGGTCGACCCCCACCATATATTTTTTTCATTTTATTTTGTGTATGTATATACATATATATTTATTTTATTTATATATATGTACATATATGCATATTCTTTTTATATACCTGTGGATGTTTCCTTCATGCTTATATAGATATTTTCTTGTATTCATACCTTTTACGTCTTGCTCATCTTTCTAGGCCTTTTTGTATATATATTTATTTTTGCTGCCCTTTTATACTATTATTTTCGAAATGAATCTTTTATATTTATTAACTCAGGTTTCTCTGGATTATCTTCTCATATTCACATTTAAAATTTTTGAGTTTCCATCATTCATATATTCTCTTTGTGACATTTCTAATTTTTGTTTTTCAATATTTCTTCACTTGTTGAAAATCTCAATCAAACTTTTAGAAAAATACATAAACTCCAAATTTAAATGAAATACATTGCATAAATAATTTAAAAGCTTTCCATTTTTAAATTTTTGAATTTTTGGGATGTTCTGATATGTCACACCATTGGGCACGTGTGCATGGATGAGCAGTGGGGTCAATATAATGTAGTTGGAGTGCCAGAAAGTGAGGTGCCCGTCTGTTACTACACGAGATCGACCCTCACCTCGCCCTCATTGCATCATGTATCGCACGCCTAGCTACTTCAATTCATGAAGCCATCCATGCCATTCATTTGTACCTAATCAACATGGTTTTAAGTTTCACTCAAACTTATACAAAGTTCATCAAATCATTAATGGTCCACTAACATGATGTGATGACACCCAAACAAAATTTCTAAAATTTGACAAACTGGACAGCTCGCAAATTTATAAACAAAGTTAAAATTCCGCCAAAATAGAGATCCCGCCAATATTCTCCCAAACAAAGTCACAAGCGCGCCTTCTTCCTGCTAAAAACTGCGAAAAAAGACGAAGCGCCAAAACCCCCGCCTAGACCCACGTTTTTGCCGCCCCTGCCTACCCTCTGCCCAAATTAATCCCCTCCCTAATCTAATCTGGGAGGGGGAGAAAGAGAGAGCCGCCGCCAGATAGTGTCTCCGCTCCTGTAGATGGTGACACTTGAGGACTCAACGGGAGCACCTGCGGCCACAGGGGGAGGGGAAGGTGGGTCACTGGCGGCCACGACGGCAGCGGCGGTTCCTATACCTGAACCCAATGATGAGAACTTAGACGATGATGATGAAGATGATGACACCTACATAGATGATTTATAATAGTAAAGATATATATATATATATTATATTTTTAGAAATCATAAAAATTTTCCCTCCCTAATAACTTCCCCACAATACGCGACTCCTTCTTTTATAATAGTATATATATATATATATATATATATATATATATATATATATATATATATATATATATATATATATATATATATTTGTAAAAACATAACAATTTTCCCTCCCTAATAACTTCCCACGATACGCACATCCCGCCCAAAACCATCACGGCCCTAAATCTTACGCCCGCCGCTCGCCCCTCGTCCCCACCTCCCGCCTCCCCTCCCCGTCTCCTCTCCCCTCCGCCTTCCGCCCTCCCGGCCTCCCCACTCCGCCCGGCGCCCGCTCCCACGGGACCCCCTCCCACGCCGCCCCGCCGCCTCATCCCCACCTCCCCGCCGCCGCCTCGTCCCCCACCTCCCTCGACCTCCCCGCCTCCGCCGCCTCCCTGTCTCCATCTGCATCCCTCCGCCTCCCCGGCCCCTTCGCCGCCCACCGCCTCCGCCTCCGTCACCTCCCGCCGCCCTCCGCTCTCCGCTTTCCCCACCTCCGCCGCGATCCCGTCTCCTCGCCTCCCGCCCTCGCGCCTCCGCCTTCCGCCTCCCCGCCGCCTCCCCTCCGTCTCCCCGCCTCCCCGCCTCCCCGCGCGTCGGTTCGGTGAAGACCTAGGTCAACACGACGATGGCGATGACTCCATCGACGACGCCGATCACTGGTTCGGCCGCCGCCAACGCCACCGACGGGGATTTCGCCATCACGAGGGCTGACCGACGGGTTCCACCTTGAACTTCTGGCGCTGAAGAACACAGCACGGATGATGCTTCCCTCCCCAGGTATGAAGCCTCATCATCTCCATCAAAAATTTGTGTCTAGTTTATTTCATATCAAATTTTCTTGATGCAAAAAGACTGAATACTTCGGTTGACTATTTTGTTGCCATGTCAAACAACATTTTGGGCAGTAACTCTGCACCCATTAATCATCAACATCAGCTATTCTAAAGGTTGTGTAATCTGGAAATAGTGAATGTGTACATACTGATAGGGAAATTGATTTTTCGCAGTAGTAAATATGAATACGATAATTTGTTCCATCTTGCCTGCTGCTGTTATTTTAATAGTGACATGTTCATTGGTTTCGATCGGTTAGTTTTTTGCAACTAGTCGGCGGCGAAACTCTCCAACAGCCCAAATTGGATACAAGTTGCGGTAATTGCCGTAATTGAAGTAGAAGGAGCAGTTGAAGCATCCAACGTGTTCCTGTCATCAAAGGTGAAGGCTCAGATTACTTACTAATAACCATCGCAGGATACTGAGACATATATATGAAGTAGGGTCGTAAGGTCAATTGCAGGCAAGGCTGTCTGGATTAGTTTTCTAGGTAGGGTTGTTTTCGTGTTGGTAGTCTTGGATTGTAGGATCATGCTGTATCATACCTCGAAAATCTTTAGATTAAATATCATAGATCTATATCATTGTCCAAACAGCCCTGAGAACCCAATCCAGAAACCTTATCTAGTGTATGTTGATGCTGGATATTTCCTCTTAAAAGTGCATCATGTTTTGAAGCTTCCACACGTAAATGTTGGTGGCTCGAGGGTCACGAAACTCGCAGCCATCACTTCCCTTGAGCTGTCTGGAGCGAGATGGACGTGACAAGCGTGATGGAAGATCCTTTCGATTATTCGATGCTAGATTCACTTCCCTTGTGGAACGCTTTGCTGGAGTTATTGCAATCTCAGATTGTATCGTAGTTGAACTGGGCAAAAGAGAATGAATACTTTGGAAGGATCAGGGTAGACGTTAAAATCATCCTCTTGAGCTATATTCAGTCGATAAACATGCGTCGGATCGACTCTTTGCTTTGACAGTGAATGACTGTATGGAGTATCACAAGATCTAGTTGAACCTGAAAGAAGATTTAAAGAGTCAAGCAAATACCCCAAGAGAAGCTCACGCTTTCCAACGGAGTTCCAGAGAGCAATGAATAACATGTAGTGCAAGCGAAGTGGCTGCAAGATAAGCAACTCACTTAAGTTACGAAATGCAGTCATAACAACTTAGTTAAGAACTACAGTCATATAGTGATGACACAAAAGTTCTTTGAGTTTATAACTCACACGTGCATGAATAATTCAGAATGTTAGGATACATTTAGTTTTTTCTAGATGACAGAACTCCTTTATTCATTTTGAGCAGATTACACCAAGAACAAGGCCTCATGCAAGATCTTTGGGTAACACATTGCTTTGCCATGTACACCGCCTCAAGTTACAAGGGACACCTTAGCACAAATATGGGAAACAACATTGCTTTTCCTTCTAATAAAACGAAAAACAAAATTCATAGAGTGTTTTAGGACACATTCAGTTAGGATGATGTACTTGGACATTATGATATGTAATCCTTGACGTCAAAGAAGTATGGCAGCAGAAGCCATGTCGTACTGCTCAAAATGTTATTTATCTACCAAAGTCTGAAATGGAAGATTACTCATAAAACACTTGATATTTAGCCAGGGCAATCACCTTACTCATGGAACATGGTATAATGACGTAACAACAAACCATAGGGATTCTGGGGGTGTGCATTTATGCTCATTCTAACCAAATGAATGCAAATTTTGAAGTGGTAATGATTAGATAAACAAGGATCAAGTGCAGTGGATGCAATCTCAAGCCCTCATCTAAGCATACACACTTTTCACAATCATGGTTATGCTGATCGCTTTGACTATTCTATTGACTTGTTTTTTTTTCATGTTTGTCCTTTAATTAACTGTGATTTTCTTTGAAATCTATGTTGGTGGGCTGCCCTATGTGATGATGATATCAAACAAAGCTATGGATTAATTTCCATGTGAGGCTTGTTGTCATAGTTACTCTGATAGGCTGCCATATCAACCTTTGAATTTTCTTCTATGCAAATTTGCCTAACTTTTCTGTGGAGCAGAATAGCTGCTCTACTTAGGCAGGAATCCAAAATCAGCAACCCAGTTAGTTTTGTGGATAGAAACCTGGCTCCGACACCATACTGTGTATTGTCTGAATAGCATTATCTTCTCCAGCTTGGTTTCCTGGTCAGAAAAAAATGTCACTGGTTTGAACCAAGTATGGAGTTAAAGTTTACTCTGGCTTTATAACATTGATCATCAAATTTCCCTGACTTGAAAGCTCAAGAGTCAAGACCAAAACAATACTTGTCTGTTCTTTAGAAAACTTTTTTATTATGTATGTTGGAGTTTTGCACAGAGATCATTTAATATAATAATCACTTGATCATAATAAAGTGATGTGTGACCAGAGTCCCCTATCTGTTTAGTATTACTGGCCAATTCAGTTTGTTTGAACTTTGTTATTGATTGTTATGTGTTAATATCTTGTGTACTGCCTTGGAGGTGCCTACAAAATTGTTTCTGTAACTTCTTTCTTCTAGCTTAAGGCAAAGCTATTTTGTAAGCGTGGTCCTCTGATATACTTTTGACATTCTCCTTGCACATTTAGACAGGGATGACCTAGCATTAACTGTATGACATTTCAAGGGGTTTATTTTGGTTCACAATGACATGCCTTTGACATTAAGAGTGTTCATAGATGTAATAGCATACCCATGCACGTGCACACTCATTACAAATTTATTGTTTCCTTCTGATCATCTACTATTTTCCTCTCAGATTTTGCATACTGACAACTGCATTTTGACTATTTAACCTTTCTCTATGTAAACATACGAAACTAAACAAGGGTCGGGTCAGCGGTGGACTTTAGTTATTCAATGCAAGGAGCACCACGAGAAAAGAATTCTTGAGTGCGATCTTGATAGGACTAATGTCTCATTTATGACATTGTTAAGTTTAAAAGAACAGCTTGGATACTCAGTTAGGGACTTCTTATACTATAAGAAGCGATGTGGTAGGGCGGTAGCAACTCTGGAGCCGATCGATTATAGTCGTGATGTAGACAGAATGATAGAAAGCAATCAAGATGAAAGGGAAGTCCGATTAGTAGTGTCAAGGGAGCGAGTAAAAGACAATCAGGTGACCATAACACCCATGAAGCGAAAGAGGAGTCAACAAAATAGTGATGATTCAATTACAAATGAACAACTTGATGCATACAAGGTTTGGCTAGCGAATCTGCAAGCCGAGGAAGAACACACGGGTAAGTTATATATGTTGCTACACTAATCGTGCTGATTTTAATGTATATCTGAATTGGCAATGCACTAACATATATTCATGGCTCACAGAATTTATAGATGACTACAGGGATGAAACAATCAAAACATATAAGGAATGGTTAAGGAGGAAAGGCCATCTTGATGATATCTGTAATTTTCAAATCTTTCAATGAACTATACAAGCATATTATTAGCTTTACAAACTCAAATATATTTCTCGATGAGTATTATAATGTGTGCATATCTTTTTGAAAGAGGACCATACCAACAATCCAGTGGCCTTCAAGATGAGGAAAGTCAAGACAGCGGCCTAACACCACCAGAGAGGCCATCTCATGCTCGGAAAAACAAGCAACAACAAAATGGTATGCTATCCTTCTATCAATTCTATTTTCTAGGTTCAATTGGTTTTTGCTGAATGTGTACATTAAATGACATTTAAATTGCTCATAAGGAGGTGGCTCCCAACAGTGCAAGAAAGGTGTACGTGGATGCCTTAAAGGTTTAGCAGCAGCTAACAAGAGAGAGAAGAATGCCATAAGGGATTTGGATTTTGTACATTTTATTGATGACCTGCTGATGTGTACCTTCCCTGAACTTCAATTGATGCATGCATGCTGAACATATTTTAATAGTAGTACACATCAGGATGCTAATAGTTTTTATTCTACATTTTACATTTGCAGAATGACATAGCAAGCATCCTGACCACACAAAAAGATGCTAGGCCACCTATTCGCATCACTCGAGCTTCTAATCTTAACCGAAGCCTATTCCAAAATGTCGCTGTTAATAATGGTTCATCGAACTTCATTCCTCCACAACAATTGAAGAATACTGCTATAACTCGTTCGAAGAAAAGGAGGGACCATCAGGTATGAAATGAAAATGTGACTAATCTTCATCTGTCATTGTTCTTATGTCAAATATAGCATACTGTTTCTAAACTACTAAAAATTATGCCAGTGAAGTAGGGCTACTACATATCAATAAATGAAATGAAATTAAATAATTCTGCTGGAATCACTTGCTAAACTTGCACTATGATGTACTTAAGTATGTCTTCTGGAATCACTTGCTAAACGCAATCTGAACTAGAGAACTCGGGATTGCTATTTTCAGTCAGTAACTCGTATCTCTAAACTTGCATTATGATGTACTTAAGTATGTGCTGCTGGACAATACTCACATTAAGGTCCTTCTTATTGTTCATGTTCTATCAGGATGAAACAATTTGATCAGAGCATACAGAGTCGTGGTGCGTCAAGTCAGGAAATTCAACATGGCAAAGAAGCACGGACAAATGGAATGAAAGTGATAATACTTTTGTTATTAGTTACAAACTTTGTAGTTTAAGTATGGAGATTGATATGTAATTCCTGCATGAGTGGTGGCACTTTTAAATTATTATGTGTTGAATTAATATATGTGTTTTTGATCCAGCCGTGTTCCTAATTTGATTATTAATTTGCAACAACAAATTATAATAAACTATCATATGCTCAATATGCTACCGCAAATTTTACCATTGCGATAAACCTGTATGCAAAATTGGTATTTCGTTGTGATAGGCTGTTGCAACGCCGCTACTATGTTGTGATTCCACTATATGCCATGAACAATGTTCGTTGCTATAGGATCTATTTGCCACAAAATATATTTTGTCGCAATAACTTTATGGCAATGAAATGCCTTCCGTGGCAATAAAACATATTGCAACAAAACACCTCCTGTGGCAATTAAACCTCCTGCAACGAAATGCTTCCCGTAGCAATATATCCTATTGCAACGAAATGCTCTCCGTGGCAATATGGTCTATTGCCACGAACCATTGGCGTGGCAATAGAACTTATTACCACACAATATTTTCGTGGCAAATGATACTATTGCCACGACCAAACTTCGTGGCAAAAGAAGCTATTGCCACGGAGTCAACCGTGGCAATAGCCTATATCGCCACGACATCATTCGTTGCAACAACAAACAATTGCCACAACACATTGCATGGCAATAACCATAGGTATTGCAACGAAACCACAATCCGTTGCACAATCTTTTAAGCACGCAAGTACTTGCCACGCTTGCTAACGGAAGTGATGTGTTGCAATAGGTACATATTGCATCTATTTTGACCCTATTGCAACGATTTCACTCTGTTGTCCTAGACCTGAAAACTAGTAGTGTGTACTCGGCCAATGGCCCCGGGCGGAGGCCCTGCACCACTGCATTAATGATAGTTGTCTCGTTGATATCCTTGACTTGGCAGCGTACCTTCGCGAAACGCTTGAAATACTCTCGGAGCGTCTCCGAGGGTTTTTGCTTGACCGTACAGAGCTGATCCGCGTTGACACGCTCGACGTAGTTCCCCGGAAGTTGTTGTAGAGCCGTTCACGGATCTGCTCCCACGCGTAGATGGAGTTCGACACGATGGTGAAAAACCAAGAGAGCGCCACTCCCTGCAGCGCGAGGGGGAGCCCTTTCGCCTTTGTGGTGTCATCTCCGCCAGCGGCTTCGATGGCGGTCTCGTACACGCGCGCGAACTCTCGAGGGTTCGTATCGCCTTTGTACGGCTCGATGGCGCTGGGGAACTTGAAGTCCTCCAGCCATGCCGCCTGCTGTAGGCCAGCAGAGAGCGGGGACTCTGGGTCCATGCGTCGCAGCGGGATGCGACTGGACATGAGGGCGTCGCGGCTGCCGCTTCGCTCCAGTGTGGGCTCCAGCGCGACCATCGGCGGGGTCTGCTGGCTCCGAGCCTCCTGCATATCCCGCACGGCCCCGCGGAGATCCGCCAACTCCCGTTGGAACGTGCTGAGGGCAACCAGCAAGCGCTCTCCACCGTAGACGTGGCTGGAGCCATCGACGCACTTGGCTACACGACCGGAACGGCGGCAACCACGGCCTGTGCTCCTGGGCTGCCTGTTGCGTTGGCGTGATGGACTTCAGAGTCGGTGACGAGACCCGCGTTGTCACCGGAACCGCGCACCATTCCTGCACCGGGTGGGGGAACGGCCGCCGTGCCGGCGTGGGCACCAGCACTGCCGTCCCTAGCCACCCGATCGGTGCTGCCGGCGATTGTTGCGGTGCCCGCAGTGGAGTTACCCGCCGCGCGCGGGGCGGTCTCGACCGTTGTGGCGGTGGTGGCGGGGTCGAGCGTCGCGGCGGTGGTGAGCTCGGTCGTCGTGACAGTGGTGGCGAGGTCGAGCGTCGCAGCGGTGGTGGTGGGCTCGGTCGTCGTGGCAGTAGTGGCGGGGTCGAGCATCGTGACAGTGGTGGCGGGATCGAGCGTCGCGGCGGTGGTGGTGGGGTCGTTCGTCGTGGCAGTGGTGGCGGGGTCGAGCGTCGCGTCGTGCACGCCGGTGCTTGCAACCGTCGCACCCGCATCGTCGCCCATGCCTGTGATTGCCGACGCCGAAGCCCTAGTATTGACGCGAGGTTCCGTCGCGCTTACCTTTTTCTTCTTCGCCACCGACGATGAAGCTTTTTTCGGTGCCATCCTTCTTCGGATCTTGAGGCTTGCTCTTGTCCTCCCCATGGACGGCGCCAACTGTTGTGGTTACAGACCAAACAGAGAGAGAGAGTATGGTAGTGGAGAGTTAGGTGAGCAAATGCCTAGGGTTTTCCCCATGGCTAGTATCGTATATATATATTCACATGGGGAGTGTTTTTACAATAGTACCCTTACATTTGAGTATTCCTTCAGGGTAACTTTTGCCATTATACATGTCCCATTTTGGGCCTTACAACCTTCTAACAGCCTGCTGGGCTTAGATGGGGGCCACCCCTACAACAGTCTCATCCTTCGAGGCTAAGAAAAACACCCAAGAATACCTCAAGAAGTCATCAACCACGACAAGAACATACCACTTCCCTCCTGCTCGAGCTGGTCCAACTGTGTCCATGTGGAGCAGCTGTCCTGGTGCATCGGTCATAGTCACTGTGACCGGAGGATGAGAGGCGGAAACCATCTTACCGTGCCGGCAAGGACACAAACTAGATCTTTGACCATCTTGAGTTTAGGCAGACCACGAATGAGGTCATGGCCGCTAACTCGAGTCAAATGGTCAAATCCAATATGACCAAGTCTCCTATGCCAGAAAGTAAGGTCACGGGACTCAGAAGCAACTAAACACCTGAGAGGATCACCAGAAGACTCAACAAAATCAGCACGAAAGATCCTCGTAGATCTCGAAATCCCGCAAACCATACTCCCCGAAGAATCAAGGATTTTACAAGCATTTTTCTTAAAGCTCACCTTGAAACCGTCATCGGTAAGCTGAGAAACAGAAAGTAAATTGTACTACAGCTTACTCACTAAGGCAACATCTTTTAAAATAAATGAATCATTAACGCGCACAGTACCTTTAGCGATGACACGCCCAGACGAAGCGTCTCCAAAGGTGATAGTCTCATCACCTGGAGCTCGGGCTAGGGAAGAGAACCAACGAGAATCCCTGGTCATATGACGAGAACAACCGGAGTCCACGAGCCAAACCTCTCCCTTCCCAGCCTGGTGAACCTCATCGGAGTCAGAGTAGAGCTCGCTGTCGCTCACGTCGCCCTCAAGGGCCATGAAGCACATGCCGCTGAAGTCCTCGCCATCTTGGGATCTTAATCGTCCTTCCCATTGTCGTCACTCCACCCCTCCACCTCGCTGAGGTCGAGGTCATCGAAGGCGGTGAGAACGCGATGGAAGAGCTTCTTGGCTTTGTCAAAGTTGCGGAACTTCTTCTCTTTGCTTGGAGGCTTTTTGTTTCGGTTCTTGTTGGTGTAGTCATTCTTGTTCGAACCGCCGTAGTCGTTCTTGCCCTCCAGCTTGGGGCAGTTTGCCCGAATGTGGTTGGGGCCACCACACTCAAAGCAAATCACACGTCCTCCTCCTCTCTTTCTCTCCCTAACCCTCTTGTATGCATGGGAGAATTTTCTGGCTAAGAGAGCTAGTTGGTTTTCCGGGAGCTGCTCTAGATGATCATCATCATTTCACATAGAGCAGCAAGACAAAAACCCGAATCAGTATCAACAGATGATCCAGAGGCAGGACTGGGATCAGTGACCAAAGCCATCCATTGTGACTTCGACTTGCGAGAGACAATGTCAATCTCGTGAGTCTTGAGGCATGAGTACAACGCATCAAGAGTCAAAGTCGAAAGATCCGTCGTGTCCTTGATGGTGGTCACTTTCATTTCCCAAACACGCAAATCCAAGGCAACAAGCATCTGTCGAGCGTTGTCCAAGTCGGGGTATGTGAGACCAACCGCTCGGAGGTTGCTCAATTCCTTGCCTTCGCATTCGCCTCAACATCGGGCATGTTTGCCACATTGATGTTCTCATCGGCAAGAATAACAAAGCGCGTTTTAACCTTGCGCCAGATAGCATAGCCCTGAGCCTGAATGTAGGTCTCCATCCGACTCTTCCAAAAGGGATAGTCGATTCATCGAAGATCGGAGGCTTGGTGGAATACTTGTCCGTTGTCATGGCTCACAGATTGGTTAAGATCTATCAAGAAGAGCTAACCAGCTCTGATACCAATTGTAGGATCGGAAATGGCAACATAGGGGTGAATGGTGCCTTTTAAAATTTGCCCCCAAAGTATCCACGAAACATCTCCGGTAGGAAGAAAGAGTGTTCAAGCTCACTGGTCCCTCAGAGAAGAAATGGCAAATGAAGCAATGAAGCAAAGCAGACTGCAGAAACAAGAACACAGAAAATTAGCTAGGCGGTCGGACAACGAAGGCGGGTGGTTCGATCACAGTACCGGTCGGTCGACCGCCAATGCTGGCTGGTCGACCGCGGTGCTGGCCGGTCGGCCGGTCTCGCGAGAACATAGCAGTCAGCAGCCTAACTGCAACTTTGAAAATATTGAGCCTTGCTACAATTAGGGAAATTTGTGAATTTCTTCTGTTCTCCTTATACCAAAAGTGCAAGAACTTGATCTAAATAGATTTGAGACCATAAGGAGAAAATTTTTCAAACTAAGACTCAATCAAAAGAGAGAAATCAGATTTGTGCTGAAAATAGACAGCAAAGAGACAAATATCCAAATTTCTCATGATTCATCAGTCCTTTGCTTAACAGATTTTGTATTTCAGCTAGAGAGAACCTCACAACTATAAATCACAGACCTAGAGCAAGCAAACCACCAAGAACCCAAAGAATCACACCTGCTCTGCCATGAAACCCTAGAAAAATGAGAGCAGAGGAAATGCAGCGCAGGACTCAGAAAAGAGAATGCTCATGATTTTTGCATAAACTCTTGGGATTACAATGGCCAAATGGCTTTGAGTATTCTCCCATCACAGAGCAACCAAAAACCATCTCAACAAACATGATTTACTCAAAATCAAAGGATTCAACAGAGTGCAGCTGAAACCAGAAACGAACTGAAACACATGAGAACTCAAATGGATTCATAGGAATGAATGATTACATGAGGTTTACAATCACTCACTACGTCCCCATACGCAGTTGATACAAGGAAAACACACTACATGCTTGAGAACACACGCACACAGGAGTACACTCCCTCTCCTACTACTCAAGTATGCACAGACATTGCTCCACCCATTTCTTGCCTTTTCTCTGCCTCCACCTCTCCTCATTTGAAGGCAGGATCTCACCCACAAGTGGCAAAACAAGAAATGGCAGCTACAACACACTACCCACCACTCTCACATAAGAGGCATAAAGTCAAAGAGCATTAGGGAAATGGAGGGAACCAGCCCTTTTCACTCCAAACCCTAACCTCTCTACTCTCATCCACTAACGGGTATCCAACCCGTCATCCTCAACCAAATCCGCTTCCGTTTTGCAGCCTTGCGCATTTTACCGAAATGCCCCTGCTGCACTTTCCCGGAAGCTTCCTGTCATCGCACGACCGCACCCGGCATCCTGACCGTCTGGACCTTAGCTCCTCCCTGAGCCTAGTCCCAGTCCACCTCGCAGCTTCCCGTCGTGTACACCCGACTTTGACCGACTGGACCTCCGACTCCACCTGAGTCTAGTCCTGGTCTGTTCCGTCGCACACGACCGCAACCGACATCCAACCGTCTGGACCTCCGACTCCTCCCTGAGCCTAGTCCTAGTTCTCTCGCCGTTGCCCGTCGTGTCCATCACCGGTAGCTCTCGCTCCGGTTCCTCATTGTCGAGACCCGAATATGCAAATCCGGACTCTCTGTGTATACTGCACTAGTCCAGGATCACGATAGTGCACACAGTCAAACATAGAGGTAAACATCACCACAATCTCGATATTAAATAAGGGGAAACTCAGATTATTCATTAATATCCAAAAGTGAGACCTTATGGTCAAGCTTACAATCTCAATAGCCTTAGGGGCTTAACAAAAATTAGCAATGGAAAATCCAAAATGAAGCGTAGTGGCTAATCGACATGCCCACGGCAATCGAGTGGGGAGCGAAGCCTAGAACGCGTAGTCGTCGGTACTTGCCTCAGGAACCTCTGTTGGTAGTACTCCTCTTCCTCAACTGAGCAACATAGGCGTAAAGCCGTGAGTACATTGGTACTCAGCAAGCCGTTTGTAACAAATGATGCAATATAGTATGCAAGGCTTACCAATGGAAGGCTGAAAGTTTAATTTGCATAAACAGCATTTGAAATTACCATAAATAGATTGAAGGCGAATTGCAAATAAGACAATAATGAATAATCAAAGGAATTGAAGTAAACTACTTATGGACCTCCCATCCACAAGCTAAACCCACAGTGAATTAACCATCCACTGACCAACTACAAATTTTCCAAGAGTAACTATACCTCATGTGAAATCACCGAGCATTGTCCATGACCGAGAACACGGCTATTCAAATAGTTTTACACTTTGCAGAGGTTGCACAACTGTACCCACACGATGTGATTAGCCTCAGCTTAAGGTAACCACAACAAGGCTTTTACAATGATCCATCTCAACCCGATCCCACTCGCTAAGGTTTCGCCATCGAGTAGGGTAACCCCCTAGTCGGTAATTGCCCCCTCTTGCGCCACAACAACATCAGTAGTGAAACCAAAGTTGAGACTTCACAAATTATTATGCCAGGTCCATCCCATACTAGACATGTGGTTTGCAGTGCACCCCGGATCAATGGCGCACAAAGTTAAGTCCTTAAATAATACCCAGGCGAAACATCCATATCCCTGAAGTGTTAACCACACTTCTCCCCTTTACTACACGATCATTCGCCCGAGTGAAAACCAAATTTGTATAACCACGCCAACGACACACCAATGCCATGGCACAAATTTTATATCGGTGGCACCAACCACGATTCAGTATATCATTAAGTCAAATTAATTAGTCACATGTGATGATGAACCCAAACGATACTAAAAGCATGACTAAGCATACTAATCGTGCCATCCCAAATGTGATCGTAACATAGCATCACTACTAAGTTTCCCAACCTATGGTGACAATGGCATCATGGCATTCAAATTTAACAAGGAGGGAATTACTCAATTGAGGTGATAACTACCAATTACAAAGTTTGTATAAAAGTAGCGATGCAATGTAATTTAGAACAAAATATTTAAATAATAGATTGCAAACTGGGTTCAACATGATCAAAGGACACGACTTGCCTTGGCCTTGCTCAGTTGACGGCTCTTGATCTTCAAATCCAACGGCGGCTCCCTCGAACGCGTGATCTAACGAGAGAGAAACAAAACGAAAAGACAAAATAAATTCAAATAAAACTCAAATAAACTCCAAAAATTCTCAAACCTGAACCAAAAGGTAGAGCTCAATTTTAGATGAATTTAGGAAAAAGAATCGGGTCGATCGGAGCTAGGACGAGGGAGAACGGGGCTCTGGAAAATCTGGTTTTTAGGAAAAAGGCTGAAATTCGGAAATTGCACTGTGCTGTGGACCGGGTGCACGGGAGAACGGGTCTACGGCGGGCTCGGTGCATGGAACAGTCTTGCGGTGGCCAGACTCTTTGGCGCAAGCGGCTAGGGTGACGTGGCGCACACATGGCGACACGTGTGCGCTTGGTCGGCGTGGCTCGGTGACGACTGGTCGGACGTGGTGCCCACGTGGCACTGACGTGGCTTGACACGTCAGATCTAGGGCTGATGTGGCTCGGCAGACTCGGTGCGGCGTGGCGGATCGGCTCACGGTCTATGGTTGGTGGCGACGGCGGGCGGCTTGTCGGCTTCGGTGCACGGCGGACTGGCGCACGGAAGGCGGCGGCGGGGTGGCGCGGTGCGGCCAGTGGCGACGCCAGAGCGCGAGGCGGGCGCGCCGAGGCGGCGGCGAGGCTCACCGGCGGCGAAGACGACGGCGAGCGGCGGCAGAGGCGGCGGCGAGCGGCGCGCGACGAGCGGCGAGGCGGCGCGCCGAGGCGGCGAGGCGCGGCGGCGGTACGGCGGCGAGGCTCGGGGCGGCGGCGATGCGGGTCGGCGGACGGCGACGATGGCGGCGGCGCTCACCGTGATGACGACGATGGCAACGACGGCGGCGGCGACGGCGACGGCGGGCGGCGATCGGGACGGCGCGCCGGGCGGCGGCGGCGGCGCGCTCGGCGGCTAGCGGCGGAGGAGGCGGCGAGGGCGGCGAACCTCGGTTCGCGCCATTAAATACCCGGGTGGCGGTGGCGGCGGCAGCGCGGCCGAGTGGGCTCGGCCCACTAGGGTTAGAACAGCGGCGGCGACAGTGAGCCCCACCTGCCGGTGGCACGAGCGAGTTGACGGCCGGGATGGCGCGCGGCGGCGGCGAACACTCGGATGGCGGGCGCGTGTCGCCATCGAGCGCTCAAGCGGCGCGGGAGCGGGCGGATGAGCGCCGCGTGGCGCGGGCGGGCAGGCGAGGCCTGGCTGGGCCAGCTGGGTGGGCTGCGGCCCACCTGGCTTTTAGGATTTTCTAAATCTTTTCTTTTTCAGAAATTCAAATAAAGACTTTTTGAGCTCTAGAAAATAGCAAATAAATCCGGAAAATACACCAAAAATTCCAGAAAATTCCTTGGGACTCAGGGAACTCAAATAAAATACTTTTGGCAAATGTTAATGTTTAACTTAATCATATTAAATCCTTTTTAATTGATAAAAATTCCAATTAAGCTTTAATTAATTCCAGAAAATTCAAATGGTGAATTTTATTTTAAAAGCTTCAAAAAGGCTCTGAAAATCAGGATGTTACAAACCTTACCCCCTTAAACGGGATCTCGACCCCGAGATCCAGGCTCACTACTAGAATAGGTTTGGAAACTCTGCCTTGAGATCCTCTTCGCGCTCCCAGGTGGCTTCCTCCTCGGAGTGGTTGCTCCACTGAACTTTGCAAAAGCGAACAACTTTATTCCGGGTGACTCGCTCTGACACATCCAAGATTTTGACAGGACGCTCTTTGTAGGACAGATCCTCCTGAAGATCAATTGCCTCAACTGGTACAGCCTCCTCTGGCACTCTCAAACACTTCTTCACTGGGACACATGGAAAACATCATGTACCCCATCAAGGACGCAGTAGCTCCAATTGATAAGCAACCTCTCCCTGCGTTTCAGAATTCTAAGCGGACCGACATACCTTGGTGCAAGCTTCCCTTTTGCTGAAACCTCTTCACACCTTTGAATGGTGTGATCCGAGATACACAAAATCATCTGGTTCAAAACTCGGCTCTCGGCGTCGTATCCGCATAGCTCTTTTGCTGGCTGGCGGTCCTCAACCTCTCTGAATCAAACGGACCTTGTCCTCGGCCTCTTTTAGACAATCTGGACCAAACACGACCTTCCCTGTCTCTTTCCAATTGAGAGGGTCCCGCATTTCTGCCATAGAGTGCTTCAAATGGTGACATCTGCAAACTTGCCTGATAACTATTGTTGTAGGAAAACTCTGCAAAAGGCAAACAGCTGTCCCACTTAGGTCCATGATCTAGCACACATGCTCTCAACATATCTTCAAGAATCTGATTGACTCGCTCTGTCTGACCATCTGTCTGGGGATGGTATGCGGTACTGAAATTCAGGTGCGTTCCCATAACCTCATGGAAACTACCCCAAAATCGACAAGTGAATTGGGACCCTCGATCTGACACTATCTTCTTGGGCACTCCATGCAAACTGACAATCCTCGACATATACTGACTCGCTAATCATCACGGTGTAGGTTGTCTTCACCGGGATGAAGTGAGCAACCTTGGTCAATCGGTCCACGACGACCCAAATCGAATCATAGCCCTCCTTGGTCTTAGGCAGACCGACTATGAAGTCCATACCAATCTCTTCCCATTTCCACTCAGGGATTTTCAACGGCTGGAGCAAACCTGCTGGCCTCTGATGCTCTGCTTTAACTCTCTGACAGACATCACAAAGGGCTACATACTCAGCGATCTCACGCTTCATGCTAGGCCACCAATATTTTTCTTTAATGTCTGGTACATCTTGAGTGCGCCGAGGTGTATCGAGTACAACGACTCATGAGCTTCCTTTAGCAATGATCCTTTATCTCCTTCTTATTGGGCACACACAAGCGTTGCTTGAACCACGGGGTTCCTTGGGCATCCTCTGAAAATCGACTCTTTTCCTTCACTCATACTCTATCGATACGCTGAAATGCCTCATCATCCATGCGAGCTTTGTGAATCGACCATCAAAGTGGGCTGCAACTCCATTCTTGCCAAAAATCCTTCCTCGACCAATTCCAAACCGAGCCTTTGGAATTCCTCATGCAAAGTCTGGTGACTCTCCTTGACCATCACCGAATTACAATAAACCTTCCTACTCGAGCATTTGCGACCACATTGGCCTTCCTGGGTGATAATGGATTCGACATCGTAATCCTTTATCAACTCCAACCACCTCCTCTGCTGAGGTTAAGCTCGGATGGGTGAAGATGTATTTCAAACTCTTGTGATCCGTATAAATCTCACATCTATTACCCAAGAGATAGTGCCTCCAAATTTTCAAAGCATGCACTCGATTGCCGGCTCTAAGTCGTGGGTAGGGTAATTCTCCTCATGCGGTCTCAATCGGCGCGAGGCATACGCTACCACTCTCTTTTCTGCATCAAGACACAACCCAAACCCTTGCGTGAGGCATCGCAATAAGTCTCAAAATCCTTGTTTAAATCGGCAATACTAGCACCGGGTGTGGTCAAACTCTCCTTCAACCAAAGCTTTTCTCGCACTCGGGCGTCCAAACAAATTTCTTTTCCTTTTGAGCAATTGGGTAAGTGGCTTGGCTACACTGGAAAATCCTGGATGAAACGACGGTAATAACCAGCCATACCCAGAAAACTCCTGACTGAGTCACCAAGAAGGTGACCGCCAATCCAAAACATCCTTAACCTTTCCGGTCAACACAACTCCTTTGCGGACATCACATGGCCTAGGAAGGCGACTTCCTTCATCCAAAACTCACATTTGCTAAACTTGGCATACAACTGATGGTCCCTTAATTTCTGTAATACCATCCTCAGGTGTTCCTCGTGCTCTCTCTCATCCTTGGAGTAGATCAGAATGTCGTCAATGAACACAATGACAAACTTATCTAAATATTCCATGAACACCTTATTCATCAGGTACATAAAATAGGCTGGAGCATTGGTCAAGCCAAAAGACATCACTGTGAACTCGTACAATCCATAACGAGTCGAAAATGCTATCTTAGGTATGTCCTCCTGTCGAATCCTCATCTGATGGTAACCTGACCTCAAGTCAATCTTGGAGAAAACTCCTGCTCCCTGAGCTGATCAAACAAGTCATCAATCCTGGGCAACGGGTACTTGTTCTTGACGGTGACCTCGTTAAGTGCTCGGTAATCCACACACATGCGCTGGCTGCCATCCTTCTTTTTCACAAACAAGACTGGCGCTCCCCACGGGGACGAACTGGGCCTGACATAACCTTTGTCCAAAAGCTCCTGAATCTGCCTCTTGAGTTCTGCTAACTCATTTGCTGGCATCCGGTAGGGTCTTTTGGAAATCGGAGAAGTACCGGGTACCAACTCGATCAGAAACTCAACTTCTCGCTCTAGTGGCATCCCTGGAAGGTCATCTGGAAACACATCGGGGTATTCCCTGACAATTGGCACATCCTCCAACTGAATTCCCTTGATCTGACAGACCATTACTTGCTCTGGTGATTCATGCTAGCTGAATACTGCACTTTCCTCCCCTCGAAGCTGGTCAAAGTCACTGCTCTACTCCCGCAATACAAAACTGCCTGGTGCTTCTTGAGCCAATCCATACCCAAGATCACATCTAGGGACTGGATATCCAAGATAATCAAGTCCGCTATGAACTCAACTCCCTGGATGTCTATCTGAACTTTGGGACAGCCTAGGTTGGTGCTCAACTCCGAACCAGGGGTTTGGACCAAATGAATAGATCCCAGAGTAACAATTTTCAACTGTTGCTTTAAAGCAAAACTCCAAGAAACAAACGAATGGGAAGCTCCAGAATCAAATAAAACTGTGGCAGATGCTGAATGGACTCGGACTTACCGACCACAACCTCTGGTGCTGCCTGGGCCTCCTCTGCAGTGACGTGGTTCAAATGGCCTCTCACCACCTGTGGAGTCCTGCTGGCCTGACCTGGCGCCTGGGGTACTCCACGCCCTGCTCCTGGGGTAGGTGTCCGTCCTGGTGTGGCTCCCAAGTCGAAGCGAACTGGAGTGGGGGCCTGCCTCTGGGGGCACTTGCTAGCATAGTGTCCCGGCTCATGACACTTGAAGCAAGTAACAGACGCTGCTGGATTGGTGTTCCTTTGCTGCTGACCACCAAATCCACCGGTCTCTGCCTTACGCTTCTTTGGGACGTGGCGCTGGGGCCGGGTCTGAAGATCGACTGCTGCTGCTGCTTCTTTGAGGCACTCAAGCGGTGCCGTAAGTGCTGAAACGCCGCCTCTGAGCTGGTGAGACTGAAATCCTCTTGAGCCATCCTCTTCTTGCGAGACTCCTCGAGCTCGCGGCGACTGTCCTCAATTAGGATGACCTTATCCACCATCTGCTTAAAGCTGGCATAGTCGTTGCCCACAACCTGCACCTTCAATCCTGGGTTCAAGCCTTTCCGGAACCTCTTCTGACGGTCTTCATCTGTGGCTACGTCCTCGGGTGCATAGCGAGCTAGCTGAGTGAATTTATTGAGGTATTCACTCACTGTCATGTTCTTCTGCTGCAACTCACGGAACTCCTCCTTCTTCATGTCCATCACCCCATCCAGGACATGGGCGTGACGGAAAGCGGTGGAGAACTCATCCCAAGTAATGCTGTCCTGGTCCTCGTGGGCGCCACAGTAGTTCTCCCACCACTCTGCTGCAGGTCCCTCTAGCTGGTGTGCTGCATACAGCACTCTCTCCCTGTCTGTGCACTGGGCCAAGTTCAGCTTTTTCTCTCAACGGATCCGATCGTCTGCCAAAGGCTCAAGAAGCTGGAGTAGGTAGGCGGCCTCGTCCTCATAAACTCTGCAGCGGGGTGATGGTGGGCGGCTTTGGTCTTGCTACCCCTAGGTCTTGTGCCGAGCCATATTGTTCATATTCTGCATCATTGCTTGCATCATCCGAGTGCAGGCCATCGAGGCCCGATCGAGAGCGGGTCGGTCGGCGGAACTGCACAGGGTGGTGAGTGGTATCGCTCCACAGGTTACGGTTTGTCTGCTCACGACTGCGAGTTCTGGTTTCAACCATCTTCTTTTTGCTCTGAAAAGAAAAACCATTTGCTGAGAACTGACTTCTGAAGGCTCAATAGGTAAGAGGGAAAAGCAAAGGTAAGCGGTAAACTCGTCTAAGGGGGATAACTAATGGCGTCCTAAACTAAGCAGGCACTTAGCCGGAAACGCTAACAAAAGAAGCGATAAACTCCACAAAAAGATTTTGACATGACTGCATCATAATGCTAGAAGCAAAACTGCAGCTCACATCACACCCAACGGCAAATAAGAAGCAAGACGATCTACACGATACTAAAAACTATAACAAGGTTCAAATCTAATGGCTCCTAATCTTCACGGAAATCTCCAATCTTCTCTAGACATATTGGGAGTTTCCTTGATCCAAACTTCACAGCACAACTTGAAGAATTCCATGCCAATCTTCACTTGGGTTAGGGGAGACTCGAGACATCTATGGACATTATAGGGATAAGAAGTCAAATTGAATTTTGAAAACAATATTTCAGAGGAGGCAAGGAGTAAGATTCCTAAGAATGAGGTAAGAATAAAGAATTACTAGACAATCATTTGGTTGATTCCATTTAGAAAATAAATTTTGAATACTTTCTGATTCAGCCATTTTAACTAGGGCTTCGTCCTGCAGTCGATTTGGCTCTGATACCATCTCTGTCGAGACCCGAATATGCAAATTCGGACTCTCTGTGTATACTGCACTAGTCCAGGATCACGCTAGTGCACACAGTCAAACATAGAGGTAAACATCACCACAATCTCGATATTAAATAAGGGGAAACTCAGATTATTCATTAATATCCAAAAGTGAGACCTTATGGTCAAGCTTACAATCTCAATAGCCTTAGGGGCTTAACAAAAATTAGCAGCGGAAAATCCAAAATGAAACGTAGTGGCCAATCGACATGCCCACGGGCAATCGAGTGGGGAGCGAAGCCTAGAACGCGTAGTCGTCGAAGTACTCGCCTCAGGAACCTCCTGCCGTAGTACTCCTCTTCCTCAAGCCCGAGCAACATAGGCATAAAGCCGTGAGTACATTGGTACTCGACAAGCCGTTTGTAACAAATGATGCATTATAGTATGCAAGGTGACCAATGGAAGGTGAAAGGTTAATTGCATAAACGACATTTGAAATTACCATAAATAGATTGAAGGCGATTTGCAAATAAGACAATAATGAATAATCAAAGGAATTGAAGTAAACTACTTATGGACCTCCCATCCACAAGCTAAACCCACGATGAATTAACCATCCACCGACCAACTACAAATTTTCCAAGAGTAACTATACCTCATGTGAAATCACGAGCATTGTCCATGGCCGAGGACACGGCTATTCGAATAGTTTTACACTTTGCAGAGGTTGCACAACTGTACCCACACGATGTGATTAGCCTCGGCTTAAGGTAACCACAACAAGGCTTTACAATGATCCATCTCAACCCGATCCCACTCGCTAAGGTTTCGCCGTCGAGTAGGGTAACCCCCTAGTCGGTAATTGCCCCCTCTTGCGCCACAACAACATCAGTAGTGAAACCAAAGTTGAGACTTCACAAATTATTATGCCAGGTCCATCCCATACTAGACATGTGGTTTGCACGGTACAGCTCAGATCAATGGCGCACAAAGTTAAGTCCTTAAATAATACCCAGGCGAAACATCCACATCCCTGAAGTGTTAACCACACTTCTCCCCTTTACTACACGATCATTCGCCCGAGTGAAAACCAAATTTGTATAACCACGCCAACGACACACCAATGCCATGGCACAAATTTTATATCGGTGGCACCAACCACGATTCAGTATATCATTAAGTCAAATTAATTAGTCACATGTGATGATGAACCCAAACGATACTAAAAGCATGACTAAGCATACTAATCGTGCCATCCCAAATGTGATCGTAACATAGCATCACTACTAAGTTTCCCAACCTATGGTGACAATGGCATCATGGCATTCAAATTTAACAAGGAGGGAATTACTCAATTGAGGTGATAACTACCAATTACAAAGTTTGTATAAAAGTAGCGATGCAATGTAATTTAAAACAAAATATTTAAATAATAGATTGCAAACTGGGTTCAACATGATCAAAGGACACGACTTGCCTTGGCCTTGCTCAGTTGACGGCTCTTGATCTTCAAATCCAACGGCGGCTCCCTCGAACGCGTGATCTAACGAGAGAGAAACAAAACGAAAAGACAAAATAAATTTAAATAAAACTCAAATGAACTCCAAAAATTCTCAAACCTGAACCAAAAGGTAGAGCTCAATTTTAGATGAATTTAGGAAAAAGAATCGGGTCGATCGGAGCTAGGACGAGGGAGAACGGGGCTCTGGAAAATCTGGTTTTTAGGAAAAGGCTGAAATTCAGAAATTGCACTGTGCTGTGGACCGGGTGCACGGGAGAACGGGTCTACGGCGGGCTCGGTGCACGAAGCAGTCTGCGGTGACCGGCTCTTGGCGCAAGCGGCTAGGGCTGGCGTGGCGGACACATGGCGACACGTGTGCGGTTGGTGACATGGCTCGGTGGCCGATGGTGGCGGCGTGGTGCCCACGTGGCACCGACGTGGCTTGACACGTCGATCTAGGGCTGACGTGGCTCGGTGACTTCGGCCGGCCGCGTGGCGGATCGGCTCACGGGTCTATGGTTGGTGGCGAGGCGGGCCCGGCTTGTCGGCGGCTTCGGTGCACGGGGGACTGGCGCGCGGAAGGCGGCGGCGGGGTGGCGCGGGTGCGGCCAGTAGCGCGTAGCGTAGCGCGGCGAAACGCGCCGAGTGCGGCGGCGGGCTCACCGGCGACGAAGATGACGGCGGCAGCGGCAGCGGCGGCGGATGAGCGGCGGCGCGGCGAGGCGGCGCGCGGCGGCGGCGGCGGCGGCGGTTCGGCCGGCGAGCTCGGGGCGGCGATGCAGGTCGGCGACGGCGACGAGATGGCGGCGCGCACCGGTGGCGACGACGATGGCAACAGCGGCGGCGGCGGCGGCAGCAGCGGCGGCGGCGGGCGGCGGCCGAGGGCAGCGCCTTTGCCGGCGGCGGCGATGCGCGGCGCTCGGCTAGCTAGCGGAGGAGGCGGCGAGGCGGCGAACCTCGGTTGCGCCATTAAATACCGGGTGGCGGCGGCAGCGGGCCGAGTGGGCTCGGCCCACTAGGGTTAGGCAGCGGCGCCGACAGTGGGCCCCACCGCCGGTAACGACGACGGCGGCGGCCGGATGGCGCGCGGCGGCGGCGAACGCTACGGATGGCGGGCGCGTGTCGGCCATCCCGGCGGCACAAGCGCGCGCGGGAGCGGCGGATGAGCGCCGCGTGCGCGGGCGGGGCAGGCCGAGGCCTGGTTAGGCCAGCTGGGTGGGCTGCGGCCCACCTGGCTTTTAGGATTTTCTAAATCTTTTCTTTTTCAGAAATTCAAATAAAGACTTTTTGAGCTCTAGAAAATAGTAAATAAATCCAGAAAATTCACCAAAAATTCTAGAAAATTCCTTGAGACTCAGGGAACTCAAATAAAATACTTTTGGCAAATGTTAATGTTTAACTTAATCATATTAAATCCTTTTTAATTGATAAAAATTCCAATTAAGCTTTAATTAATTCCAGAAAATTCAAATGGTGAATTTTATTTTAAAAGCTTCAAAAAGGCTCTGAAAATCAGGATGTCACACTTGTCTCCCGACTCGCAACCACCTCAGCAGCCTCGATCATCTTCGGCATCACCGACCGTCTGGACCTCAGCACCTCCTGTGCCTAGTCCCGGTCCTTCTCGCCTCACCATGACCTAGCTCCGAAGTCCTGCAGTCACACAGACAAGCAAACCATCACATAGCACCGCACGAAACAGCATAATCATCATTAACATAAGTAAAAGGTACTCAAGCCTAGAATACCCAAAACAAACTCAAACTTACTAACACAACTGTCAATTACTCATCACAAACATGGGGATACCTCCACATGGTCTCTCATTCCTAACATCAACTCGTTCCTAACTTCTACTACCAGAATATGACAATCGAAGTAGACAACGACAGTCGGATAAACTACTCTGATCTCTACATACCCTATTTGGTACTATTTTCTTAGTTTATTTGTATAACTAAGTAAATAGTCAGGGATAGGATAGAGTTATCAATATAACTTCAATTCTTAGTTGCACTTTCATTTCTTTTTTGTCTTACGAGTAATAACTACTCAACAAGATGAATTGCAGGAAAAGAAAAATGAATTTCATTAACAAAAGATCTATTTTTGCAAAGTTCACTATTACAAACTACTCTAACGAAAGAGATCCAACTTGCATCTCCTCTGCGACTTTCCTACCAGCTGGTTCCATCTCTTTGATCTAATGGGCTGCTTCTGCTTCAGAGCAGTCGAAGTCATAATTAATCGGTTGCATGCCTTGAGTTTCGCCAAGGCATAGCTTACTGCACCTTTAACCACCTCTCATAGCGAATCAGGCTAGTTGGTATTCATGGTAGATACAAGCTTCTCTAAGGTTTTGACTTGTCACCCGATCATAATTACCTGAGCGATCATGGTGTCCTCAGAAGGATTAATCTTGTCAGCACCAAACCCTCCGAGTAGATCATTTAGGAAAGAAATGTTGTCTTAAAGAACCATTTTCATCGACTACGTTTCCTCCAAGCTACAAGTCGAAGCCTCTACGAGGTGCTTTATTTCAACTACAGCCTTTGCAAAGTAGAGTAAAACTTAGTCAGAAAAAGATTTCATAAAAAGATTGGTTATTAAGAATTGGTCAAAGATAAAGATTTTCTTACCTACTAGTCAAGACTCAAGTTTCTTGACTTCATCCTTATGCTGGTCTTCTAACAACCTGATCTTCTAGCTTTTCTCTCTTTTGAAACGAGTAAGCTCACTGATCACTTTCGTCTTTTCATCGATCTCAGTGCAAAGCTTACCCATTTTGGCTCTTTAGCTGCAGAAGGAAACGAGTTAGAGAAAAGGCAAGAAAGAATTCTGAATAAACAATCGTAAGTTTAGAACATACTATTTATGTTATCTAGCAACTTGTTAGTTGCAAATTTTGCCTTCAAAAGTTCAATAATAAGATTGATGTTCTCTATCCTTAACTTCTGCGTCTCATGGTCGAGTGTGTCAAATAAGGTCTTTTTGTTGCCCTTAGACTTGTAAACGTTAAAGACAGACACAAAGAGATGAACTAGTTGTTGAAATAGGAATAGACTACGCATGTCAGTTGCTTACCATTTATTTGCCTGTTCTCGAAGTTCAGCTTTCTCTTGCCTCAAGAGCATGAGTTGTCTGTGATATTTAGCCACAGTTGCCATATCTTCCAAAGCTTTTTAGATAAAGCAAGACAATGAAGAAGCAAGAAAAGCCAATTATAAAAAAAACTAAGCACTAGATAATTATGTTAATGCTCATACGAGCAAATTTGGTGAGTACTCACTGGGAATCCTCTAGTCGATCTAGCTCTTTGACCTTGTTCCACCATATCTTCTCAAGGCACTTGTCATTGAAGACATTCCCCTTGTTAGGAATATCTTTGGGATGAGGAACTCGGTCATAAGATCGACATGAAGAAGATCCTACTACAAAAGCAGGATTAAAAAATGAAGAGAAGAAGTTGGGCTCTTCTTCTTCTTCAGTTGTCCTCCATTTAGAAGAAGAGTCGCCTTTGCTTCTATTTCAACCACCTTGATGGTCGTAGCCACTTCCGCTTCAGTAGCAATCTCCACCTTGCCATAGTAGTCGATTATTCGACCATCTTCTTTGCTATTTCATTGACTGCGGGGAGAATGGCAAGGGGCTCCTCGATAGAAGCAACCCCAAATGATGGAAGAGCCAGGCTAAAGGCACGAGAGTAGAAGTGAATTGGCATTTCAGAAGACAAAAAGGGTAAAATGCTAATTTTATGCTTTTATTTATATACCTTGCTTTCTTAGCCTTGATTTTAAATTTAGAAGGAATCTTCCCTAAGGAAGGTTTTTCGACTTCTTCTCCACGACCACGTCTAGTTGTTGAATGGCAGGGCCACCTCTGACCATGTCTGGTTTGTAACATCCCAAAATTTTGAATATTGGGAAATGTATAGTCCTTGTATTATGTTGGAGCATATTTTCTCGATATTTGGATTTCAATGGGTTTACCTTGAATTTTGGTTGAGGTTTCAATAATTGAAGAAATTTATGAAAAATAAAACCAATAGAAATCCAAGAAGGAAATGTGAAAATAATAGAAATTTATATTTTAAAAATCGAATCTGAAAGATGATCCATCAAAAGAAGCAGGGTGTAATTTGAATCAAAAATTTAAAATTTCACTTTGGGGCTTAGTAATAATAATAATAACAATAAATAAAGGTAAATGAATATACATATATATATATATATATATCAATATTTATGCACCATACTAAATGCATAAATGAATACAATGTTGAGGCTAACAATAAAGAAATAAGAATAAGTGAATAAGTAGATAAATATATGAGCAAAAATATGAAGGTAGATATATATATAGATATATATATATATATATATAGATATATATATATATATGCATGTACAAATGTATATAAATAAATATATATATATATATATCGGGTATATATATATATATATATATATATATATATATATATATATATATATATATATATATATAGATATATATATATATGCATGCAAATGTATATAAATAAATGAAGCTGTCTACCACTTCTCCCTCTTCTCCATCCGCTCCGTAGCCAGCCAAAGCCTCATTGCTCGCCGTCGCCCGCCTCCTAGCCGATCCCCGCGAACCCCGCCGGTCACTATCGCCCATAGACTCCACCACCCTCTCCCACAGCTTACTATCCTGTTGTGTCGCCCCGGTCATATACTTCAGGAAAATGCCGTCGCCCACAGTTCTCCTGCCACCGCCCACAGTTCCCCACCCGTCGCGTCTGCCTCGGTCAAAGCAGCACCAAGCCACTGTCACTGCAGTGTGCAGTCACGCCTGTCCACGAGTGCTAGAGTGTCGCCGCCGCCTGACATGGACGCGACCGGTCGGCCACCCGCCTGTCGCCAGCCCTCCCTAGGGTTGTGCACATCTCCACCGAACCGAAAAAATCGGACCGAAAAAACCGAACCGAACCGGTCAACTCGGTTTGACCGGTTTTCGGTTCGGTTTTTATATTTATGGTTTTTTGGTGTTCGGTTTTTCGGGAAAAACCGATTAAAAACCAAAAAAACTGAAATACCGAACGGTCCAGTTCTCATCATCTCATGGGCTGAACATATCTAGCTCCACCGCTCCAGTCACGAGCCGGCAACGGATGGCATCACCGCATCATGTGCAAGACTACTTTTTGGCGCCTTGGCCTTGCCTGCTCGGTCCGATTTACCTTTTTACATTGTGTTTATTTCCCAGAAGATAACAACAGTACAATACATCCATGAATCCCATTATCGAACCAAATCAAAAGCACCTTACATTCAACTGAACTGTTATGACAAAAAAGTATACCAATTTGCATCAAGTTTGCAACTTCTATCTAGTATTAACTGCTCATCATCCGAGCGGTTCGGATCCCCCAGACCCCCACGGCCCACCGGTTGACTTGCAGTTGCAATCTTGCATAGGCTCGCCGGCGCCGCTCACACCTACTGGGTAGTGGGTACTGGCCCGTAGCTAGCAGCCTAGCACAGAGACTGCACAGCTATAATTTTACCAAGTTTTAGCAGAGGGCTCTAGCAAGCTCTAGTCACTATATTGTTTGCAATTTGCGTTAACTTTGGTAAATATGGTATTTACCGATACCGTACCGAAATAAATTGGGATTTACCGATACCAAACCGTATTCTCACTGAAACATCCCCAGAGCACCGCGACGCCGTCCTCCACCTCTGCGGGACCTCCTATCGCCTCTGCTTTGCTCACAACGTGCGCCTCCTCCGCCCTTCGTCGTCGCATGCCGCCAGCCCGCCACCGCCTTCCCCAGGCTTCTCCGACCCTCGAGGTAGCCTCTTAACTCCACCGAGATGCTTCCTCCGCTGGTGGCGAGCTCGCCGAGCGTCGGCGGAAGGAAGAAGACGTACAGTAGTCGACGGTTAAAATAGTTGGATTATAATTAATGATGAGTAATTAATGCTAATGCTGGTTAGTTAGTCCAAACCACACTCACTGACATGTGGACCATGCCCCTTTAATTAAAAATAGTAACCGGACCCACCTATCATAGGTACAGGGTAGGAGAAATAAAAATAAAAGAAAAATTAAAATTTTGCTATGGGCCCCACCTGTCAGATTTTAATTATTGTTCGGATTTATTTAAACTGAGAACTTCTAAAGGGCATAACTTATTCATTTGAACTCCAAATTTAGTGAAACAAATTACTAAATTCATCTAAATTCAACCTCTATCCAATGGAACCGAAACCAAAATTTTTGAAGCTCATTTGAATTTTTGTGAGAATTTGTTTAGTTTGCTAATTTTTATCCAAATTTTCGCGCAACATAAAAATAGCATACGAGGCCCAGGAGGAAGAAGCCAAAGCCGAAACAATGCTCAACGATAAAGACCAAGGCAACTGCGACCAAGGCGAGTCAATACTTTAATCATGTTGAACCTACATTTTTCGTAAATTAATTCTATTTTAAATTATTAAATTGCATTGTTATTTTATGTGCAAAATTTATGTTGATTTCCAGCTTCTAGTTATATTCCCATTACTAGACTTGTTAGTATTACACTCATTTGGAACACTTGAACATCTGGGCCTTGTCACCTTAGCAAACATTATAATGGTACGACTTTCGAAAATAAGTCTGTAATTATACGCCACTACTTAATACCGCTTAGATAATCGGGTCACCAAAGTGCTCTAAATATCACTTTTAATCATGAGAAACTAGTTTGGGAAATCATGGTGGGAATGATAGATATACTTTTGATATGACTATTTTATGTTTCCAAAAACCCCAACTTGCTTAAAATCTGGGCGGATGGTTCGGGGGCTGGTGCAGTGGTGCACAAGAGTGTGGTTAGTGGTAGAATCGCCCAGATAACCCTAAGGACTGAATCTTATCATGACCTCCTGTGTAATACAAGTGCAACCACAAGTCTGTATAGTACAACTTGGCTTAGTAGATTTACTCAATCCTAAAAGTCATCTCATCGGTGGAGGAGGTGAAGTAGTGCAAGTGGTTGTCTGTTTGATGACTTGAATGGGACATTCGCAGAGGGTGAAGTTTTATGCGGCGTGCTAGTCTATGTGGGTAGTCCAGCTGCTAGCCGCATAGGGGAAGAACATCCTGCATAACTTGTGGGACCCGCCGCAAGTGGGAGAAGCCCATATGGGTGAGATGATAGAAGGGCGAGGTATTTCGAACAGTCACTGTGATGATCTACTCAATCACATGACTAAGGAATCGTGTGGGGTAACGAGCGGATTGTCTCTTGTGGGTAAAGTGTGCAAACTCTGCAGAGTCAAAAACTATTCGAATAGCCGTGCCCACGGTCAAGAGCGGACATGGGAACTTAACTAGATATAATTCTATTTCAAAAACTTTGTGGGTGGAGTTCGAAAAGTAGAGGGTGGTGGAAACCCTAATTTGTGTTGCCTTGGGTGTCGTCCCAGTGATAATGTAAGCGGTTATAACGCTAAAAGATTAGTATATGGTGCAGAAATCATGTAACGGTGGATGGTATCTGGATCACTATTATTATTGCCTTCTTTCTCACATCATGTTTTAAGTTAAAAATGCTAGGTCTTAGGAAATTTCTAAGTGACCTATTCTAAAAAGCAATTGATGCAATTAAAATAACCCGAGCCTTCCTTGATAAGCCATGCATAATACTTATTGCATACTGTGTATTGGCTCGCGAAGCACGGTGGATTTATGCTCACACTCGCATTACCAAATCAGAAACAGGGACCCAAAACCACTACGCTTACGAAGATACCCCTGCCGTGGATGAAGGAAACAACGAAGGGAATTAGGGCGGTTTTTTCGATTTCGGGTCCTAGACAAGTAGACTTAACGGAGATTGTGTGCACATATATTACCTAGGATTAGATACTATATGCTGCACACATTTACCCCTCAGTCACTTGTTTGTGGATTACGGTCTTACTTCTGCTTTTGCTTCCATTGTTATCTTTGTGATGTAAACATTTGGCCTGTTCAGCCCTCATGTAAACTGTCTCCCGACGCGGTGTATTTCAAACCTGGTTATGTAATATTATGTCTATTATGCTTAATTGTGATGTATGAGATGATGCAGCAATGTACCTGTGAGCACTATCTGCTGATCCAGGGAATAGTGCAGAGTTCATAGGGGATTCGAGATTGAAAAATCCGGGTTCGACAGAGCTGGTATCAGAGCATACAACTATAGGGTAAAAGCCTAAGGATGGTTACTAGAAAAGGCCTAGGGTTACAATTTCGAAAATTTATAAAAAGGAGTTTCTAAAAATGTAGCATATAACTCCCTTCTTATCCTTCCTAGATCTAATCTCAACCATCTTTTATTGGTATTTTTGAAAAGATACTAATACTAGTATTCCAATTTACAGATGTCTGAAGGGGCAACAGAGGTACATTGGGACTACCTTGCTCACAGTCCGCAGGAGGGAGAGTTTGCCAACATTTTGTGCAAACTTCTGCACTACTTGGGCTACAAGGATCAGCCCATCTACGGAGGGCATAAGGCCACTGAGGGAGCGACGGAGTCGTGGATTATGGAGGTTTTCATCTATGCCATAGATGAAAAGGATCCACCTCTTATCTTCAAGACTTTGCATTGGAGGAGCACTATCGCGACTGCTCTTCAGGACACAGCTTGCTTAGCCGCAGCCCGGCTATGCCACAGCTACTGCCATGACCCCTGCTCCAGTCCCCACGGCACCTGCTACGACTTCTGCTCCACCCCAGCCGTGGACTGGCGGGCCTCGCACGAGGCTTACCACTCGCAAGAGTGTGCGACCTCCTGGAGTACATGAACACACTGAACATGGTGATCGAATTAGGAACCAAGTTCATCAATTGCACCTCAAAGTATTCGAGTATGGCTGTGAGGAAAAAGTGAGCAAGAAGTTGAAGACCGTGCTCACAGTATGCTTGGAAAACTAGAATTAGTCCAAAATCCCCTGATGGCCAATGTTGTCTGGTGGCTTCAATCCACCTCACAAATTTCCTCGAAGGAATCTTCTCCGCTACAAACAAAGCTTTCATCTTTGCATTATCGATCTTCGACACCAGCCAATTGGAAGTAGACCTCGTCATTTTCTCTAAGTAATTGGTTTGGGTTTGGAAGAAATTGGTGAAAAGAATAAGGCTTGGTCGGTGACAAAATGCTCAAAGGGGATTGAGGCACTAGGGGAAAGTAAGAAGCTCAAAATTTACCTTCGGGTATGTTTTTATAACCATACGGGTCAGTTATTACCTCTTCGAGAACTGTTCCAAATGGACAAATTAGTGGGAACCGATTTGTTTTCCTTTATTTAAGGCCAATATGTATTTATAACTCAAGCAGAATTACGTTTTTGACCAAACTCATTTCTGGTCGAATTACATCGAAAAGACTATGCTTTCGATCTTCCTTCATCTACAACCACTCTTTCTCAAGTAAATTATTTTAACTTGAAGTTGAGGGCTAGATGACGAGGATATAACAATCTTCAAATTATTATTTATCTATAAATAATATTATTTCGTCATTATACTACTTGAGTATACCCCTTATCTATAAGAGAGAGATTTCAAAAGGTAGTCGTAAGCTCTTCTACGACAACCCCTTAGTTGTAAGCTTTTCTACGATAACCCCTTAGTCGTAAGCTCTTATACAACAATCTCTTAGTTGTAAGCACTTCTACAACAACTCTATAGTCGTAAAGCTCTTCTATGACAACTCTTTAGTCGTAAGCTCTTCTACGACAACTCTTAGTCGTAAGCTCTTCTATAATAACTTCTTAATCGTAAGCTCTTCTACGACAACCACTCTGTAGTCGTAAGCCTTTCCTATACCACCTCATAGTCGTAAGTTCTCCTATGACGATGACATATTCATAAGTTATCCTACGACCACCTTGTGGTCATAGATCCTCCTACGATTATGCCAAACTTCAACTAACTTGTCTATGACAACCCATTGCATAGTGGGCCTATACGACGAGGCAGTTAGCACGTGCATTTATTTTTTAGAATAACTGCGCATAACTTCTCTCTGACAGTAACCGCTACACAATGAGTGACATATCACATCTCTAATAACTCCCGTCGGACGATTATTGTTCAAAACATTAAGCCATCTCTTGGCATGGAAAAACTACCGCTACCTTACAAGCTATATAAAGGTGAATATTAGGGAGAAAGGAGGGACATAGAAAAAGACCGGGGGAAGATCAGGATAGACCCAAGGGAGAATAACAGTAGAGTAGAACATTTTGCATTACTTTCTCCATTGTAATCAACTTTATAGTAATTAGTTCATTGAGCAATATCCACATAGAAAGTAGGGTTGTTATTATCGCAGTAGAAGGTTTGAACCTATATAAAAATCCCTATGTCTTTTCTCTATGTGATCATAGCCAGGTCTTGAAGAGTTCCCCAGAACCCAAACAAATCATACATAAGATCGGTACTAAAACCTTGACACACATGATTTTGGTTCTAGTTTTTTTGCTATTCCTTCATGTCGTATGTCTCAGTACTAGATTCCTAGATCTTATTTTCACTAACCCAATATAGTAACACCAATGTTTTCTGTGATTTAAGTACAAGTGATGAGGAAAGGGAACATATGGCTAGTAGATTTAGGTTGTTCCAGTCACATGACCAGTGATTCATGATGGTTCTCCGCCCTCACTAAGGCATTAAGTGATGAGTTGATCACTTCTGGGGATGCCTCAATAGATACTGTGATGTCTACAGGTACAATGTGCATTAATAATAAATTCATTACGAAGGACGTTGCTTTGATTGCTGATATTCTCACTAAGTCGCTTGATACTTCTCGATCTGTTCGTTTGCAGAATGAGTTGGGGGATATGTCATCCAATGGGATTGTTCTGACGAGTTCTTTTTTTAATATCATTGTAAAAAGTCTTGTTTTTATTTTTACTTTTGAGAACTTGAATTATTATTTAAGCCAATAATCACGAAACAAGTCATGATGTGTATTTGAGCCTTCTTGATCTTGATTTTACATGTTTAGCTTAGCAAGGTCATAATTAGCTATTTATTAAATTTTCTCAACTTGAACTAACAACATGGTAATACTGAATTCTTTGGCTAAGTTTTGATTAGAATGATTACTTCTGGACAAACAACAGTACCAGGAGAGTGATTTTTTATTTCTTTGCTGCCTCTTTTTTTGTTTTGTTTTTTCTGTTTTTGTGGACAGAATGGAAGACACTAGATTTGAAAAAGAAGAGGAGTTCCACTGTGAATTACAATTATTTATCATTTTTAATTGTCATTGACGATCCTAGAGGAAGGACCAAGAAGCACACGGGAGCGTACAAAATTCCAAGTGCATAGCCAGGCACAGGATCTTTGGATGGTAAACGGTATGGCTCAGGGGATTGGAACATTGACACAGATTAAGAATTGTCCCACAGCTTGCTCCCGAGAGTGCAGTTTATTATTGGCATGCACTCAGGAGGAAAATGCCTCATTCCACGCAACCCCATGCCACATTTCTCTTCTGCTCCCCTATTTTTCATGAAAAATTGATCGTATACCCTTCATTTAGATGGAAATTGAGGATTTACCCTTCTAACCCACGTGTCAGTGACTTATGATGACCCCACGTGTCATTGAGATGTGGAGGGTAAATCCTCAATTTCCCAACTAAAGAGAGGGTATATGATCCAATCTCTTAGGTGGCCGTGCACAACACCAATTTTTGGCCAACGCTCGTTGCTCACCTAGGGGTGGAAAAAAAAGCTCGTTAGTGGGGTTTATTGGCTCGGTTCAAAATTGCTTCAATTATACTTGTTAATTAGTTAAATATTAAAATAAGTTGATTTCAAATTAATTTGAATTTTGCTCTAGCTCAGCTCGACTCGGCTCGTTAGCTCGTTTCTAATAATACTTTCAAATTATACGTAAAATGGTATTAAATCAAACTATGTCAATTCTAAAAAAACTCGATAAGACGAAGTGTTCATATATCCACCAGCTCACCTCTTGTGCTCTCATTCACACAGTCACACTCTCTCCTCCCACTCCACTGCCAATTCCCCGTTCTACTCGAGCTTAGCCACCACCAGCCGCCGCCTTTCACTGCCGCCACCATGGAAGAGGCCTAATCTCGCCACCACCACACTGAGCTTTCTCCCCGCCTCTATTGCTATCCCTGCTCCAAACTCCCCTGTCATGAAACCCTGGTTCCATTCCCCCCAAATCTCCTCAAATCAGAGACCTCTAGTTCATTCCTACTCCCAAATCCCTCGTCATGTAGCGGGAGGGAGTGGCCGCCACCCTTTACTATTTTTTCTCAATTGTTGAAGTTGAAATGAAATACTGATTTGTGAAATTTCAGAAATGGTTGCTTATAGTTTAAAATAGTGACTGTCAACTTTATATCAGATTTAACTCACAACTCATATCAGATCTTACAATGATAGATGAATTGCACATTCAAAGTAAAACGGGTCAATCACAGAACAAATCAATTGTTTCATAGAGCCAAAAAGAAGGGGAAAAATACAAAATAGAATCACTCCAGCAAATCCGAAGCAAAATCAATTGCACCCAATCTATAGATGCTCATCCCAGCGCTGCTGGGAACCTTCACACCTCATCCATGGCAGTTGGGGCCGATAAGCTGCAGCACCTACGTACATGAGATAGGGACGGGACAGGATGGAATGTCGACGCCAACTAGCTTGAGCACCGTGCAACGCCGCCGCCGCCTCCGACTGGCCATGTTAAGATATGTACTGCACCCAACCGATGGGGACGCCGTGCTCCACTGCCGTCGTGCCACACAAATGTCGGCGACGGTGTCACGGATCGACAGGGCAGTGGCGCAGATGCAGACGATGGCAGTGTGGATCGAACTCATGAGCCGTGACTCAGTCGCGGCCGAGTGCTTGTGAGGTGGCCGTCGTAGGGAGTTTTTTAAGTTCCGGCTATCTGTTCGCGACAGGCAGTGCATATAAAAAATAGTTGTATATGATTTTTGACAGTATAACTGAACTCAGTACATTTTTCTGTTACAATTGACCTTTAGACCCCACCTCAAAAAACGCATCGTTTTTGAAAAATCTACTATAATTATAGTACATAAGAATAAGCTATAACCAAAAATGAACCGGCCAAAAGAAAGGGGCAATTCAGCAATTTAATGGGTGGTTTTTTCTTATTGTGAGTTATAACTTTTGGCTTAAAATTTTGAATTCTGATTGTTCATAAGAGAGTATAGAGAGAGACATGCGCATGTGATTTTGATCGATGTAGATAAATTCGATACAATATTTATTACAATTAACCTATAAACCTTGCCTTAAAATTGAAAAGATATACTATTTAAAATATGGTTACTGTAGCATAAATTGAAAGCCTAAAAACCCAGCTATCAATTGTAACAGAGGTGTGACGGAGTGCTATTTTGAGGGGCATTGCGATTTTTTTATGACGGTAAAGTAAACCGAACTATTTTAGTGCTATATATCAAAACCTGCGAGCTTTTAGTGGTATGTAACTAACTAGCTATGTAGGCGCGGCGCCACGCCACGCCAGCCACCGTGTGGGCCGAAGTGAAAGCGACGATAATTCGCAGGGAGTTTCGTAAAAAAAATCAAGGGCAGATGCGTAATTTCAGGAAAATCAAAGGGTTTTTTTGTAAAAAATTGAGGGCCTGTAAGGACCCGTACGTAAGTAAATAAGGGCCTATACGTAATTTTGGGAACCCGCGGGGCGCCATCCAAAAAATTTTTTTGAAGAAAAAACTTGCAGGGACCTTTCGCGAGGAAAAAGGACCTTTACGTAATTACCGAAAAGTCGGAGGAAAGTGCCTCGGCGGCCAGACGCAAAATCGATGCCACCATGCCGTGTGCGCCGAGCGCTGAGGCGGCGTGGCTCGCAAGCGCGTCAGAAACCCGCGGGGTATTGGGAGTTTCGTAAAAAAAATCAAGGCGATCGTAATTTCGGGAAAATCAAAGGGTTTTTGTAAAAATCGAGGGCTGTAAGGACCCGTACGTAAGTAAATAAGGGCCTATACGTAATTTTGGGAACCCTCGGGGCGCCATCCAAAAAATTTTTTTGAAGAAAAAACTTGCAGGGACCTTTTCGCGAGGAAAAAGGACCTTTACGTAATTACCGAAAAGTCGGAGAAAGTGCCTCGGCGGTCAGACGCAAAAACCGTCGCCACGCGCACGGCCGTGCCGAGCTGGGGCGACGTGGCTCTCAGGCGTCGAGAAACCCGCGGGGTATTGGGGGGTTGGGATTTTGATCTGTTTGTGCCGTAGAGGTAGGGGTGCTGCCGGTGCCACACCATAAGAAATTTAGAAGTTAAAACCCTGCGGCCTACAAATAGGCCCTGTTTGGCAGAGCTCTAGCTCTAGGAAATCTGTAGATTTCCTAGAGCTGTCATCTGTAGCTCTAGGAAATTCTGAATCTAGAGTTGCAGGCATGTTAAGTGTATTTACATGACTCATTTCATTTATATTATATGTTAAATAAAAATATTTAAATCATTTTAATTTAGTCAACAAACTACAGATCCAGCATAGATCTCGGAACTAGAGCTGTGCCAAACGGAGCCTTAGTCCTGTTCTTTTTGGCTTTTCAGCTGATATTTAATTTTTACTTTTATCAATTAATATTCTTTATTAGACCTATTAATTATATGTAAAAACTATCAGCCGTAAGTTAAAAGCACGACAGGGCAAAATTGAATGCCTCGTTTTTTTTTTTTGAACTAAATTGAATGCCTCGTTTGGTATGAATACATCCGAGTATCCGACTAGCCCAGCCCATCTCAGCTCAAAGGCTAAGCCCGCATGCCGATAGCACGCCCACAAGCCCACTCGCCTTCGATCGTACACAAGCAGAAGGAAGGGAACGAACAACGTGTCTGGTAGACGCTTGCAGCCGCACAGGGCATTTTTGTTCTTCGAGGCTTCGACCGAGGAGTCTGGACTTTGGTCTAGCCATCTCGGGCTTCTAGTGGGCGGTCGGCGGCACTGCGGTGGCGCGGCAGGGTCGGGGAAGTAGTGCGGGTAGCAGCGAGGCGCACTGGCGCAACCGCGCAGGGAAGCAGCCAGTAGGTAACCCTCGTTTTTTCTTTGGATTTGGGGTTCGCTGATTTAGGAATTAGGGTTTTGGGACTTGGGATTAGTGAAATGTGGAAGATGATAAAAAGTTGAGCCGTTCTTGTTGTGATTTGTGAATGTGGAGCAATTTGAATCCTTGAAATATGAAGAGGAACAAGGACATTCTTTTGGGATAAAGATGGGAATCACCGACACCATGTTCAAGGCTGTGTTTTTCTAATGGGGAAACTCAGGAAGGAGGAGGGACTTGACAAATGGTGGTATAAAAAGTGTCCATAATCAAGCTCAAGATGAATACAACTTTGTGAAACCAACAATAGTAGTTGTCCAGGTTTTTGTGAGGCAAAACGAAGAGGCCAAACATCAGTTGTACAAGACTTTAGAATTGTGTGTGAAGTGTCAAGTGTGCATCCCATAGAAAGTTTTCTAGCTCTACCACATGTTAGCCATGGTTAGACTTGCCTAGGCTAGATTGTTTCCATTGGCTCCACCACTGACTCAGATATAACATCATGTTCAATTTATTAAGTTGAACAAGGATAATGGTTGGGCAATTTTTTTATCTTGTCCATAATATGTTCTGTTTGTTAAGTTGAGCAAGGATAAAGGTTGAATAAACTGTTTGTCTTGTCCATGACATGTAAATTCTTTCATACAGGACTTCTGCTGCACCTGCATTGCCGCCGAATGGTGTGTCTGCCGTCTCCCTCCCTCCGCCATATTAGCTCCAGCTGAGCATGTGGGGCACGCACCACCACACCCCAACCTGCACATGGGCACACCAGGTGGCCGCCCTCCTCCTCGTCGCCGCGACGTTCCTACTCACCCGCCTCCTCGACCGTGTCCTCTCTACCTCCCCATCCTTCCCCTATTCCACCATTGTCAGTCCATTGCCTGACCCTGTGACTACGGCTGACCTTTGCATCTATGTCTACCCCGATGATGAGATCGACAGCCTGCGCTCCCTGCTCCGTGGACGCCATGCCACCGTCCCCGCCGCTAGCTGCCTCAAGGGCCAGTGGGAACCCAGGTACACCATCTCGAACCACGAATACTAGTACTACTAGTACCATTCATCTTCCCTATCCAACCCCTTCTTGATGATGATGATGATGATAGGTAAAGATCCACCAGCTTCTTCTCCAGTCAAGGTTTAGAACACTGGACAAGGACCAAGCAAATCTCTTCTTTGTTCCGAGTTATGTTAAGCATGTTTGCATGACTGCGGCTCTTAATGATGAGGAAATCAATCACACGTATGTCAAGGTAAACAAACCCCACATTTGCTTCACCCATCTCATGTCTGTTTAACAACTACAACAACAAACTTCCATTCTACCTTATACTGTGTGTGCTCTTCCCATTCTCTGCAGGTTCTCAGCCAGATGCCATATTTCCGTATTCATTTTTTCCCAGTTAACTAACAATTCTGTTTTCTGCATTTGTAGTGGTGCTGGAGCTCACCTGTTCCGCTCGTGGGCAACCTTTCTGAATCGATCTATCATTCTTACTTTAGAGGTACATAGCCATTTGCATTGCTCTCCATATTTTGCCTCATTTTATTTTTCTTTTTTTAAAAGAATTGGTACACCTATAACTTATCTAAGTTTTAGGACTTGTCTGTAGTACTGTCTTTTTTGTTTCATGTTTAACAAGTCTTTTTCTATATCTTTGTCATAGTGAGGTGTCCTACTTCAACAGCGTTACAAGGGTTCATCCTTTGTCATCAAATCTCCTTTTAAAAAATATACTATTCGACGTGTAAATATGTGTGATACAATTAGGGCCCATCATGTATTTGTCCTTTACTATTCCATCTGATGTACATCTAATGGAAGCCCTCGTTCTATACTTTTTCTTCCGCGTTCTCTCGCACGCCTCCTGCTCCAACGATCACCCCGTCGAGCTTGGCCGTCCACCGCGTGCTTGCGCATGCCTTAAGCGGCAGCGGCACTACGGAAGCCGGCGCGTCAGCTACAGATCCCGGCGATCCCGCGGCGTTCCGGAAGTCGGCACCTTAGGTACAGATCCCCGCAATCCCCTCGCCCCGCTTAACTCAGGTGCGGATCTCCGCAACCCTATCGGCCTCTTCCCATCTCTCCTCTCCCCTTCCCGTCTCACTGGCTCCATCCTGTCAGGCTGTCACCCTTCCCCTTGTGGCTTAGGCGACAGCAACGCTCCAGACACCGCAGCCTCATCGACAGATCCCTTCGGCGGCAATGGCGCTCCGGACATCGCAGCCTCATTGACAGATCCCGGCAATCCCGTGACCCCAATGACCTCAGCTGCAGGTCTCCGTGCCCTGTTGGCACATGCTCTCTCACTCCCCTCGGATCCCCTATATTCAGAGGAAAAATTCAGATAAAAGGTAAGATGTCTAATATCAATATTCAAGCTAGAACTGGCATACTTGCTTACCCTTTATTTGTCTGATCAGCTGAGATGCTATATAAATGTCATCTTGATAATCAATGTATATTCCCTTTCTTATTAAAAAACAGGATAGAAGGTTTCCTGCATATCACAGGGCAGATACAAAATGCTACGGTCATGTAGTTGTAAGCCTTTCTGATTACCGAATACCAAGCATATATCAAAGCGCAGATCACATGAATAGCTTAATGCTTAAGTATTTGTCCTTTCAGTTCTCCTCATGCTATGATGTTGTACGAATTGTGTCAGTCAACAGCTCTGCCTTTACATTGTCGTAAAGAATATACTATATGTCTAGATCTCTATTGTCACAGGAAACCCTGTACCGACTACCTACGTGTGCTCAAGAGGCTGTCATGAGAAGAACATTGATAATTGTTGTAGCCGTCTGAGATTTTCATTTTATATCATTCACATGCAGGTTCCTGAAAGCACGTCAGTTTGATGTTGAGAAAGCAAAGAATATGTGTTCAGAAATGCTTAGATAAAGGAATTTGGCACCGACAATATAGAGGTAAAGCTGAAAGTCGGACAGATATGCCATAATATGTATTTAGTATCGGTCTTTGCATGGAGTAACTTCTGTACTATGACACTTATTGGTCCCTTTTCCTCAGGAATTTGACTACTCGAGTTAGAAGAAGTTATGAAGTATTATCCACAGTTTTATCATGAGGTGGACAAAGAGGGAAGACCTGTCTACGTAGAGTTAATAGGAAAGCTTGATGCCAAAAAGCTAGTGCAAGTAACAACTATAGACCAGTATGTGAGATACCATGTCAGGGAGAGATGTTTCCAGATGAGATTTCCAGCTTGCTCAATTGCCACAAAATGGCACCTAGACTCATGCACTACTATTCTGGTTGTGCAAGGCTTGGTATGTCTTGTTATGGCTAAATATTGCTCTTTCCATTGAAAACCACATTTGAAATACTTTTTTGCTTGACTTGTTTTCTATAATTCAAGGGATTTAAGAAGTTCTCGAAAGCTGCAAGGGAACTGATCAAACGATTGCGGAAGACTGACAATGACAACTACCCAGAGGTAGGTCATCCTGTCATGGATATCGGATGACAAAATTCAGTTACAGTCGTTTATTTTATATTTTGGATGAAATATGTCCAGCACTTTGTTAATAAAAGAAAGTTTTACTTTCTGTATAGGTCACTCTTCTTTCAATGTTATAAATACAGCCTGCTTGTCATTATATTTCAATTGGCCCAGCACTACAATATCTAATGCATTCTGAGTCTGTTGCAGATGTTGTGCCGGATGTACATAATCAATGCTGGCCAAGGCTTCAAGATGTTATGGAGCACAATAAAATCTTTCCTTGATCCAATAATTGTATACTGTTCATCTGTGTTTACCTTCTGCCGGACAGCTCATTAGTTCAGTTCACTATCGATTAGATTATCTGATCGAATGTTTTTCCTCAGTGTGTTCCCTCTCTTTACGCATATAGAGATGGTGCCAGATCACGATGACGGACCTACCAACTCCTTGGCTATTTATGTTTGCAGCTTTCCAGGTGTTTGACTGCCAATAGCTAATCTTGATATTTGTTGTTAGGCTTACAGATTCCCTCCTGATTAGTGCCCAGGTATTTTTTCCCCATAGATTCAAATGCTATCTGTTTCGCTTTCAGTACATATGAATGTGTACAGTTGAACATCTATGATTAGAATGTCTACTTTTTGTGTGCTAGCCAGGATCCACTGTTGAGAGGGATTGCGACATCTTGCCCCCTACCTTCATTGCGTCAGGCAAGTAGCCATCCAGCCACCACCTCATCTAATTCATTTTCCTTTCTGTTACAAAATTGATTTCTCTTACTTTTAGTCAATTTTAGGATGCCATGATTAGTTACAACAATGTCAAAGATCAAGGAGGGATATGTACCTGTTTTTTGCAATCTGCATAGGCAAAGGTAGAATTGTTCCTTCTTTAGTTTAGCTTTCCTAACACTTCACATTGTATGGTTCATTAAAGATTAGCAGTTTGATAGATGCGACATGCCTGATCATACCTTATAATTCACCATGTCATGAACTGATATCTCAGTTGCAAGCAAATCCAACAGTACAACATTTAGGTTGACACCTTCTTGGTTTGCAGGTTGTCGATATTTATGCCTTGCGGGATGTTGTGTTAGTAGCACAGACTAGGATAGCTGAGTATAGATTAGTTGTTTGATAGATGTGGTTGTACCACACTACCACTGTGATTACACCAAGCAACCGCTGATGGTACCATGAATCATTGAATCAGTGCCTTTTATCTTTTGTTTTAGACAATATTTCTTGGAATGATCTTGCACGTATTATGCAACCTATTGCTACCAGGCATGGGCCTTGCTGTAACATTCCACCCTTTCCCGTTGTGCTGTCAGCATCGTGCTTATGTATATTAATGGGCATAATTAAATTTAGCTGTGCCTCATTTGTGTATTAATAGCACATCTGATAATTCTAGGCGGTCTAAATGAATTTTGGTAGATTCGGTTCCAAAGCTGAAATTCTTTAGTGCATCTTGCCATCTTCTAAGCTTGTGAACATGACTGTTTCTTTATGTTTTTGGTGCCTTCTTCGAAAGCTTGGCTGATTGTCATTTCATTTACCTGTTAGCACCATTTCGCAAAGAATCAAAAGAGCAAGCCGCTTGAGGGCCTTGATGTTCCCATGAGATGAATTATTGCAATAGTTCTTCTACGAGTAAACCGCTATGTTATATTCTTATGTAAAAATATATTAGGAATAATCTGCCATCCAAGGATGCAGCTCCTGGACCAGCTGAGGGAGCTGAACCCTTATGTTCCACCATGTGTACAGCATGTAACTGACTTGTATATTCTCAGGTAGCTGAGACCATGTCAAGTGCAAATAGACATGTTTCTGAAAATTTGGAAATTTTTATTATATGTCATTGGACTATCTATGGTGCAAACAGTTTTTGCTGTGGGCTGACATACCATTCCGCCTTTGTTCAAATCATATAGTTAGCATGTGAAGCCCGGACATTTCTTACCTATTCTATTGCTTATTCATCTGTTGCTCACTGCCTATACGATGTACGGTGGATCGTCATATGGGTATTTTCATATTGTACTATTATAGGTTTATTTTGCTTCCCGAGTGCTTCAACGCATCAGCATTGGCAGCACGCGGCGTAGCGCGTGATTCCTATCTAGTTACTTTTATGCCACCATAATTCTTGCTTGTCAGACTAATCCATTCTGATATTGTATCATGATTTGGTATATGGTGCTTGGGCTGCGGGGAAAAGTCATTGCACTGAAAGCTGCATGCTAGGTCTTTTGTGTATGTATATGTTTCGTCCAAGCTCATTTACTTGTTAAACCTGGCCTTTTCTTCGATTTTTTTAGTTGCACGTCAAGTGTCTAAATCGTCCATCGGTTTAGCAACTAGGGCTAGTCGTCCAACTATTGAGCGACTCAACTATGGAGTGACATGTCAACAAGGTGCGTGATTTAAAATAATAACAATATTTTATTAATCCAATGGAAATAATTGGGGGGAATAAATGGTAATTTTTGTAGGTAATATATTTAGTAAATCTTGTTTTGTATGCTATTTTTTTGAAATAATAGGGTAGACACGATAGGTTGGTCCGTTTGTGATATTCGTAGATTCTCAAGCATACGAAATCTGTTACTCGCAATAACATTTTGTGATCGTTGTATGTTATTGTAGTGCGATAAATTTCTGAAGAATTTTGTGATGACCATTTAGGTACCAATGATTCGTAAGTAGGAAGATAAGTGATACTATGATGTAACAGAGAATTTATATACGGAGGAAAACTTTGGATAAATAGTGTAACGATAATAAGATGACAGTTGATTTGACAAGGAGGTTACATGGCACACAGACTAACGAACCAAGGACGGTACATGTATGCCTTTGGGAAATTAGGAATACATTGGACATATGGACAAAAATGGTCGAACTATTGCGTGGAACGTGGCCATTTGCGTTTGCGTTTACCGTCTAGCTCGGTGTTGTACTCCTCGCTTTGCGCCTTAGCTTTTGCTGCAATGGCCCTCTTCCACCCTCTTGGCCTTCCGTCGCCTAGGCATGCTTGCGCTCCTGCTCCTCATGTAGCATCTTTCGCCTCTTGTTCTCCTCCATCTTAGCCTGCGGTTTTACAAGGCACCTTTTAGGGCTCCTTGGGGTCTTGGTAAAGTTTTCTTATGGTCTTCATCATCCCGGAGTGACGATCATGGATTATATAGACATTATGACGTGCCCTAACTACCCCCCCTTCAGATGTCGAAGAAACCACAACCAGTTTTGATGTGAAAGATAGTATTGCAATATTTACATCTTATGGCCATTGTTGTCCTATTTGGTTTGTACAAAACAACAAGAATGACACCGTAATTTATTTATACATATACCATGCGATGTGTTGTTCTTTTTGTTTTCTATGTCTTTAGGTAATCATAATGTGCTAAATAGAATGAGTGTAAATGATAAATATATACTATGCATACATATTGAATTCTTTGTTTAGTACATTTTTAAGTTTTCAAAAGCCGAGGACGGCTTTTGTTGAAAAAGAGGAGGATGATACAGATACGCTCATGTTTTGTACTTTACAGTTAGATATATTATTTGACTGGAAAGAATTATTGAGCCGCATTAAATATTATCAGGTGAACTTATTCCTAAATAAAATAAATTTTGATTTACATGTGAATTGGTTACTACTTAATACTAATACTTTAGTTGTGTTTTGGCCGATGAGTGAAGTTGGTGTCTAGTGGGAGATGTGAGAGGAAGGACGCCAAAAGAAAACTGCCTGCGGAGCTGCCAAAAACGAAATCTGAATCAACACATGGGCAGCATGTAATGCATACGGGTGTATGGAGCATGGGGGAGCTAGCCACAGCCGAGTGAATAGGTTGCTGCATGCATGGCTATGTTGCATGTGCATACATTGAGTAAACCGCAAGGAGATCAAGTCCATGAGGGAATTTCCACAAAAATCGAACATGTGACTTGAGGAGTTTTCTCATAGGCCTACGTGCCAATTATGGACTGATATTACTTAATTTGACCATGTAACTAGTTTAGTGTTTAATTTTGAATTGTTATTAGGGTTTAAGTCGGTTTCCTGAACCAAATAGAAAAAGGATTTGGGCCTTAGGCTGTGCGTGGACACCATATATATACTCGCCGTATGCATCACAAACGGCAGACCACCTTCATGCAAAATAATATATTTAATTGAGATTGCATTGTTCATTTTGGTGACCAATGTCAATGGGGAAAGTGAGAGTAATTGCTAATCAAGATCGTCCAACATTTCTGTTGGGAATTGGGAACACGATAGAGTTTCGCTTGGTGGTTGTGAAGTCTGGTGCGTATGTTCTTGCGAATTAAAGAGTATTCGTTCTTGCATTAGCAATGGAAGATCACTACGATTCGAGAGATTGTACGCGAGTATCTTGATCCTACGATGAGAAAATCAGGCGATCATGTATCATCTTGGTATCAGAGCGTGGTTTACACGGTAGGATTATTTACGCTTGTTTTTAGATTGATTTATTTCTGTCCTATAGTCCATTAAACTGAAAATTGCAACATAGCAAATATCTAAACCCTAATTTTTTACATCTGTTATTTTTGTGAGTTTTATTAAGTTTTGATCTATTAGAATTTTTGTTTATGTGTTGATCATCATGTTCTTTTGCATTGCTTAATTGTTGAGTCATTCTCTTTGTTCATCCGAATCAAATTTATTAGAAAAAACAATTGTTGCTTAGCTAGAAACTCGCCGCGTGCTCTGTGCTGTCCAGCCAAGCCAACTACCTCCAAAAAAATCGAATTGAGCTGTGAATGTCCCGCGTGCTATGCTACAGTTTGTGTGTCGGTTTCCACTTGCAAGAGCTAAATCCAGGTCTATTTACTACAATCTGAACAGCTGTCTGTAGCCTAGTCCGAAGCTATTTGAGAGTTTGTGGTTGAGCAGACGAAACAATTCTTTCCAAAAAGCCCTGGTGAGCAGTGTAGCAATCGAATATGGTGAGAATGACCGTCTTGCCATTAACATGCGGAAACTCTTCCACAAAATCCATTGCTATGTCCACCCAAACCATGGAGGGAACATCAAGAGGCTAGAGAAGGCCGGTCAGGTCAAGATGCTAGGAAATGGGTAGTCTATACTAGTATAAATTAAAATTTCTACCATATAAATCAGGAAGTTATGCGAGTGAAAGATTATGATTGTTACCACTAGACGTGTAGTGCAGCAAAACGAGAGTTGAAGTAACCCAGTTCAACGTAGCCGTGCTGATATAGTGGAAGTAGTCAATCATCCAACACCTCAAAAGGTGATCGTCCTCGAGCGATAGTCGATCTCGCGAGCCAACTATATCCTCCTTGTGATCGTCCTGATTAGTGCCACAATTGCAGCAACCTTTTCCGAAGTCCATACGTCCAAGGATGGAACATCTTGCACCGGTGTGCTAGCACCAGCGCACATAGTACGACATGTAAGGGGTGACGATTAGTGTTTAGATAGGTGTGTCTCAATCGTACACAACCCATAACCTAATGCATCTCTTTATATAGAGACTTCAACTGGATCCAATATAATACGAGTAGAGATCGTATCTCACTTGAAAAGCCTCTGACTGAATCTTTATCCAATATCAGTAAAGATCGTATCTCACTCGAAGTCTATCATTCGGACCCTTACTATTCCAACCTATTAAGTGTGTGACTCTGTAGATTCATATATACTTGATTGTAACTCAGAAACACTTTTTCTATCACTGGTCGGTAGCGGTCCATAGTAGGGCATATCGACTCCAAAATATATACAAAGATCAATATGGATGAAACTTATGAAATATAATTTGCAATTAGATATTAGTCAATCCCGTTCAGCTCATAATTCCTTATGAAAGCATCTAGACCCCCTAAAAATGGTTTTGGTACTTAATGATATTATGCGAATATGGGACTAATATATTTACTGAGTGTCAGACCCGGATTTTTCAATCCGGATCCTCTGTGATTCCACCGCACTATTCCCTGGATCAGTAGATAGTGCTCACAGATTACAGTTCTGAATATCAAAGTTCATATCATGCGAAAACGTAAATATAATAGTAGACTTACTCATGGGCCGATTAGGCCGAAATCAATAAATTGCAGCAGCGGAAGAACGAAGCACACAGGTGGGGCCTTGAGACATGCCCACAGTGCACCAACGGAGGTTCGCGACCTAGCCCTTGACGTCTTCATCTTCTCGGCCAGCTTGACCAATCTTGTTGCTGAGGCGAGGTGATTTGATTTCCTGATTCTGAATTTTTGTCGCAAAAGCGAGCATGAGCACTCCGACCCCGTGCTCCGCGAGCCAATACATAGAATGCAAATAAATAGTATGCATGGCTTAACAAAGGAGAGGCTCGGGCTATTTTATTTTGCGTAGAGTGCTTTTGAATACAATTAATTAAAAAGTCCTATGACTTAGCAATTTTGGAACAAATCATAATGTACAAGGAAATGCATTATTAATATCGATTCAGATTCCATCCACCGTTACATGGCATCTGCACCATATAGCAATTTCTTCAGCGTTATAGCCGCTTAACTTACCACTGGGACGACGCCCAGGACAATTCCAAACCAGGGCAGTCCATCGCCCTTCCACTTTTCCATTCCCGATTTTCAATATTTTGTAAACAGAACTATATCTAGTTAAGTTCCCATGTCCGCCCTTGACCGTGGGCACGGCTATTCGAATCGTTTTGACTCTGCAGAGTTTGTACACTTTCACCACAATAGACAATCAACTCATTACCCCACACGATTCCTTAGAAGTGTGGTTGAGCAGACCCTCACAATGACTTTTCAAAATATCTAATCCTTTCTCTCACCTCACATTATGGGTAACCTCCCATTTGCGATGGGCCCCATCTGTTTGCACGGGATGTTTCTCTCCGCTACTAGCGTCACGGGCTTCCCTCCCCTCTGCGCTAGCGCAAGGCCGAGAAACTTCACCCGACACGGTGTCCTTGAGCCCCCTTGCCATAGCATAACCCCATCAATCCACTACCGGTGAGATGAGTCCGGGATTTCGATAAATCTCTGGGCCAAGTTGTATTTCTGAGACTTGTGATTGTCTTGTTTACACGGGTTGACATGACAAGATTCAGTCCTTAGTGGTATCTGGGCGGTTCTACCACAAACCACACTCTCGTGCACCCTGCACCATACCCCCGAACCATCCGCCCAGATAAATAAGCAATTTGAGGTATTTTTGGGAGTATAAAATAACCATATCCAACATACACCAGTCATTACCACCATGACTGCCCAACCAATTTTTCTCAGGATTAAAAGTGTTGCTTGGGCACTCTCGCGCCCATGAGTATCTAAGCAATACTAAGCATGGCATATAATTACGGACTTACTTTTGAAAGGTTATTACTATAAATTTTGCTAGAGCGACAAGGTTCACACATTCAAATATTTCAAAGGAGGGGTAATATTATTCAAGGTAAACAATAGGCACATAACTAGCATATTAAATTAAACATGTATTTGCATATAAAATAACAGCATGCAATTTGATAATTTAAAACAAAATAATTTGCAGAAAGTGTAGGTTCAACATGATCAAAGTATTGACTCGCCTGGCGCGGTTTACCGCGGTCTTGAGCTCACACAATGCTTTTACTTGGGCTTCTGATCTTTATCTTCACTTCGCTCTTGATCACGTCTGATCCTTTGATTCTTCAGGACTCCACTATCTAGCTACACGCTAAATGACTGAATACAAATAAAGGCAAATAACTCAAAAGATCCAAATAAATCCAAATACTTTAAATGCCCGATTTACTTTAAATTATGCATTTATTATGGTTTGAGAATAGGAGGATGATTCGGCTTAGTGCGTTGCAAACACAGCAGTAGCTGGGTTTGAGTGAGAGAACGAGTTATCTGAATAGCTTTACCGTGAGGGAAAATTTTAGGATAATAAGGGATCATAAGTGAGGTAGTATCTACAGAGATTATTTACTTTGGAAAAGAAGTGGCCAAACATAGCCGATTGGAGAAAGACGAGGTTCGAACTTTTTATTAATAACCTCTTTTATTATTTTTTTGTATTTATCAAGGAAGTTCCATGAGTTAGGGTAGACCTATGTATCGAAGTACGAGTCTGGCTGGGTATGTATTCCTTGCAACTTAGGTTATGATAAAGGCAACCTGAATGAGATCTGTACTTATTCTATAAATCTTTTAGTCGAAGGTATTATAACATTTGGATATCTTTATTAAGTTTTTAGAATAATCTCTGATATAGGCCTTTACTTATTAATTAGATTAAACCTATTCATTGATAGATAATTTTAAGCCTATTATTTCTTGAATGGCATTAAGTTGTACAAGCCACGCACTTACAGTTTAAATATTAACAACTTAGCACCTCAGTTTATTTAAGGGTTGTTTGTGAAAGTATTTTTATGACTTCTCAAAGATATATAGTAACGATAGTCATACTTTAAATGGTTAATTGTGTATCACTTAATTATATACCGCTTTTGTTGCGCAAATAGTTTTTACAATATATTCTATAGTCATTTTATGTGAGGTGTTAATCTAAACACCAACGGTCATTATTAACTAAATCTAACTTTTGAGATTTATTTATCGGCGATGTACCAAAAACTAATGGCGGGGTTTATATTATAAATCATGGCTTTCTAAAATAAGTATTTCATTTTAAATGGTTTTGGCACATCGTTTATTTTTGTGAAACTGCTGGAGTTATCATTTAATCGAATCTACTCTTAAGATTTATTTTATGGCTGCATACCAAATGTTATGGCATATATTTAATTATAATTTAAGGGTGCCTTGATATTAAGTTTGGTCATTTAAACAAAGTCATTTAATAGTCAAGAAGAATTCTCCTAACTTTTAGGACATAGAAATAATAGTTATGGTTTAACCCATGTGGTGGCTAATTCTCAATCTTACTAACTTGCAAGGATTTATGATTTATTCCTTAGAGAATTTTCATTGGCTAAATCATCATTCCATGAGAGCTTAAACCTAAACAACATCCTTTTTAAATTTCTTACTATGCCCTTGATTAATATTTTATAAGCTTTTAAAATAAACATCAATGGTACATCAGTTACTAGTACATAATGATTAATCCATGATTAAATATTTATTAAGCTCATTTACATCATAATCAATTTTGTACCTTCTATGGATTATTCTCGAATTTTTATGGATTTTCCTTATTGAAATCAGCTAGCAAAAATATTCAAAACCTAATCTCATCAAATCTTTGCGGATGAGGATCGGCCGGCGGCCGAGCCGAACGCGTGCGCTGCTAGCCAACCGAGCTCTCTGTGTTACCTGTTTAGTGAGGGGGAAAAGGATTCCTATTGAGCCAGGAGACTGGGGAGGGAGCAGAAAGAGGAAACCGGCGGCGCATGGGCTGAGCGGCAGCGCCGGCGGGGAGCGACCGGGGAGGTGGCGACGACCGCTATAATGGAACCTCCCCGAGGCGGGGAATGCCACTGGGGTGGCGTCTCAGGCCAGGAGGCTTGGTGGTGGGCTTGCGGCGGTGAAGAGCGGACGGTGAGGGGCCATTAATGGCGGCGGTTGCCGGAGCGAAAGGGATGTGGAATAGGGGGGCGAACGAGTAACTAGAAGGCGTAGGGATGCTCACCGAGTGACTAACCGAGCCGGAGCAAGCATGAAGTAGGCCGGCGGCGGAGACCGGTTGCGCGCGGGAGACCACCGTGGAGAGGAGCTCGGGCGTTGAGGAGGCGGGCGACGTTTGGGGAAGGTTGAGGCGTCGTGGAGATGCTCTCACCGCATGGAATTGTCGCGAGGTGGGTTGAGGAAGAAATGGAGTGGGCGGTGACTTGGTGGCGACGGAAAGAAATGGCGTCAGCGCTCCGCCTTGGGAGAATCAAATTGGCGGCAGTGGAGGCTCCTAGAAGGAAGGGCTTGCCGTGGCGGTGGATGGCGGGGAGCTTCACCGAGCGGCCGGAAATGGTGGCGGCGGCGTGGGAGCACATACGGGCAAGGCGAAGTGGGGAAAGAAGGAGGAAGCGCCGGTGTACTTATGGTCACGGGAGAGATCGAAGACGGGTGGGCGGCTTGGACAAAAGCGGGGCGGCGGCTGGAAAACCGTGGGCGAAGGCGTGCATGGGTGCCACGGGCGGAGGAAACCTCGTGGAGCGAGCTCGCGCCACGGGGAGGAAGCGAGAGAGGAGGAGAAGAGGAGTGCGGGTGAGGGGCTGGCCCACCGTCGTGAGGAGAGAGAGATAATGTGGGCTGGGCCGGGGGTGGACGGCCGGCTGCATCTCCTTTCTTCTTCTTCTTTTTTTTTATCAATTGTGTAAATGTATTTTTATATTTTTGATTTCATGTATTGCTATTTTTCCAGCTTATTTAATTTTGCATATTTTTATTTTCTATTGCTAAGCTCTTTATTGCACAATTTGTATATGCACACACATATATATACAAATATATATACATGTGTTTGTATTTTATTCATTTACTTTTTATTGCTATTTATGCCATTATTTTCAAGATGAGATTATATATATATATATATTTTTTTTTAACTTAGATTTCTCCCTTCTTATACTGGATCATCTTTTCAGATTCGTATTTAAAGTTTCGAATCTCCATTATTTGTACATTCCTTTTTATGGCATTACTAATATTTGTTTTTGTCTTTTATGAGTTCTTAAATTTTGAAACCTCCACCAAATTCAGAAAACACCATAAAATCCAAATTCCAATAAAATATATTGTAAAATATTTCAAAAGCTTCATATTTTCAAATTTTAAAATTTCAGGATGTTACACTGAGTGTTTAAAAGGTTTAGTCCCTAAAATGATTATGAGATGCATGCTAAGGGTCAACATGAAGATCAATGTGGCTCAAGATAAAGGTATAAGTACACTAGGATCCCTTTTTGCTTTTACCGATCTTAGGAGAAAGGGTGGAAGACCGGATTATAGGATAAACACCATACTCGTAAGAGGTATCATGGCTAGTAACTTTATAGTACATTCTTGTGCCATTTCAATCATTTAGGATCATGCATTCAATTAAAACTAAAATTGGTAGCCAACCTATGCTCTGTCTAGATAATCGAAAGTACCAGAATGTAAACAGCGGTATTTCCACCTTCCGGAAGTTCCATCAAAACGAAAGCAGTACGTTTTTTCCAGAGAGCACCCTTGGAATTACTTTGTATCTCTAGAAAAATGGAAGTACCGGAGTTTCAATGGTGGAACTACTATAGAGCAGTAGTACCGCAACCCTTGAACGGTACTTCCGATCACGTAAGCTCCAAATATCCAAGTGGTACATTGAGCACCGATTTTTGGCCTCAAAGCAAACGAAAGTACCTCGCCAAAATTTTGGAACTTCCAAATATCAGAACTAACGCGATTACAATGGCGGTAGTACCGCACCGACTTTTAATGGCTAGTTCAGAAGCTTTAAAATAGCCATTATTGTTGTATCAGAACAGGTGTGGTGTACCGACCGATGAACAGCAGTTATTCTACTCACCCTGATTTTTTCAGGGATTGCCCTGTAATAGCTAGTTTTTGGTTGGTGGGGGTATAAATACTCCCCCACCTGCTCAAGGACATAGGTAAGAGACTCTATTGAACATCCTTAAGCATTAAGCATTCACTCCACGCCTCAATTTCACATGTGCATTCATTTGAGATGGTTGAGCCAAAATTAAGTGCATACATGTTAGATTGATCCTTTTGGTACTTGATTGCCGTCAAGCAAAGTTGTGATTTGTTACTCTTAGTGCTTGCTGGCGCCTAGACGGCTTGGCGGGAGCTTGTACGGTGACTTCTTCAAAAAGGTTGTGAAGAAACCCGACGCCGACTTGTGAGTGGTTTGGTGTCCACCATCTCCGGAGATGAGGAAGGATAACCACTAGTAGATTGAGGAGCTGAGGCTTAATTCACGGAGCCGGTCCAAGTTGCTTGGGCTTTTCTCGATGTAGATTAGGGGAAACCGGCAAGTTTTCGAACACCACGGTAAACACATCGTGTGTCAATTGGTTATTTCTTTGTCTCTTCATTCTGCCCTTGTATTTCTAGCATATTGTGATTATTGTTATTGTCATATTTATTTGTGCTAGAGATATATTTGTAGAGATTTGTGCTTGTAGTGACTTAGACATACTAGTATTGTGTATGTTTGAATTACTTTATAATCTTGCTAAACTAAATTGTGGTAATTGTTTTAGAAGGTAAGAATTTTTAGAACCTTCTATTCACCCCCCTCTAGTCAGTTATCCTTGATTCTACAAGTGGTATCAGAGTTTGGTCTCTCGTTGATTTAGGCATAACGTCTGGAGACAAAATGATGGCTAGTGAGGGGATTGCTATAGGGAAGGCATCTCTTTTCGATAGCTCTAATTATTCTTATTGGAAAATTAGAATGTCTTTTTATCTTAAGGTCATGAGTTTGAGCATATGAAAAATTATAAATGAGGGTTGTGTCATGCCTCTTGATCCACTACATCCCATAGAACAAGCGGGATGTAATGCTCATTTAGATGCTCAAGCTATGAATGCTTTATTGGCACTGTAAACGCAGATGGGTTCAATAGAGTGAGCAATTTGGAAACCGCTCATGATATTAAAGATTACCCTCTCGGAAATCCATGAGGGAACATCCACGGCTTCGGATCAAATATGAGATATTCACAATGTTGCCTTATGAGAATATAAATGAAATATATTATCACCTCAACAATATTGTAAATGAGCTCAAAGGCCTAGAAACTACAGTAACCGATGTTGATATTGTGAGAAATGTGCTTAGGGCCTTGCCGAAGAAGTATGAGACATTGGTGACACTCTTTCTTAACTCGCCTGTGTTGACAAGGACGACGCCAACACAACTCTTGGACAACGTCATAACGAATGAGTTATACAAGAAGGACAAAGAAGAGTTCTTGGAGCAATCCTCTTCTAAGGGCACGAAGATAACTGTTTTCAAGGCTAAAGCGGTGTCAAATGAAGAGTCCGAACATGATGAGGAGGGTTCCAAGGAGAAATTAGCTCTCCTTGTGAGGAGAATGAACAAATTCATGAAGAGGTGCTCATACCAAAGCGCTAGTCATGAAAAGGCAAGAAAGGGCGCTCCTACAATGACAACAAGCTCTATAGCAACATCCGTTGCTATGAGTGCGATGAGAAAGGGCAAATTACCTCTCAATGCCCCATGAAGAAGGATGATAAGGAGAAGTCACCCAAGAAAAAGAACTTCAATGGAAAAAAAGAAGCTTCAAAAGAATGGCAAGAATGAAGCCCACATTAGAGAGTGGGATTCTGATGAAGAGCATACTGGCTTCGGCTCAAATGAGGATGAGTCCCATAAAAAGAAGGGACTTGTCGGTATCGCCATCAAAGAAGCACCATTGCTCTTCTCATTTCCAACATGCCTTATGGCAAAAGGAGAGAAGGTAAAATCTCTCAATGATAATGAGCCTTCTTTTGATAAATTTATGGATATGCTAATTGAATTGAATGAATTTCTTGGAAAAGAAAAGTCAAAATTCAAGGTCTTAAAGAGAGAGCATATCTCTCTTAAATAATCTTATGAGGAGTTAAAAGAAGCTCATGACTTGCTTGTCCAAGAAAACTTAAGCAAATCTTGCACTACTATCGGTATTACTTGTGATATTTCAAATAAAATGCCTAGTGTAAACATTACTAGAGCTAGTGTATCTACTTCATGTGACGACTTGCTTGCCATGCCATGTTCCTCCAATATTGATTATAATGATGCAATTGCTAAGTCATGTGATGCTAAGCCCAGTAGTGAGAATAATGAGTTAAAGGAACAAGCGACCTAGCTAAATAAAATGTTGGAAATGTGATTCAAGGGTAAGGCTACCCTTGACAAGTTGTTGAGTGAGTAAAGGTGCTCATTCAATAAGGAGGGTCTTGAGTATGTACCCAAGAAAGGTAAAAAAACCGGTAAACAAACCCATAAGATTTGTGAGGCAAAATGGTAAGTATTGTCAAAAGTGTCGGAGATTAGGACATGTGCAACAAAATTGTCTTATGAGTAAGACTCCTTCTATTGAACTATTTGACTCTTACTATATGGTTAAGAAATCCAATAATGCTAGTGTTATTACTAGATTTGTCGGCACTTCAATTTTATGTGCTAAAAAGAATGCTATTTGGATGCCCAAAGCCTTGGTTACTAACATCTAAGGAGCTAAAAAAATTTGGGTACCTAAAAGCTTGATTTTCTTTTGTAGATGAACTACAAGACCAGTGAACGGCATTGAGTGCTTGATAGTGGGTGCACTCGACATATGACCGGAGACCGAAAGATGTTCACCACATTTGAGAATGGGAGCAATGAGAGAATCACATTTGGGGACAATAGCAACGGAAAAGTACTCGGATTGGCTAAAATCACTATCTCTAATGATATTTCCATTTCTAATGCATCTCTAGTAGAAACATTAAATTTCAATTTGCTATCGGTTGCTCAATTATGTGATCTAGGCTTAATTTGCTCTTTCTCTAAAGAAGAAATTACTATTTCAAAAGAAAAAGAAAATGAACTTGTTTTCAAAGGCTTTAGGTTTGAAAATTTTTATTTGGTTGATTTCTCCTCTAATGATTCATGCTTGAAAACTTGTTTAGTGGCAAAAACATATTTAGGTTGGTTATAGCATAGAAGACTAGGCCATGTGGGTATGATTCAACTTAAAAAGCTTTTCAAACATGACTTAGTTGTTAGCTTGAAGATATGACATTTGAAAAAATAGATTATATAGCGCTTGCCAAGCCGGGAAGCAAATTGCAACTTTTCATCGTTCCAAAAGTATCATGTCAACTTCTAGGCCATTGGAGCTCTTGCATATGGATTTTTGGGCCAACAATCTATAAGAGAATCGAGGGGTAATAGCTATTGTTTGGTTATTGTATATGATTACTCTAGATACACATGACTATTCTTTTTAAATGACAAGAGCGAAGCCTCCAACGCATTTTCAAAAATTACTCAAAAAGGGCCCAAAATGAATTTGATTTCAAAATAAAGAAAATTAGTAGTGACAATGGTTCCGAGTTCAAAAACACTAAAATTAAAGATTTTTGTAATCAACTTGGAATAAAGCATGAGCTTTCCACTGCCTAAGACTTTGGAGCAAAATGGAGTTGTAGAGAGAAAAATCGAACATTAATTGAAATGACTAGGACAATGCTTAATGAATATAATACTTCTGATATTTTTTGGGCTAAAGCTATTAATACCACTTATCATGCCATAAACCACCATTATTTGCATCGTCTTTTGAAAAAGACTTCTTATAAACTTCTCATAGGAAGAAGGACGAATATTTTCTACTTTAGAGTACTTAGATGCAAATGCTATATCTTAAGAAAAGGTGTTCGACTTTCTAAATTTCAAAGTCAATGTGAAGAAAGATTTTTGCTTGGTTATTCTTCTAATAGAAAAGTTTATAGAGTCTTCAACAAAAACTCTAGTTTAGTTGAAGAATCATGTAATGTTCAATTTTATGAAACTAATCGCTCTCAAGAAGAGTAAGAAAATTTGGATGATGTAGGTGATGAAGGACTAAGGCGAGCAATGGAGAACATGCAAATTGACAACATCAAGCCAAGGAACGATCCAAGTATATCTCCATTACAACAAGTTGAAACTCTTACTTCTTTCACAACAAGCAACACTCAAGCAATAAATGAAGAAAAGGAAGAACAACCTCTACCGCCAAAGATCCACAACGTAATTACAAAAGATCATCCAATAGATCAAATATTGGGTGACATGAGTAACTGTGTTCAAACTAGATCTAGAATAGCTTCATTTTATGAACATTACTCTTTTGTGTCTTCTTTTGAGCCTAAATTTGTAGATGAAGCACCACATGATCCGGATTGGGTGAATGCAATGCATGAAGAATTCAACAACTGAGAGACCATGTGGAGGTATCCCCATGTTTGTGATGAGTAATTGACGGTTGTATTAGAGAGTTTGAGTTTGTTTTGGGTATTCTAGGGTTGAGTACCTTTTACATATGCTATTGATGATATGTTGTTTCGTGCGGTGCTATGTGATGGATTGCTTGTCTGTGTGACTGCAGGACTTCGGAGCTAGGTCATGGTAAGGCGAGGAGAACCGAGACTAGGCACAGGAGGTGTTGAGGTCCAGACGGTCGGTGATGCCGAAAATGATCGAGGCTTGTGAGGTGGTTGCGAGTCGAGAGACAAGGAACCGGAGCTGGAGCTACCGGTCGAGGACACGACGGGTGACGACGAGAGAACCGGGACTAGGCTCAGGGAGGAGTCGGAGGTCCAGACGGTGATCGTGCAAAAATAGCACACCCGCAAGTGCACAGGTTGCCACTGAAATAGCGGCGAGTGTCGTGTTCTCCACAGGGACTAGACTAAGGCTACCGGTGCTCAGCTAAAGCTAGGTCAAACGAAACGGGGGAGAAAACTAAACTACTGAACGAATGAACTCTAACCCGCACGATCAAAACGATTTAACGAACTAAACAAGCGCACAACTAAGCGGCGACAAGACGAACGGCCGTGACGAATGGGCGTCGTGCGACGATGAACGAACAACACGAATACGACACAATGACACACGAACAATAACGACTACCAACCGACGCCTAACTAGCTACCGACCGCAAGAAAGAAAGAGGGAAAGTCGAGAAGCACCGGGAGTCTAGAAGCAAGGAGAGTCGAGAGAAAGAGAGGGAAGACGGTCGACGGCTAACTAGTCGATTCTGGCAGGCCGACAAACACAAGACTATGACAAACGAAGGCACATCTTAACTATCGACCGATCACCGAGAGAAGCAAGGAGGGAGGTCTAGAAGCACAAGGGAGGATTAGAAGCAAAGAGAGAGTCGAGAAAGCACCGGGAAGGGAGACGATCGCCGAATCGCTAAATTGCGCAAGACAACACAAACACAAAACTACGACGAACGCCGCACAACTTAACTATCAACGACCGCGGAAGGGAGAAAAGAGAGAAGACGAGAAGCACAAGGGGGGGTTGAGACAGCAAGAGAGAGGGAACGGTCGCCGGCTAGCTAGTTCGCGCAACACATCCAACACAAATACAAATTAACAAATAAAACTACACTAACACAGGGCAAGCCTACACTAGAACTGATCACAGACACACACAGTCACTAACCTAACATCACATTAACAAAGCTAAACCAAATAACATGAGCTGAACCAATATCCAATAACGAATATTTACTGATCTCAAATAACATCTTAGTGAGCACAAGCATTCATCGGTTCATAATTCACCATCACGAACAAGGAACAATATCATATCCACGATCTCATGCTCACATCACGCATCACAAGCACAAGGCAATAACAAGTAATCAGTAAGAACAATTCACAACCACGTAAAAATTAGTGCATCATGAAGCTTCAATTAACAGAGCATTACTAACAATTCAAAGAATCAACACTTGAGACTAGCAATAAGAAAATAGAGAGGAAATAGAGATAACCAAAAAAATGTAGCAGAGGAACAGCGCCGTCGGTGGAGATGCAGCCATGGAGGGAGCGTCGGTGAAGAAGTAGAGCCGAGGAAGGAGGGGGTCAGGCATGAAGCCGTAGAAGTCCCGGTCGCCGAGGTTGGTGGCGATGAAGATCGGTGGTGGCCGTAGAGGCGCTGGTGGCGGGTGGACGCTGGCGGTGTAGAGATTGTAGAGGAGTTGGGGAAGACGTCGCAGAGGGAGATGCTGGGGAAGAAAACGGCGTCGCTGTGGTGATGGAGACAGGAGGCGCGGCGGTGTGGATCTGGAGGACGAGCACGGGAGAGGGCGGCGCCGAGGTGGTGGAAGCACAGGGGCGGCGCCGACCGGAGAAGAGGGAGAGGTGGCGGCGTTGAGGAGGATGGGGCGCGCACCGGAGAAAGAGAGAGGCGGCCGAGAGAGGAGGAGAGAGCTTGCGGTGGAGGAGAAGGTGAGAAGGCGCAGAAGGGGGCGGTGCTCGGGAGTGGAAAAGGCTGGAGGCGAATGGGTGGCGCGCCGGCGAGCCGAGAAGGGGAGATGGTGGCGCGGGTGGAAGAAGTGAGGCAAGAGAGGAAGGGGAGCAAGGAGGCGCAGTAGAGGAGCAGCGGAAGGGGGGGCTGCGGTGAAGGGGTAGATGGGCGGCGGCCGACCGAGGTAGAGAAGGAGGAGGAGAGGAGGTGGCGGGCGGAGAGAGGTGCGGCGGCGCACGGCGAGCTACGGCGTCGGGAAGGGGTGAGGTGTGGCGGCGTTTGGTGGTGGAAGGAGACGCGGTGGAGATGTGGCGCGGCGAGTATGGCCCGCCTCGCGGTGCGTGGCTTGAGAAGACGGGGAGGAAGCAGTGGGGCGAAGGAAGAGAAGAAGTGCAGGCTCGGGTGGATCCGGCGCGGCTAGGGTTTAGTGGCGGTGTGGGGATTTGGCTATTTGCGGTTTGGCCTCGCATTTTCTGAATTTGCAATCACATCCTTCCTTTAGTGGTTTCTTCGATTTAGACCTCCTAAGTCCGATTTCAGCGCGGTTTGATCCTACGGATTCGTGTCGATGCACACATTTGTACGGAGCAGCCGTAGAATGCAAATTTTGTCGTTTATGCGCCTAGATCGCGCCGGCCTGTGGAAAAGTGCAAAAAATGTAAAATGGTCCATTTCGAGCAATTAAATATAGAAAATAGTGCAAATGATGATAAATGGTCCTAAAATGCGAAAAATAATGGGGCAAAATGATGGGTAAATGTATATAAAAATGACGCATGTCATACCCCCAAGCTTTAAACGTTTACTTGTCCTCAAGTAAATGACATGAAATTATCGAACCCGGACAACAAGTCATTATTGCACAAGACTAGTTAATGCATGTAATAAGTCAAGAGGCGTACAATAAGGTGAAATGTGATTATCTAACTTGAGTTTTGAGAACCATCCAAGATGAGAATGAAACATTCAAGCAAAGATTTCAAGTGATAACTATAGCATGTGACCAAATCAAGTTATACACTCAAGTGTCGAAATACACTCAAGTGATCACATGTATCCAACCAAAAATTGTAAAGTATCGGAACTAGGTATAACATCAAGAACGAGCATAGCAAAGAGTCATATTAAGGCATATGTTATTTGAGACAAAGAGACTAATACTTGTATGAAATTTATGAAAAAGCCCACACTTGAGCCATGATACCTAATTTTTGTTGATTTTTAGCAAATTTAAAACATACATTGGGCACAAGTGCCACTTATTCCAATCCTTGGGCAAGCTTGCCACTTATTCACACCCACACTTGGGCAAAACATTGCCACTTATTCAACACAATTTTGAACCAATGTGACATAGTCACTTATTTCACACACTCACACATTGCAAAACATATTTTTTTCCTTTTTTTTCCTTTTTTTGTTTTGATTAAGCATCTTTAACCGGTTTTCATTAATGCTAAGTAATCACATGTCCCGAGACATGGAGACCTAGCTAAATCAACCAAGTTATTGGCTCAAGATAGGACTACCCCTTTCACAAATTTTACATTCAAGCAAAGTATCAATATCTAAAATAACATATGCCAAAGCATGAATCTAAAATATAATCATTCAAGAGGCTATGACTAGAACCAATTCAATCCGCAAATGGTCAAAACACATGCGTAACTCGCAATACATCGAATGCTATAGGATCACAAGGTTTCTAAGCACATCATGGATAATAAACAAAACTCAAGCTCTAATATAATGCCAAGTGACTTAAGATATACAAGGAACTAGTGACAAAACAGCTCAATGAAATTTTCGACATAACCTTTCTTGATTAATTATGGCATGAGCTCACATGACCAAGATGTACAATAAGCATGACATGAGAGCAATGGTAAAGGTCATATATCATCAACACAAGCATAATATGAAGCATATAAATGACCACGTATCATCAACTACACGACAATAAGCTCAAATGCTCACAAATATAAACAAACATGCTAGAACATCATCCATACACATACAAGTCCTCCCCCAAGCTTAAATTGAGCAATGAATCAAGAATGCGCCTAAAGGGGCAAGAAACAGCTCACCGGGCATATATGATGTAGTGGAGGTAGACAAATCATCCTGTGGCTTCTCGCATATATAAGGATGAAGATCTAGCACGGGACCTGAAAATAAAAAAGAAAGAAAAGAAAAGAAACCTACAAAAACTAACAAAAGGTATGGAAATAAAAAAGATAAAGAGATGCTCATTTGGATGTAGCGGGAGGAGGGCCGAGGACGGGACATGGAAAAAGGCACATGTCCGCCCTCCTCATGAAGCAGCATGCCTCGAAATCCACCAGGATCCCAAGGAATATCGACACGAACCATGTCTGCTCGTAGTCGATGGTACACAAGTGAAAGCCTGCAAATAATCTCAAAAACATGGCAAGTATGTGTGATAGGGTCGACGCCCTCTAAGTCATCAATCGAATATCCAATCATGTAGGTATATCGATAAAGTACATCATGAGGTCTATCGGTGAGATGAGCACAACTAGTAATAGCATATGTCTCTGCCTGAGCCAAGGAAATCAAACTGAGGTGGTCGGGAAGAGTTTCCATACTACCCAAGTGTAGGCGAAAGAGAATATATGGTAGTAGAAACCTCCGGGGGGCGATGTCGACGAAAGAAGTAGCCGGTGGTGGATCAATAGAAATGTGCTCCTCCTCAACATCGGAGTAGCCCCTCATCAAGATGTGGAACCTCGTAACTCAAAAGCGTATCCATAATGAACTCATCATCATCCGTACAAAGCTCTCATCATCTAAATCTAGCTCATCACAACTCAAGAGTGGATCTACCGCAAACTCATCCTCATAGTCAAGAGTGAAACAATCATCATCGTGAAGTAGATCGTCATCATCTAGCTCAATGGTCTCGCTCTCGAGTCAATAGGTGAAGGATCCGACCGAGGTGCCTCTAGGTGTATCTGTAGTGTGTCCAACAATAGGCCCTCGCTAGCAAGATCAGCGTAAGACTCTGAGGTCGACACTCATCTCTATCCGTAACTATCTCTGTGGTGCTAATGGAAGGTCGCAAACGGTAAAACTATCCACACAAGTAGAACCGGTGCTCATGATCGCCTCAATCTCATCCTGAATCGCCATCGCACGATCACCACCGGAGGTACAGTCATCGCCTTGCACAATGCATCAAGTCCGCACTGATCTACATGTGAAGGAGGTGGCTCATGAGATCGCTCTAAGGACTCGGACATAGGAACCGTAAGTCGCTCGGTGAAGGAATAGGTGAACTGCAGGCATGAGGTGTCAGATCCAAAGCGAAGTCTCTACTCATTCTACTCTCGAAATCTCCTATAATCCTAGAGATCCTCTCCTCAAATCTAGACAACTCATCGAACTCTAGAGTAGGAGTCTGATGCTGAGGTACAGGATAGTGGTGGTGTGACAAATGAGAAATATCCTGATCTCCATATCTAAAACCCTGCAATGGTATACTAGAAGAAAATGATGAGATATCAGGGTTGTTCCCATATGACAGACTCGGGTGCTCAGACCATCCAGGGTGATAAGTGTCAGGGTACGGCCCACTCGGCTGAGCAAAGCTCATCCCGTAACACTCTGGAGTGGACAAATAACCACGCTGGCACTCAGCGGGTGAATGGCCCTGAAAACCACAAGTCTGGCATATAGGAACAACTGGAGAGCAAGCGCCTGCTAAACAACTATACTGATCATGCCCGCTCTCTAACACAATACCTCGCTCTAAAGCATAGCACTCTAACTGACGAGACAATAGATTTACCTGTTCTTGAAGAGTATCATAAGTAGGAGTGCTCATAAAACCACGAGAATCATAATAGTAAGCCATAGCCTCAATAAGTACCAATATCAATCAACTTGCGAGAATGGATACGAAGAATCGCAAAGAGAGAAGTAACTAGAGAAAGGGTTAGGAATTAGCAATATATCACAAATATGAACAATAACGAAAAGAAAGACAAGTCAGCACAAACACAAATCAAGCAAAAGAAAACAAACGACCTAGTCTATAGCCTAACACTGTCGCTCTAAGCTAATCCCGGGCAACGGCGCCAAAATACTTGATCGTGCAAAAATAGCACACCCAAGTGCACAAAGTTGCCAGCGAAATAGCGGCGAGTGTCGTGTTCTCCACAGGGACTAGACTAAGGCTACCGGTGCTCAGCTAAAGCTAGGTCAAACGAAACGGGGGAGAAAACTAAACTACTGAACGAATGAACTCTAACCCGCACGATCAAAACGACGAACGAACTAAACAAACGCACAACTAAACGACGACAAGACGAACGACCGTACGAATGGACGTCGTACGACCGAACGAACAACACGAATACGACACAATGACACACGAACAATAACGACTACCAACCGACGCCCTAACTAGCTACCGACCGCAAGAAAGAAAGAGGGAAAGTCGAGAAGCACCGGGGGAGTCTAGAAGCAAGGAGGGAGTCGAGAGAGAAAGAGAGGGAAGACGGTCGACGGCTAACTAGTCGATTACGGCAGGGCCGACAAACACAAGACTATGACAAACGAAGGCACATCTTAACTATCGACCGACCGCTGAGAGAAGCAAGGAGGGAGGTCTAGAAGCACAAGGGAGGATTAGAAGCAAAGAGAGAGTCGAGAAAGCACCGGGAAGGGAGACGATCGCCGAATCGCTAAATTGCGCTAGACAACACAAACACAAAACTACGACGAACGCCGCACAACTTAACTATCAACGACCGCGGAAGGGAGAAAAGAGAGAAGACGAGAAGCACAAGGGGGGGTTGAGACAGCAAGAGAGAGGGAACGGTCGCCGGCTAGCTAGTTCGCGCAACACATCCAACACAAATACAAATTAACAAATAAAACTACACTAACACAGGGCAAGCCTACACTAGAACTGATCACAGACACACACAGTCACTAACCTAACATCACATTAACAAAGCTAAACCAAATAACATGAGCTGAACCAATATCCAATAACAGAATATTTACTGATCTCAAATAACATCTTAGTGAGCACAAGCATTCATCAGTTCATAATTCACCATCACAGAACAAGGAACAATATCATATCCACTGATCTCATGCTCACATCACAGATCACAAGCACAGTGCAATAACAAGTAATCGTAAGAACAATTCACAACCACGTAAAAATTAGTGCATCATGAAGCTTCAATTAACAGAGCATTACTAACAATTCAGTGAATCAACACTTGAGACTAGCAATAAGAAAATAGAGAGGAAATAGAGATAACCAAAAAAAATGTAGCAGAGGAACAGCGCCGTCGGTGGAGATGCAGCCATGGAGGAGCGTCGGTGAAGAAGTAGAGCCGAGGAAGGAGGGGGTCGGTGCAGATGAAGCCGTAGAAGTCCGGCCGCGAGGTTGGTGGCGATGAAGATCGGTGGTGGCCGTAGAGGCGCTGGTGGCGGTGGGCGCTGGCGGTGTAGAGATTGTAGAGGAGTTGGGGAAGACGTCGCAGGGAGATCTTTGAAGAAAACGGCGTCGCTGTGGTGATGGAGACAGAGGCGCGGCGGTGTGGATCTGGAGGACGAGCACGGGAGAGGCGGCGCCGAGGTGGTGGAAGCACGAGGCGGCGCCGACCGGAGAAGAGGAGAGGTGGCGGCGTTGAGGAGGATGGGCGCGCACCGAGAAAGAGAGAGGCGGCCGAGAGAGGAGGAGAGAGCTTGCGGTGGAGGAGAAGGTGAGAAGGCGCGAAGGGGCGGTGCTCGGGAGTGGAAAAGGCGGAGGCGAATGGGTGGCGCGGCGAGCCGAGAAGGGGAGATGGTGGCGCGGGTGGAAGAAGTGAGGCAAGAGAGGAAGGGGGAGCAAGGAGGCGCAGATGAGGAGCGGCGGAAGGGGCTGCGGTGAAGGGGTAGATGGGCGGCGCCGACCGAGGTAGAGAAGGAGGAGGAGGAGAGGAGGTGGCAGGGCGGAGAGGTGCGGCGGCGCACGGCGAGCTCTGGCGTCGGGAAGGGGTGAGGTGTGGCGGCGTTTGGTGGTGGAAGAGACGCGGTGGAGATGTGGCCGCCGGCGAGGTATGGCCGGCCTCGCCGGCCGTGGCTTGAGAAGACGGGGAGGAAGCGGTGGGGCGAAGGAAGAGAAGAAGTGCTGGGCTCGAATTGGATCTGGGCGGCTAGGGTTTAGTGGCGGTGTGGGGATTTGGCTATTTGCGGTTTGGCCTCGCATTTTCTGGAATTTGCACACTGATCCTTCCTTTAGTGGTTTCTTCGATTTAGACCTCCTAAGTCCGATTTCAGCGCGGTTTGATCCTACGGATTCGTGTCGATGCACACATTTGTACGAGCAGCCGCAGAATGCAAATTTTATCGTTTATGCGCCAGATCGCGCGGCTGTGGAAAAGTGCAAAAATGTAAAATGGTCCATTTCGAGCAATTAAATATAGAAAATAGTGCAAATGATGATAAATGGTCCTAAAATGCGAAAAATAATGGGGCAAAATGATGGGTAAATGTATATAAAAATGACGCATGTCAGACGGTTGGGTGTCGGTTGCGGTTGTGTGCGACGGAACAGACTAGGACTAGACTCAGGTGGAGTCGGAGGTCTCGGTCAGTGTCGAGTGGACGTGATGGGCAGCAGCGAGTGGATCGGGACTAGGCTCAGGGAGGAGTCGGAGGTCCAGACGGTCAGGATGCCGGGTGCGGTCGTGTGCAGCGGAACGGACCTGGACTAGACTCAGGGAGGAGTCGAGGTCCAGACGGACAGGATACCGGTTGCAGGAAGCTTCCGGGAAGGTGCTTGAGAGAAATTTGGTAAATTGACTCAAGCAAATGAGTGGAGGGGCTAATTTTCCTCCAAAATCTGGTCATGTTGACTTTGACCCTTGCCTCTTGTGTGTATGGAGCAAGGGAGTGTGTTAGGTATGATACTTCTTGATTTTCTCCTTTGGTGTGTGGGCTTGGAGATAAAAGGAGTGGTGTATTCATGTTGTTTTGCATGCATTCTGGAGAGTAGTAGAGAGATAGCTCAAGTGTGTGAGCAACCTCTGTGTGTGTACGTGCTCCTCTCTCAAGCATGTAGTGAGAAGGTAGCATTTCCTTTATCCAATTGCGTATGGGGACTCCTGTGTAATCTTTCAAGTGCAATGGATCCATTTGAGTTCTTTGGACCTCTTTATTTCTCTCTGTGATGGATTTTAATTTCAGTTTGTTTTTCTGCTGGCTGTTCTGTTCTTGAGATTTAGAGGAGAGTTCTTGTTTGATTCTTGCCTAATTGGTTTCTCTGTGATGAGAGAATACTCAAGGCCACTTGGTCATTCCATTCCCAAGAGCAAATGGAGGATGCATTGATTATACAATTTTTCTTTTGCTTCGCTCATTTTCCCCTGCTCTGAGAAAATTAGGGTTTCATGTTAGGGGATGCTTGAATCTTCTGTTTCCCTTCAAAAGATGGCTTGAGATTTGGGTTCTCAAGTTCTGAGATCATTGCTAAGTTGAATGCAAAACCTCATAAGCAAAGAATTGAAGAATCTCGAGAAATCTGAATATTTGTCTCATTGCTGTCTGTTTTCAGCTAGAATCTGAATTTTCTCTTGAGTTTAAGTTTTTGTTTGCAAAATCTTCTCCTTAAGGTCTCTTTGCTATTTAGGTTGAAGTATTGACCTATTGGCTTTAAAAGAGCAGCATCTAGTCATCAAATTCCCTTGCAGTTGCAAGTTCTCAGTTTTTGAATTTTTTTGTCGCGCTAGCCTGCTCTGTCTTCAGGAAGGGCCGGTCAGACCGCTCCCTTACCTGCGGTCAGACCGCGCCTATGTTGGCTGTCAGACCGGCATGGAGCGGGCGGTCTGACCAGTGGGTGGCTGGCGGTCAGACCGGTTTAAGGCCGGCGGTCTGACCGGCTTCAGGCCAGCGGTCTAACCGACCAAAGACCTGCGACAGACCGCCCCAGCTGCTACCCTGTGTTATGTTTCATGGGTTTTTGCTCCTTTTTCGTTTGCGATCTCCTTTGTTGCCAGTAAGCTTGAACATGATTTCTCCTTCATAGCTTGAGTAGCTACCGGAGCTGAAATTCATTGTGGATACTTTGAGGGGCAAATTTCAAAGAGGCACCATTCACCCCCCCTCTGTTGCCATTTTCGATCCTACAACAACTTTGCTCGAAATGATGTTTGGACATTAGTGGAAAGACTCAAGGAGCATAATGTGATTGACATAAAATGGGTCTTTTGCAACAAGCAAGATGAAAATGGAGTTGTGGTAAGAAATAAGGCAAGGTTAGTTGCTCAAAGTTATACTCAAGTTGAGGGTTTGGATTATGATGAAATATTTGCTCCCGTAGCTAGACTTGAATCAATTCGCATATTACTTGCTTTTGCATCTAGCTTCAATATCAAATTATTTCAAATGGATGTTAAAAGTGCATTATTAAATAGAACAATTTATGAAATTATTTATGTTGAACAACCTCATGGTTTTGAAGATCCTAAAAATCCTAACCATGTGTATAAACTCTCTAACGCGCTATGTGGCTTAAAACAAACTCCCAGAACATGGTATGAGCGCCTTCGAGATTTTCTACACTTTAAAGGATTTAAAATTGAGAAAGTTGATACATCTTTTTTTCAAGGATTACTGATGATGATTTCTTTGTATGTTAAATTTATGTTGATGATATCATATTTGATTCTACTAATTAAGAGTTTTGCAAGGAATTTGGTGAAATGATATGTAAGAAATTTGAGATGACCATGATCGAAGATTTGAGCTATTTTCTTGGACTTCAAATCAAGCAACACAAGGATGGGAACTTTATAAGTCAAACAAAATATATGAGAGATCTATTCAAGAAGTTTGGCATGGGGGTGCAAAGCTCATCAAGACCCCCATGGCAACGAACGAGCATCTTGATCTTAATGAAGGAGATAAATTAGTAGATTTAAAGATTTATAGATCCATGATTGATAGTTTGCTTTCTCTTACCGCATCTAGGCCCGTTATCATGTTTAGTATTTGCATGTGTGCACGTTTTCAAGCATATCCAAAAGAGTGCCTGTTGTGGTTACAGACCAAACAGAGAGAGAGAGTATGGTAGTGGGGAGTTAGGTGAGTAAAAATGGCTTCGGGTTCCTCCCCATGGCCTATGTCATATATATATATATATATATATATATATATATATATATATATATATATATATATATATATATATATATATATATATATATATATATATATATATATATATATATATATATATATATATATATATAATATATATATATATATATATATATATATATATATATATATATATATATATATATATATATATATATATGGGGTGCTTTTACAATTATACCCTTACACACGTGAGTATTCCTCTCAGGGGTACTCATGTCATTACACATGTCCTATTTTGGGCCTTACATCCTTCTAACAGGCCTACTGGGCTTAGGTGGGGGCCACCCCTACAACAGGAGCCTCTCATGGTGAAGGGCTTCACGGGCCGAAGCCATGCCGCTGAGCCCTTTGGCCCCCTCCGTCCCATTGGCCTGTGACCCTCGATGACCTAGATACACTTCCGTTCGTGCTTGTGGTACAAGAGCCGTGTCTTCCGCTCCCGGAGCTGCGCGGCCTCGAGGTCGAAGGCACCGGGCAGGTCGAAGGCCTCGACGGGGCCGAGGTCCGGGCATGCCATGCTTCGCGCTCCGGATATTTGTGGGCGCGAAGTAAACTTGGTCGGCTGCCCCGGGCAGCCGAGTCTCGGGAAGTGCTCCGCATGATGTAGCGCCAGCGCGGAGAGGTGGCTGCGTGGCCTGGGAGTGCGCTTTAATGACGCCTAGAATTGCGCCGGCCTTTGTCAGGGGTAGGCTGTCGCGGCTGCCCTGTCTGCACACGGCAAGCTGTGATTGGAGCATCGTGGGATGCCAGCGGTCATACGACCACGGCCGTTCGCCTCTTCCCCAGGGAAAGTGGCCACGCGACAGGAATGTATCGGCGCATTACACACTGATCGCCCACCTACCGCCGCCTGTCGTGGTTGCCAGCGGTTGCACTGCCCGATCGTGGGTAGCCGAACCGCTGTAATTCTGTCGTCCGATCTTCTGCTTGCGGGGGAGACGGGGGGCTTTATAAGTTGTCACTGTGGGCATGCAAGTGCTCCCCCTGGCTGCCTGCTTGTGCGTTCCTTCCCGTTTTTCTTGCGCATCCTGCTGCTACTCTCGCATCCGTTCCTGTTCGTCGCCACAGTGGGGAGAGAGGAATGGCTGCGGACGGAAGGTGCCTGTCCCAGCGCCGAGTTGTTCGCCATCCTGCATGACGCACGGTGCCAACCGAAGAAAGTGGAAGGGGGGCGTACTTGAACTTCGGCAGCGTGGACTTCGTGCTGAGGACGGATTGCTGCACTTATTTCCCGCGTTGGCTATGCGAGAAAAGTGGGAGTCCGGTTGGACACGGCGGTGGTTCTATTACCTTGTGACGAGCACGAGCGACCTCCGAAGCCGGGGAGAGCCGATATCATTCAACCGCTGTCCGGATGTGACGCATCAGCCCGGTGATGAACAACAGGCGCGGAGACTTGCTAGCATCGCCCTCCGGTTCAACATGCGTGACCTCGCCGAGGAGTTCACCATGTACGGGATATCTCCGCTTTCTTGTAACTGGAAGTACGAGCGGCGGGGGCCCGACCGGAAGGACGGCATCCATCCGGGGGTGTCTTCGCTCCATAGGCCCTCCGCGCCCTGTAAGTATCCCTGCCATAGGCCACGTACCACCTGGGTGGTTGCAAACCCTAAGGTATGATATTCCGCTTTTGCGTGCAGTGCGCCGGTTAGAAGATGCGGAGCGCGCAGTGGTTGCGGTTCTTGGGCCGCACACGGCGAAGGAGCACAAGGCCCGTGGATCCGCAACCTCCTTGGCGAAGCAGGGGCGGATTAACCGGGTATGCGAGGTCCTGGGAATTCACGTTCCAGAATGCCCAGTGCCTGCGGAATCGCCGAGCAGCGCAACGGCGGTGGCTCCATCCTCTTGACACGAGGTCCAATCGGAGACCATTGCCTTCAGCTCGCCAGACGTGCCGCTGGTCGAGAACATGGAGATGGGGGGCGAGACGGGCGCTGAGCTCGGACCGACCGGTTCGAGGAGGCACGCAACTCTCGACGCGGCCCTACACGGTGGCAAGGCGACGGGCCCAAGCCTCCTTGTTCTTGAAGATGACGCCTCGGCGCCTCCAGTGGCAACTGCGGCGTTGCCGCTGACGATAGCTTCCACGGCTGCCAAGGTAACCACGGAGGCTCCACCTATGACTCCGAAGGCGAAATGCCCTCGGGTGCAGTCGCCACCATCTTCGAGGGGCCAGTTCAGCGTGGCAGGCCTAGTGACTGAGGCCCTGACACCTAGCGGGGATGCTCCTGAAGCCGGGAGGGTTTTCGCTCCTCAGGCCAGCGAGGTGATCTTGCCTCAGGTGGAGGCCCAACGAAGTGCCGCGGTAGAGGGTACTGGAGGTAGGTGTGGTTCGTTTTCCTCCCGCGACTTCACGAAACTCTCTTCGATTTGCTCGCTTATTCCGTCGACATCAAAGCGAGACAAGGTCTCCCAGGCGAGGACAAGAATCAAGCAACGGGGTGCCGCGATGTCGCCGCCTAATTGAGCAGGGATTGTGTGCGCCCAACTGTTCTTTGCGGCGGGGCGGGGCTCTAGGGCTTGGCGTCTCGACCTCGTCCCTCGGTGGGAGGCGCTTCGCGCCTTGAGCGAGGTGGCGGAGTATGCTAGCAGCCACCTAGATCGTCAGGCGCTGCAGGCGCTGCAGTCCTGTGGGGGACGACCTTTTGGCGCTCGCGCTGGGTGCCTCGAGATGAGGGTAACGGTCTCTACTCTCGCTGCATGTCCTTTGCTTATCTAGTGGATAACCTTTGTTCTTGCGCCCGTGTAGACGCTTGCAATCGGCAAAGCCCTCGAGGAGACTCGCGCGTGCGAACGGAGGGCGCTGGAGGACCAGCTGCGCGTTGCGGATGACGCCCACGCCGCCAAGGACGAGCATATTCGGGTGCTGATGGCGGAACGGGACGAGGCTATCGCCGACGCGCAGTTGGTAGGCACGAACGCGAAGAGCACGGCACTAGCCGCACAACGCACGATGGAGGAGGCTCAGCGCGTCGCGACGGAGGAGCGGACCGCCCTTCTTCAGCGAATCTCCGTGCTAGAGGCGGAGAAGGAGCAGCTTACCGCCTCCCTAGCAGAGAAGGCCTCCCTAGCTTACCACTGTGGCTACATGAGTGCCGGCCTTGCCCTTGCCCTGCTGCACGCTGGTGGGTGTGAGCATGTCAAAGAGCTGGCGAACCCCCAGCTTGACTTGCCCGTCCAGCCCGGGATGATATCTGATGCGGTTCGCGCTGCCCAGCCCGCCACCCGAAACTTCCACACTCGGATTTGGAATTACATCGAAGCTGGTGGCAGCGGAGCTGGCGCCTAGTCGAAGTAGACGCGCGAGCGCTCCGTCCCCTACCCTTCGAAGTGGTGGCGGCGAGCCGGCGCCAGCCGGCAGACGCGCGAGCGCCCGTCCCTACCTTCCAGTGGTGGCGCGAGCCGCGCCTGGCGGCGAGACGCGCGAGCGCTCGTCCCCTACCCTTGAAGTGGTGGCAGCGAGCCGGTGCCTAGCCGGCGTAGACGCGCGAGCGCTTTGTCCCCAACCTTCGGTGGTGGCGGCGAGCCGGCGCCAGCCAAAGTAGACGCGCGAGCGCCCATCCCTACCCTTCAGTGGTGGCGCGAGCCGGCGCGCTGTGGTGACATGCGTGGGAACTTCACCACGCCTTATTTATACTGGGAGTACGCGCAGGACAGTGCACACGCGCGTGGGGTATCCACGTCTTGTTTATACTCTGTAGAGTGCGCAGGGACAACATCCGCGTCTTATTTATACTCCGTAGAGTGCGCGCGCGCGGAGGCGTCCCCCCGCTGGGTCTTATTTATACTCCGTAGAGTGCGTGCGGAGGCGAACCTCGACGCTACGTCTTATTTAGAGTCCGTAGACTGCGCGCGGAGGCGAGCCTCCGCGCGTTGCGGGCGGTGAAGTTGCGTGCGGAGGCGAACCTCGATGCTACGTCTTATTTATACTCCATAGAGTGCGTGCGGAGGCGAACCTTGACGCTACGTCTTACTTAGAGTCCGTAGACTGCGCGTGGAGGTGAGCCTCCGCGCGTTGCGGGCGGTGAAGTTGCGGGCGGAGGCGAACCTCGACGCTACGTCTTATTTATACTCCGTAGAGTGTGTGCGGAGGCGAACCTCGACGCTACGTCTTATTTAGAGTCCGTAGACTGCGCATGGAGGTGAGCCTCTGCGCGTTGCGGGTGGTGAAGTTGCGTGCGGAGGCGAACCTCGACGCTACGTCTTATTTAGAGTCCGTAGATCGCGCGCGGCGAGCGAGCTGCGCGCGAAGTTGCGGGCGGTGAAGTTGCGTCGCGGCGGCGAACCTCGACGCTACGTCTTATTTATACTCCGTAGAGTGCGTGCGGAGGCGAACCTCGACGCTACGTCTTATTTAGAGTCCGTAGACTGCGCACGGAGGCGAGCCTTTGCGCGTTGCGGGCGGTGAAGTTGTGTGCGGAGGTGAACCTCAACGCTACGTCTGATTTATACTCCGTAGAGTGCGTGCGGAGGCGAACCTCGACACTACGTCTTATTTAGAGTCCGTAGACTGCGCGCGGAGGTGAGCCTCCGCGCGTTGCGGTCGGTGAAGTTGCGTGCGGAGGCAAACCTCGATGCTACGTCTTATTTATACTCCGTAGAGTGCATGCGGAGGCGAACCTCGACGCTACGTCTTATTTAGAGTCCGTAGACTGCGCGCGGAGGCGTCCCCCCACGCGTCTTCATGTATGCGCATGCATAGTGCACACAAAGGTAACCCTTTGCGCGCTTTTGGTATAAAACGAGAAAATTTGCATGAACGGTGCACTTTATTAAATTCCCGTTTGCGCGGGTGAGCGGTTACAGGAGGCAAGGTACTAACCGCTGGCCGCTCGCGCCCGCCGAAGCCGTGGAAGATCCTTGCACTCGCGTTCTAGACTTAGGCGTAATAACGCCGCAGTCTGTCTGCATTCCACGTGTGGCGAAGCGTCTGCCCCTCCAAGGTGGCTAAGCGGTATGCTCCCTTCTGTAGGGCTTCCGCGACGATGTACGGGCCTTCCCACCTGGATTCGAGCTTGTCTACCATCTCCGCGTGGAGCGCCATTTTGAGGACGAGGTCTCCTGCTCTGAATTCACGTGGGTACAGCGAACGATCGCGACCGCGCACCATCTGTCGCGCGTACTTTATGACATGCTGCGTTGCGCTTGCCCGGTCCCCGTCCAGGAGGTCCACGGACAATTGGCGCTCCTCGTGTGGTGCTTGGATGAGGACCCTTCGTGAGCCAGCCTTTATTTCTTCAGGTGTGACCGCCTCATCACCAAAAAGGAGCTTGAATGGCGTGAACCCCGTTGGGCGTGTGACCGTTGTACGAAGGGACAAGAGGACGCTGTGGAGCTCGCCCGGCCACTTCCCCTTTGGTAGTCCAACGAGGCGCTTCTTGATTGCGGCGGAGATGGCGCCATTCGCCCGCTCCACCGCCTCGTTGGACTGTGGGTGTCCAACCGAGGCGAACCGGAGGGTGATGCCCATGCCGTCGTAGAATTCTTTGAACGGGGCTGCATCGAATTGCAGACCGTTGTCGACGGTGATCTCCCTAGGCACGCCGAATCGGCATATGATGTTCTGCCAGAGGAAGCGTTGCATGGCTGCCGAGGTAATCTTGGCCAGGGCTACCGCCTCCGGCCACTTGGAGAAGTATTCCAGAGCGACCGCTATGAATCGCAGGTCGCCTGGGGCCCTGGGAAGCGGTCCCACGACGTCGATGCCCCACCACGCCAGCGGCCATACCGGGGGTATGGGATGGAGGCTTGTCGGGGGCCTGCGGATGGCCCTGCCCATCCACTGGCAACCTTGACAACGGCGCACGAGATCCTAGGCGTCCACGACGGCCGTTGGCCAATAAAAACACTGCCTGAACGCCTTGCCCACCAGAGACCTTGGTTGGAGATGTGAGCCGCAGAGCCCGGCATGAATTTCTGCGATGAGGCGCTTTCCTTCTTTGCACGGGAGGCATCGCAGGAGCGGCGCGCAGACCCCCTTTTTGTCAAGCACCACGTCGAGCACCTGGAAGGACCTAGCGTGGTGTTGTAGACGCCGGAGCTCAGAGGGGTCATCCGGTTCCGCTATGCCCTGTAGAAAAGCGAAAAGGGGTTCCCGCCAGTCACCCTGCTGGTTGATCTGGTGGACGAGGGCCGCGTCATGGTTATCCTGCGCGATGGTCGCCGCTGGCAGGACTTCGTAAAATGCCCCTTCGGGAGTTGGGAGCTGCTGACTGGCAGCCTTGGCGAGGACATCGGCTTGTTCGTTGTCTGCCCGAGGGATGGCCTTCACGGTGATACCCAAAAAGTGTCATTCCTTCGCTCGTACGGCTGCTAGGTACTTAGCTAGCTCCGGGTCCTTGGCCTGGTATGACTTGTCCACATGGCCCGCCACTAACCATGAATCAGTGCGGACGAGGACTCACCTTGCTCCCATCGCTTTGAGCTTCCCGAGGCTGAAGAGCAACGCCTCGTACTCGGCCGTGTTGTTCGTAGCCGAAACGCTAAGCGCGCCGAGTACAACAGGCGCTGGCCCTCAGGTATGGTAATAACTGCTCCCACTCCTGCGCCTGCAACGCCGTAAGATCTGTCGGTGTTAAGCATCCACACTGGGTCTTCGACCTGGAGGACAGGCTGAGCTGGAGGGGTCCATTCCGCTAGGAAGTCCGCTAGAACTTGAGACTTGATCACCGTTCAGGAGGCGTATGTTAGGGAGAATGGGGCGAGCTCGGCCGCCCATTTGCCGATTCACCCTGTTGATTCCTTGTTGTGCAGCATCTCCGCCAGAGGGAACGAGGATGGCACCGTTATCGGGTGCGCCAGGAAGTAATGCCGGAGCTTTCTTGAGGCCATGACCAGCGCGTAGGCAAGCTTCTCGAGCTCGGTATACCGCGTCTTGGCGCCCTGGAGGGCTTCGGAGACGAAGTACACTGGTCGCTGGAGAGCGCCCTCTTCGAGGACGAGGACGGCGCTGACCGCCGTTACCGAGGCGACGAGGTAGAGCAGGAGGGGAGCCTCTGGTGCTGGGGCCACCAGAGTGGGAAGGGTTGCGAGGTGTTTCTTGAGGTTGTCGAAGGCCTTTGCGCAATCGTTGTCCCAATGAAACCCGTCGCAACCGCGGAGGGTCTTGAAAAATGGCAAGCCCCGCTCCGCTGCCCTGGAGAGGAAACGACTCAGAGCCGCCATGCGACCTGCCAACCTCTGGACCTCCCGCGTCGTCTTGGGCGGTTCCATGCCCAGGATAGCGTCGACCTTGTCGGGGTTCGCTTGAATGCCTCGCCCGGATACGAGGAAGCCCAAGAGCTTGCCCGCCCGCACACCGAACACACATTTGTCCGGATTGAGCTTGATGCCCGCCTTCCTGAGGTTGTCGAAGGTCTCCTGAAGATCCCGACCGTGGGAGGCGAGCTGCCTGGTTTTTACTACCACGTCGTCCACGTAGGCCTCCACGTTCCTCCCTAGCTGAACGACTAGGGCCAGCGCAACGAGGCGGGTGAAGGTTGCGCCCGCGTTCTTTAAGCTGAAGGGCATCCTGACAAAGCAAAAGGTCCCCACCGGCGTAATGAAGCTGGTTTTATCCTCGTCGTCCTTGGCCATGTAGACCTGATGGTAGCATGAGTAGGCGTCTAAGAAGCTCACGAGCTCGCATCCGGCGGTAGCGTCGACCAGTTGATCTATGCGCGGCAGAGGGTAATCATCCTTCGGGCATGCCTTATTGAGAGCGGTAAAGTCGATGCACATGCGCCACTGGCCTTTTTGACCAACACCGGATTGGCGAGCCAGTCCGGATGTTGGACCTCGCGGATAACCCCTGCTCGAAGGAGCTTCGCCACCTCCACCTTGGCCGCTTGCTGCCGGTCCATGGACATACGGCGAAGTTTCTGCTTAACTAGCTTGGCATCAGGGCGGATCGCGAGGTTATGTTCGATAAGGGCGTGGTCCACTCCTTTGATATCTTCCAGGGACCATGCGAAGGCATCTATGTTGGCCCGAAGAACTCGAAGCAAGTCTTGCTCCACGTCCGGAGGGAGGCCCTCGCCTATGGATACGAACTGCCCCTCCGCCTGGAGTGGCACCCTCTTCACTCCGCCCTCCGGGTGGGGCTTGGGTGTCCATCCTGGGGCGGATGGCGCGTCCGCCTAGTTTTTGTCGGCGAGGACATGCACCTTACGGTGCAGGCTTTCGGCTCCGGTTTCGATGCTTCTAGCCATATCTTGGTCGCCGAAGACAGTGATGACGCCCCGCCGCCGGGAGCTTCATGCATAGGAAGGCGTAGTGTGGGACCGCTTCGAAGGAGTTGATAGCAGGCCGGCCCAATATGGCATTATACGGATACGAGACGTCCACAACGTCGAAGATGACATCCTCCGTCCTGGTGTTGTCGGCTTGGCACAAGGGGACCTGGAGACGTACCTGACCCAAAGCCTTCAGCGGCTGCCCTCCAAGGCCCTGGAGGGGGCTTCCGAAGCTTGTAGTAGGCTCCGAGGTACTCCCATACGATCGAGGGCCTCCGCGAACAAGATGTTTGCGGAGCTCCCTCCGTCAATGAGGATACGCCTGATGTCGCAACCTGCGACGTCGGCCTGGATGACCAAGGGATCTTGGTGGGGGAATTCTACGCCCTGGGCATCGGTTGACGTGAAGGTGATGCTGCGATGGGGCACCCGCGGAGGTAGTTGTGCTGGGGAAGTGCTCGACGAAGAGCCTCCAGTGATGACGTTAACACCACGGCACTGGGTCTCTCCGGGGGGCCCAGCATGCGAGGGACTGACTTGCGTACACTGTACATGGGCTATTGCGGGGGGCAGTGTCTCCGAGGCCCATACATGAGCCATCGCTTGCCGCAACGCCGCGATTTTGGTGCATGTCCGCGTGAAATGGCCCCCGTAGCCATGCACTTCGCACCATCTGCCGTATTCTAGGATTTCCTGCTCCGCACGCGATTTCTCATCGCGGCTTCCTTCGCGTCCCCCTCCGGCGCCCGAGGTAAAAGCGGCTTCCCGGGGAACGCCTTGTGCAGCGAGGACGTGGCGGGACTTTTGGGGTTGTCGCCGGTTACGCCGGGGCTTGCGCCTGTCGCATGACGAGTTTTGGTGCACCCCGCCATTGACGCGCTCACGAGTGTCACCCACGGGCGCCTGCTTGTGCTTCTCCTTTGCGACAACCCCTCCGCTTTTCCGGCATCAGAGCTGTCGCCGCTGCGCCTCCGCGCGTCCTCCTCGGCTCGGGCGTACGCTTCCATTTTGTCGAAGAGCTCTGCCTCCGACTTCAGCGGCTTCCGTGCGTTATACTCAGCGAGCGGTCCCAGGCGGAGGCCTTGTATCACTGCGCTGATGATGGTTGCCTCGTTAACGTCCCTGACTTGGCAGCGTCCCCTGGCGAAGCGCGTGAAGTAAGCCTGGAGCCCCTCCTCGGGTTTCTGCTTGACTGCGAAGAGCTGGTCCGCATCGACACGCTCGACGTAGTTTCCCTGGAAGTTGTTGTAGAGTCGATCGCGGATCTGTTCCCACGCGTAGATGGACTGTGGTTCAATGGTGAAGAACCGGGATAGCGCCACCCCTTGTAACGCGAGAGGGAGTCCTTTTGCCTTCGTGGCGTCGTCTCCGCCAGCAGCTTCGATAGCGGTCTCATACACGCGCACGAATTCTCGCGGGTCGGAGTCGCCCTTGTACGCCTCAATGATGCTCGGGAACTTGAAGTCCTCAGGCCATGCCGCCTGCTGTAGGCCCGCAGAGTGGGGACTCCGGGTCTACACGACGTAATGGGACGCGACTGGACGTAGGGGCGCCGCGGCCATCCGCCCTCTCCGGCGCAGGTTCGAGGGCCACCGCTGGGGGGCGTGTTGGCTCCAAGCCTCTTGCATGTCTCGCACAGCTTCGTGGAGGTCTGTTAGCTCCCGCTGAAACGCGCTGAGGGCCGCCAGCAGGGCAGTCTCCACCACGGACGTGGCTGGGGCCGTCGGTGCGCCCGGTGGTACGACCGACACAGCGGTGACCACGGCCTGCGCGCCCAAGCTACCCGCCATGTTGTCGTGGAGGACCCTAGAGCCGGTGACGAGGTCTGCGTCGCCGCTGGGACCATTCACCGCTTCTGCGCCGGGTGGGGAAGCGGATGCGCCTGCATTACCATCGCCGGGGTTGGTCGTCGGGGCGGTGTTGGCGGGGTCTGGTGACGCAGCGACGCTGGCGAGGTCGGGCGTTGTGTCGCTGGTGGCGGGGTTGTTCGTCGCGGCGGTGGCGGGGCTGGGCGTCGCGTCAGTGGCGGGGTTGGGCGTCGCGTCGCGAACGTCGATGTTCACAGTCGTCACACCTGCACCGCTGCCGTACTGCGATTACTAAAGCGAAGCCACGGTATTGACGCGAGACTTCGCCGCTTCGCCTTCTTCTTCTTCGCGCCGACGGTGAAGCTTTCTTGGGTGCCATCCTCCTTCGGACACTGGAGGCTTGCTCTTCCTCCTCCCACCAATCTGTTGTGACGGCGCCAAGAGAGTATGGTAGTGGGGAGTTAGGTGAGTAAAAATGGCAGTTCCTCCCATGGCCTATGTCTAGTATGGTGGTGGGGAGTTAGGTGAGTAAAAATGGCTTGGTATGTTCCTGCCCATGGCCTATGTCTATATATATATATATATATATATATATATATATATATATATATATATATATATCCAAATGGGGGTGCTTTTACAATTATACCCTTACACACGTGAGTATTCCTCTCAGGGGTACTCATGTCATTACACATGTCCTATTTTGGGCCTTACATCCTTCTAACAGGCCTACTGGGCTTAGGTGGGGGCCACCCTACAACAGTGCCATTTAACGGCCATAAAGAGAATTTTAAGATATTTAAAGCATTCATCTAGCATATGACGTTGATATCCTAAAGGTGCTAAATTTGATTTAATTGGATACTCGGACTCCGATTATGCGGGTTGCAAAGTTGATAGAAAAAACACATCAGGTAGTTGTCAATTGCTAGAAAGGTCTTTAGTGTCATGCTCTTCCAAGAAATAAAATTCTATAACTCTTTCCACCACCGAAGCCGAATATGTTTTCGCAAGTAGTTGTTATGCTCAATTGCTATGGATGAGGCAAACTTTGATGGATTATGGAATTAAATTTGACAAAATACCTCTTTCGTGTGATAATGATAGTGCGGTAAAAATATGCAATAACCCGATCCAACACTCAAGAACCAAGCATATAGATATATGCCACCATTTCTTGAGAGGTCATTTGTCGGGACCCCGGATTTCCAAACCCGGACCCTCTGTGTATTTCTGTATTAGTCCCAGATCAAAGCTAGTGCACACAGTTAAACAGAAATGATTCATGACCAACAACGTATTTATTACAATTATAAAGAGTACTAACCACCAGGTCTCATTATTACATTGGAGGTTTCAAGACCTCGCACAATCAAAACACAGCGGAAGCAAAGTAAACTCAAAGTAGACCCATCAAAATGCCACAGGCAGTTGACTGGGGAAGCGCGACCTAGTCCTCCGGGAAGAATCCATCACAGCCACAAGCGAAGCAGTAGTTGTAAACACCTTCTTGAGCTTCATGTTCTTCTGAGGTTTATTTTAAGTGTAGCATGTGAGTACATAAAGTACTCCGCAAGTCTTGGGAAAAATGCATAGATGCAAGGCTTAACAAAGGAAGGCTATATGGTTCTTTTGCACGAAGCAACATTTTAAAATTCAATTACTACTAATTATTTTCGAAGGCATCAAGTTAATAAAGTAAATATTTTAGCAGAAACTATCATTAACTTTCTAGTGAAGGTTCCAACTACCAACACTAGCCAACAACTTGAACAAGTTTAATACTGCGGGTTAAATCCACCCTCTCTGGCTCCAACCGCCAGGATACCCTTCCGAGAGTTCCCTCCACTCTTGGAATACAAAACTTTTGATTTTAAAACAAAACCAGAAATCTACCATGTGCATGCATTCCTTGCCCACCCTTGACCGTGGGCACGGCTATTCGAATAGTTTAACACTCTGCAGAGGTTGTACAACTTTACCCACAAGAGATAAATTATCCTAAAAGTCAACATGCTTCCTTTGGCATGAGACCCAGATAAAATATCACAAAGCTTTTACCTTACTCTAATCTAGCTAGATACCACCCACGAGGTTTCACCACAGTAGGCTAACCGCCCAACCAAAGCCCTCTTGCGCCATATGAGTACAAGAAATCTCTGTCCCTCACTGTGGATAACCACCCATCCTCGGCACCCACTTTCCACTGGTGGCACCTAAACTAGACTATCGTAAGTTAGTCAGCTAGGTCGTACCCATATAGACTTGTGGTTGTACGGTTAATGCTCAGTTTGGACAAACACAAGCGTCGGTCCTTAATTGACTAGGGTGGAACATACACATTACAAGATCTCATGCTTCCTGCACCAATCCAAACCAACCATCCACCCTAATCTAAACCAATTTTCACATTTTAGTTTATTTTAAAAGAACAGTGGCAACTCCAATTACCACTAATTTTCATAAACACAGGGGTATTACAATAATCATAATTTCCCATTTGCAAGATTTATGAGGTATTAAATAGCGAGACTAAGCATTATACTACCATTCCACTATTCACAAAGATTCAGTAATAATCTCATTATTGAGACAAATGAAATTCTAGGGTGACAAAGGTACATGGCATTCAATTTCAATGGAGGGTATAACAAGGTTGGTTTAACTAACCCTTAAGATTTGAACTAATATTTTATATAAATAGCAATGCACGTAATTTGAAATAATTAAAACATTTCAAAATCATAGGTTCGAAATGATCAAAGGAGACTTGCCTTCTTGAGTCTTGTTTGGGTCTTCTTGCTGCGACTGACGAATTCTTGGCGACGCGGAATCTACGCTAAAAAGACAGACAAACAAAACAAATAAAATCAAACAAAATTTAAATAAAATTCAAAAAATTAAAAAGAGTCCATATTTGGACAGTTTATGATTTTAGAAAAATTTAAAAATTTGAACGGCTCAAATCGAAGTTAAAATGAAGAAGTTATGGCTTTCGGAAGAATAACAGGAGGGAAAAAGGAAAAGGCTGACTTTCTGGAATTATTTTTCACTGGAAAATGCCATTTATGACGTCATCAATTTTCAAATTTTCTGAGCGGGAAAACATATTTGAATGACCGGTGGGTCCGGTCTACCGTGAACCGGATCCACGGACCACGGGCCTTGCCGACGTGGCACGCTGGCCACATGGCGCCACGCGGGCGCGAGGTGGCGGCCACGCGACAAGGCGCGCGGCGCGCGCATGGCGGCACGGAGGCGCGACGCCGCCGGCGCGCCGCGGCGGGCGCGCGGGGGAGAGGAGGCGGCGCGCACTCACCGGCGGCGACGGGAGGCCGGGCGGCGGCGGCGGCGGCGAGGCGGTTGGGGGCGCGAGGCGACGGAGGCGCCGGAGGAGGAGAGGGGGGGGAGGCGGGGTGAGGAGGCCGAGAGGAGGCGGTATTTATAGGCAAGGGGAGGAGGGGTGGCCGGATTTTTGGAGCCTCGCCGGAGTTAATGCAAACCGCGATTAAAGGAAATAAAAGAGGGGAAACGGCCGGATGAATGGAGGGGATTGATTGAGCATCCGTTTCCACTTTTTAATCGGGATTTAAAGTGACGAGAACGGCCGCAATCAAAGCTTTATTTTCGGTTTAATGGAGGTGGAGAGAGAGGGTGGGAGGAGGAAGAAGGTGAAGTTGAAGAAGGATATGACATATGGGTCCCATGTGTCATAGAGAGTGAGAGTTAGTGAAGGGGTACGGGCCGTTGGATTCGTGACACGTGGCAAGTGAGTGTATGAGAGGCTTTGGATTTTATGAAGGGGTAAGTTGTGGTGGATGGCTAGGATTAAAACGTGGAGAGAGGTGGATTTAATCTGAGAGCGACACGTGGCGGGCTAGGATTTAATTTGATTTTTATTTTCGGAATAAATTTCAGCAATTACTAGAAACTTTCTAAAAGCTTGGAAAATTAATATTTAATGTCTAAAAATTCCAGAAAAATCCTAAAATATTCCTGGAAGCATTTTAGACTTATTAAAAATATTTTTAATTTCAGATTTGTATTTTAATAATTTATAAAATACTTTTTAACTTTGAAAATTGATTTTAAATTTCAGACAATCCTCATATAATATTTAAAATTTTAGGAGAGGCTAGGAAAAATATAATTTTCCCTTTTTGGCTTTAATAAAATATTTAAAGTACATTTTCTTGCTTTAAATTTTGAAATAAAATCCAGACAATCAAATAAAAGCCAAGTAAAATCCAATTACTTTAAAATAATTAATTTAAATTTAAATTTTTCCAGAAAGCCAAATTTTGGGATGTTACATCATTTGAACAAGGGAGACATTACAATTAACCACATCTGGACCAAAGACCAATTAGCGGACATTTTCACCAAACCATTAGATGAAAGCCATTTTTGCAAGTTGAGGAATGAATTAAATATCATAGACTACTCAAATATTGCTCGAACTCATGCCTTATGTTTTCATGCTCATTTGGAGTTGTTTGAGATATTTTTGAAACATGTCTTCTCTTATTTCTGCTAAAAATCTCTATGTTCATAAAACTATATTCCAAAGTTTTATTTAGTCTTATTAATGTATGATGATCATGAATGATCTTTATTTGGATGCAAAACTAGGGATCATTTGCATATTACTCTGATCTAAGTTCAGTTCCATGAAAGTTCCAGAAAAATCAGAACTACTATTGTGTTTCTTGCGGTACTTCCGTGTTCCGGAACTACCGGTTATGTGATGATGGTACTACCGTGTTCGTTGGTGGTCGGAAGACCAGTGTGGTCGAAACCAACGTGGTTGAAACCAATGTGATCGAAACCAGCATGGTTGAAACCAATATGGTCGAAACCACTGTGGTCTAAACCAGCATGGTTAAAACCAACATGGTTGAAACCAGCATGGTCGAAACCAACGTGGTCCAATATGACCAGTGTGGTTGAAAATGACCATAGAGGTTGAGATCAATCTGTGTGGTCATACAAGACAGCGTAGTTAGAACAATAAAAGTGGTCGAACACATATGAGTTATCAGACCTACCAAAAGTCACTACAATACTTCTGTTCGAGTTCGCTGAGGACTTTATTACCGACCACACGAGCTTTTATTCCTTGACTTCTGTCCTCCTTCGGATGATCCGTCTCCTTCAGCCTCTCGTGACCGTACGCCTTGCACTCTCCCCTCTAACAAAACCCCCAAAACCCTCTTGTTTGATCTCCAAATCCGGTGGGATTTCTTCGGTTTTTTGTGTTTTCTTGCGTCCTAATGGTTCAACACCTCCATTCCACAAGGTAAATGGGACCAAATTCTTTATCTTGTTCTAGAACCCTATGTCCATTTCTAGGTTTGATCTAAAATGCAAATGATTTAGAGTTGTTTTTCATAGGCAAATTGCTATAGTGGTGTCTAATGATGTTTTCGCATCTATTCCATGGATTCAATCTAATAAAAACACCAAAAGATTCATACATTGCTTGCCCAAGAAACTGTCAGGGAAATCAGAAAGTACCGCTCGATGAGCGTGGTACTACCGCAGCTTGAATGTCGGTACTTCCGATTCTCCTGATAAAATAGCCATCTCATTTCATTTTTTCAGACCTTTTTGTTTGTGTAACAGCCCAGCTGTTTATTTCAAAAATTTAGTAAAAAAATTTTAATTTAAAAATAAAAATAAAGTGTTCTTTGGTTGCCTAAATTTTGGAGATTTTATTTGTCTGTTTTCAGCTTTGGAAAAAGGCTTTTGCAAAAAGTAATTTAACTAAAACATAAAAATATTATTAAATAAAGAGTATTTTGAATTTCTATAAAATCCTAGTTCAAATTAAGTATTTAAAAGCATTTGACTTTTATTTGGATTTTCTGTGTTTTTCTGGAGTTAAAATCAATTTTAAAGGTTAAAAAGTATTTTATAAAATTATTAAATGAAAATCTGAAATTAAAAATATTTTTCCTAAGTCTAAACGAGCTCCAGGAATATTCTATAATGTTTCTGGAATTTTTAGACATTAAATATTATTTTTCCAAGTGTTTATGAAGTTTCTAGTATTTTCTGAAATTTTATTCCGAAAATAAAAATCAAATTATTCCAAGTCTGCCACGTGTCGCTCTCAGATTGAATCACTCTCTCTCCACGTTTTAATCCTAGCCACATATGATCACTTACCCCTTCATAAAATCCAAGAGCTATGAAGCATCCACTTGCCACGTGTCAACAATCCGACGGCCCGTACCCCTTCACTTCCTCTTCCTCTCTATGACATATGGACCCCACATGTCATATGTTTCTTCAACCTCTCCTTCTTCCTCCTCCCACCCTCTCTCTCCTCCACCATTAGAGCCGAATGGAGCTTTTAATTGAAGCCCGTTTCTCCCACTTAACTCCCGATTAAAGCGTGGAAACGGAAGCCCCTAATCACCCCTCTCTAATAGCAGTCGTTTCCCGTCCTTTAACTCTCTCAAAACCGTCGGCCACTTCCTCTTCTTTCTCCACCTATAAATTCTTCTCCCATGCGCGGTTTCCTTCCCTTCGGTCTCCCCTCTCCCCACCGCACCTCCTCCACCTTTCTTCCGCCGCCCCCGACAGTCGGAGTCGCCGTCCCGGCCGCCGTTCGCCGCCGCCCCGAGCTTCTTCGTCGTCGCCGCCCGAGCGAGCTCCGGCGAGAAATTGCCGCCGCCCCGGGTACTTGCGCATCTCTCCGACGCCATCTCCATCTTCCCCGCGCGTCGGCGACCACCCTCCGCCCCTCGGCCGAGCCATCTCCCCACCGGAGCCGCCGCACCAAGCGCCGCCGCGAAGCCCTCTCTCCTCCGCGTCGCGCGCCGCCGTCGCCTTCTCCGGCCATCACCCGAGCCGCCGCCGGTAAGAGCCGCACCCCCCTCGGTCTCCCCATCCTGCGCCGCCCCTCTATTCCCTCCCTGGCGCCCCCAAACTCCATGGCTGCACCTCCATGTTTGCTTCGGTTGGTTTCTTCCAAGAATAGCTCTCTCCCTTTCCTTTTATGTCCTTGGTGATGTTTCCTTGTCAAGAAATATCAAATGCCCACTTGGCTAGGGGAGACAAGTCAAACCATGCATGCATGAGGTTGTGAGTTCAATTCCTGGGCAAAGCAATTTTCGGTTGGGGCTTTGGCCAAATTTTTGTTCACCTCTCAATGACAAGCGGGACCCACTTGTCATAAAATATTAAAATAAAATTCTGCACCCAATGACAACCGGGCCCCACCTGTCATACACTCCAATATACCCCAAAAATCAGCCAAAAATAAGATTCCAGAGAATATTCCCTCGTTTTGCATTTTCTGGAATTTCCAATCCATTCAAACTTCCAATTGCTCGTTCTCTGTCGTCCGAACTCCGAATCCAGTGATTCAAAATTTTAAATTATTCTAAAATCATAATCTATCTCCCAGTATATATTTCATAATTTTTGGATTTTATTTCGATTTTATTTGAATTTATTTGGTTGGTTCTTCGCGCGTAGATTTCGACGCCGACGTTTCGCACCAGGTCTTCGAGCAAGGCAAGTTACACCCTTGACCATGTTGATCCCAATATTTTAAATTATTTATGTTGTTTTTAAACTATTATTGCATGCGTAATTTTATTCAAGTTAGTTTAAATTCAGTTTTGAACTCTAGTTACACCCAAATCCTTTGGACAGTCAAATTTGATATTGCTTACCATTATACCTTGTCAACCCTACATAAAACCTAGTTAGTACATTAGCACTAACTAGAAATTTTGTAGAAATGCTTAGCCATGCTTATAATACTTATGGTTTGGGATGATCTTTCACATAAAATGATGGACTTTAAAACTGAATTCTCGACTTTGGTGAGTCAAGAATGTTTATGAAATTATTTTCAAACAAAATATAAAACTGGTTTAGACTTAGGCAATTGGTTAGAGTGGTGGGTGCAGGCATGCCCTGTTGGTCGGAGCCGCAGTGGTTGATTGTCGGGCACAGGGGTTTGTGGTTAGGCCTAAGTCAAGTTAAGGACCGGTCTGTGAGCTACTATTGCAAAGCCCTATCGTACTACCACAAGTCTGGTATGGGACAGACCTGGCCGAATAATTTGTGAAGTTCCAACTTGATCTCGCTATAGGCTGAATGTGAGCGCGGCGTAGGCCGTGAGAAGTCTCACATGGCACAAGAGGGGGCTCCAACATGTGGATTCATGTTGTGGTGAAACCTTAGTGGCGGCGTGATTATGTTGACAACGGATCATTGTAAAAGCCTTGTCATGATCTCCTGGCCGCACACCTAATGAAGTGTGTTAATCCGGTGGCAAAAATGGATGATCATGTCTTGTGGGTAAAACTGTACAACCTCTGCAGAGTGTATAACCTATCCTGGATAGCCGTGCCCACGGTCATGGGCAAGCTGAGTGAAGTTTTTCATGGATTAGACTTTGGTTTTCAAATTGGTTTATGAAAACCTTGCGGATGGATGGAATCCGTGAGAGATTGAAATCTGGTGAATGGATGGAATTCATCAGAGTTGCGCAGTGAAAGCGTGTGGATGGATGGAATCCATACGTGAGCTTTTGAAAAGATGGTCCGTGGGATGCCCGTGGATAGGTTAGTGTTTGGTTGGAGCCTGCACTAACGATATTATTTTGTTAAAATCTTGTTTCTATTTATCGTATCAAATTCAGCTTTTGCACTTACTTATGATATTTACTCCAATGATCACCTTTTATGCAAATAAACCATATTATGCCTTCCTTTGATATTCCATATGCATGCATCTATTCTGTTAAACCTCCTGGTGTAACTTGTGGAGTACTTTTTGTACTCATGTTGCTATATCTAACTCTTTTCAGAGGAAGCCTTCGACGACTTCGGTGAGGATTGCGAGTAGGCCACGTTTTACAGTCATTCGCCTTGTGGGAAGGCTGGATGGGCTGCCGCTTTATGTATTTCTTCCGCTGTCTTCTTTTGCTATTATTGTAAACTTGGCCATCAGGCTCATATTAGTTAAATAAAGTTTGTCATTACGCATGATATTTGTCTTTGTGATACTATGTGCACTAGCTTTTCCTGGGATAGTGCGATTAACACAGAGGGTTCTGGAGTTGCTGCTCCGGGTCCCGACAGAGATGGTATCAGAGCAATAATGACTCTAAGACGTGACCGTAGATAGAATAGAATGGTTGAACCTTAAGGATTTATTTTAAATAACAACTAATTTCAAAAATTCTTATTCTTACCTCTCAATCTATGCTACCCTTATCTCTTGATCTTTGCTTGCTCTCATCTTCCAATTCTCCCCTATCTTTTTGTCATTACTTAAAAATCATTTCTAAATCTTCCCTTGCTCAAAACAACTATAGATGGGCAATGGTTGAACTTCATCGACTCCACCGTAGCCTCAATCTTTGCACCAAAGGATTGTGCTTCGTACCTCGAGAGCTGCGAAGGATCACACCAAGACAACCCTTACCCTTTTAGGTTAAGTTGTTAAGCTAGACAGTAGACGGGGTTATGTGCTGTCATTTTTTTTTCTTCTTTGTCGGCAGCCATAACTATTGTTTGCTTAAATAAAAGTTTTTGCTAAGTCAGTGTTTTGTGTTGGGCAAAAACAACCCCTTCCCCTCCTTTGTCTTAACTCTCTTCTCACCTAAACTTTAGCAAGATGGTGAACACAAGAAGGAATTCTATTGATGGCAACCCCAATGACAACAACGACGCACAAGGAAGTCAGTCTGCCCCTATTCCTCCGCCTCCACCAGCAGCTGGACCTGACTGGGCTCAAATGATGGCAAATCAAAACCAGTTGATTCAACCGTTAGCTCAAGCTATCAACAACCCTGCTCCGCAAGCTCCTCAGCCACCAGCTCAAGCTCCTCAAAACTGGATGTCAAAATTTTTGAGGATAAGGCCTCCGACCTTCTCGAGCAGCACCGAGCCAATGGATGCTAACGATTGGCTTCGCGCGATTGGCAAGAAATTGGATATTCTGCAATGCACTGATCGAGAAAGAGTCTTGTTTGCGACTCACCAGCTGAATGGACCCGCATCCGAGTGGTGGGATACCTTAACAGCCTCTCATGCTAACCCCCAAGCTATTACCTGGAATGAGTTCGTGCAAAGTTTCCGCAAAGCACACATTCCGTCTGGCACCATCACTTTGAAGAAGAAGGAATTCAGAGCTCTGCGACAAGGAAACCGTACAGTGAATGAATACTTGCAGAAATTCAACCAGCTGGCATGCTACGCACCAGAGGACGTGTCCACCGACGAAGCAAAACAAGAAAGATTTTTGGAAGGCCTGAACGACAACATCTCCGTCCAATTGATATCGAAGGACTATGCCGATTTTCATCAGTTAGTCAGTAAAGCCATTCGCCAGGAGGGCAAGTTTGTTGAAATGGAGAATCGGAAAAGAAGAATGTCTACCCAAAGATGTGAACCCCGAAGCTTTCCCAAAGTTAGAAGAACCCTACAGAGAGCCAACAAATTTCAGCCGTCATCGTCAAATTTCAGTCAACAAGAGCGAGTACCACCAACACCTCTGCCGACATCGAGGACAACAAAGCTTTGATATTCGACGCCCCACTGAAGGACCAAAACCCGGCACTGGAGTTACATGTTTTAATCGCCATGAGACCGACACTATGCCAACAATCGCCCCAAGAGACAGCAGACAAATGAAGAATGGTACATCCGAACATCAATCGCCAACAACCTCCGCATAAAGAAATGTAAGGTCACGAAGTTTGCAAAGGGACGTTGAACCGATCTCGCTCAAGCCACACGAGTAAGATCCAAACTGCTTTTTAATAACTGCGAATCTCGGGACGAGATTCTTTTTAAGGGGTAGTTTGTAATACCAAATTGTTTATTTCAAAATTTTAGTAAAAAATTTAATTTAAAAATAAAAATAAAGTGTTCTTTGGTTGCCTAAATTTTGGAGATTTTATTTGTCTGTTTTCAGCTTTGGAAAAAGGCTTTTGCAAAAAGTAATTTAACTAAAACATAAAAATATTATTAAATAAAGAGTATTTTGAATTTCTATAAAATCCTAGTTCAAATTAAGTATTTAAAAGCATTTGACTTTTATTTGGATTTTCTGTGTTTTTCTGGAGTTAAAAATCAATTTTAAAGGTTAAAAAGTATTTTATAAAATTATTAAATGAAAATCTGAAATTTAAAATATTTTTCCTAAGTCTAAACGAGCTCCAGGAATATTCTATAATGTTTCTGGAATTTTTAGACATTAAATATTATTTTTCCAAGTGTTTATGAAGTTTCTAGTATTTTCTGAAATTTTATTCCGAAAATAAAAATCAAATTATTCCAAGTCTGCCACGTGTCACTCTCAGATTGAATCACTCTCTCTCCACGTTTTAATCCTAGCCACATATGATCACTTACCCCTTCATAAAATCCAAGAGCTATGAAGCATCCACTTGCCACGTGTCAACAATCCGACTACCGCACTCTTCACTTCCTCTTCCTCTCTATGACATATGGACCCCACATATCATATGTTTCTTCAACCTCTCCTTCTTCCTCCTCCCACCCTCTCTCTCTCCACCATTAGAGCCAAATGGAGCTTTTAATTGAAGCCCGCTTTCTCCCACTTAACTCCCGACAAAGCGTGGAAACGGAAGCCCTAATCACCCTCTCTAATACCACCGCTTCCGCCCTTAACTCTCTCAAACCGTCGGCCACTTCCTCTTCTTTCTCCACCTATAAATTCTTCTCCCATGCGCGGTTTCCTTCCCTTCGGTCTCCCCTCTCCCACCGCACCTCCTCCACCTTTCTTCCGCGCGCCCGACAGATCGGAGTCGCCGCCCCGCCCGCTGCCGCCGCCCGAAGCTTCTTCGTTGCCGCCGCCGAGCGAGCTCCGGAGAAATTGCCGCCGCCCGGTACTTGCGCATCTCTCCGACGCCATCTCCGTCTTCCCAGCGCGGGCGACCACCTCCGCCTCGGCCGAGCCATCTCCCACCGAGCCGCCGCACTGCGCCGCCGCAAGCCTCTCTCTCTCTCCTCCGTCGCCGCCGCCGCCGCGCCTTCTCCGCCATCACCCGAGCCGCCGCCGGAAGAGCCGCACCCCTCGGTCTCCACATCTCGCGCCGCCTCTATTCCTCCCCGCGCCCCAAACTCCATGGCCGCACCTCCATGTTTGCTTCTGTTGGTTTCTTCCAAGAATAGCTCTCTCCTTTCCTTTTATGTCCTTGGTGATGTTTCCTTGTCAAGAAATATCAAATGCCCACTTGGCTAGGGAGACAAGTCAAAGCATGCATGCATGAGGTTGTGAGTTCAATTCTGGGCAAAGCAATTTTCGGTTGGGGCTTTGGCCAAATTTTTGTTCACCTCTCAATGACAAGCGGACCCACTTGTCATAAAATATTAAAATAAAATTCTGCACCCAATGACAACCGGGCCCCACCTGTCATACACTCCAATATACCCCAAAAATCAGCCAAAAATAAGATTCCAGAGAATATTCCCTCGTTTTGCATTTTCTGGAATTTCCAATCCATTCAAACTTCCAATTGCTCGTTCTCTGTCGTCCGAACTCCGAATCCAGTGATTCAAAATTTTAAATTATTCTAAAATCATAATCTATCTCCCAGTATATATTTTATAATTTTTGGATTTTATTTCGATTTTATTTGAATTTATTTGGTTGGTTCTTCGCGCGTAGATTTCGACGAATTCGGAGAGAACGACGCCGACGTTTCGCACCAGGTCTTCGAGCAAGGCAAGTTACACCCTTGACCATGTTGATCCCAATATTTTAAATTATTTATGTTGTTTTTAAACTATTATTGCATGCGTAATTTTATTCAAGTTAGTTTAAATTCAGTTTTGAACTCTAGAAATTTTGTAGAAATGCTTAGCCATGCTTATAATACTTATGGTTTGGGATGATCTTTCACATAAAATGATGGACTTTAAAACTGAATTCTCGACTTTGGTGAGTCAAGAATGTTTATGAAATTATTTTCAAACAAAATATAAAACTGGTTTAGACTTAGGCAATTGGTTAGAGTGGTGGGTGCAGGCATGCCCTGTTGGTCGGAGCCGCAGTGGTTGATTGTCGGGCACAGGGGTTTGTGGTTAGGCCTAAGTCAAGTTAAGGACCGGTCTATGAGCTACTATTGCAAAGCCCTATCGTACTACCACAAGTCTGGTATGGGACAGACCTGGCCGAATAATTTGTGAAGTTCCAACTTGATCTCGCTATAGGTGAATGTGAGCGGCGTGGCCGTGAGAATTCTCACATGGCACAAGAGGGGCTCCAACATGTGGATTCATGTTGTGGTGAAACCTTAGTGGCGGCGTGATTATGTTGACAACGGATCATTGTAAAAGCCTTGTCATGATATCCTGGCCGCACACCTAAGGAAGTGTGTTAATCCGGTGGCAAAAATGGATGATCATGTCTTGTGGGTAAAGCTGTACAACCTCTGCAGAGTGTATAACCTATCCTGGATAGCCGTGCCCACTGTCATGGGCAAGCTGAGTGAAGTTTTTCATGGATTAGACTTTGGTTTTCAAAATGGTTTATGAAAACCTTGCGGATGGATGGAATCCGTGAGAGATTGAAATCTGGTGAATGGATGGAATTCATCAGAGTTGCGCAGTGAAAGCGTGTGGATGGATGGAATCCATACGTGAGCTTTTGAAAAAGATGGTCCGGGTGGGATGCCCGTGGATAGGTTAGTGTTTGGTTGGAGCCTGCACTAACGATATTATTTTGTTAAAATCTTGTTTCTATTTATCGTATCAAATTTAGCTTTTGCACTTACTTATGATATTTACTCCAATGATCACCTTTTATGCAAATAAACCATATTATGCCTTCCTTTGATATTCCATATGCATGCATCTATTCTGTTAAACCTCCTGGTGTAACTTGTGGAGTACTTTTTGTACTCATGTTGCTATATCTAACTCTTTTCAGAGGAAGCCTTCGACGACTTCGGTGAGGATTGCGAGTAGGCCACGTCTTACAGTCATTCGCCTTGTGGGAAGGCTGGATGGGCTGCCGCTTTATGTATTTCTTCCGCTGTCTTCTTTTGCTATTATTGTAAAGTTGGCCATCAGGCTCATATTAGTTAAATAAAGTTTGTCATTACGCATGATATTTGTCTTTGTAATACTGTGTGCACTAGCTTTTCCTGGGATAGTGCGATTAACACAGAGGGTTCTGGAGTTGCTGCTCCGGGTCCCGACAATTTGATCTCTACCATATCTCTGATATCTTTTCTCCTTATTTAAAGATACCTAGGACAAGGAATGCTAGCTGCAAAGCGTATGTTAGGAACTAAACTCCTATGGCTCCCAGTCAATCTTCATCTCAAGCAAACCCTCTTGCAACCCAAGTGTCTCCTCCTGCAGCTCCAGCCACCTCAGAATATGCTCAAAAGACCAGAGAAGACAAAGGCAAGGCTATAGCCTCTGACTCAAAGACAGAAACAGAACAATAAGAGAGCTCACCTCTTGAACAGTCAGATGAGGATATGTATGATCAAGAAGAGCCTCAAATAGACCTCAGACAAATCATAGCTAAAGAGTATGCATGTTTGCGTCACATAAACTAGTTTATGCTTCCCAATAATTCTATCAATCCAAGGTTTTATACCAAATTTCAAGAACAAGTGTATGAGCAGCTGTATGGTTCAAGTACTCTTTGCAAATCATAAGTATGTTGATTGGGACCACCTGAACTCAATCGACAAATATGATGGAACTTATAGGCTATTTCAGAGGGCTGGAATACAAAATCTTGTGGCTTTCAAATCAGATTATAATAAAGATATAATCAGGCAGTTTTATGCTACTCTTTATATTTCTCCTAACTTCCAGTATATATTATAGATGGCTGGTGGCCAATCCTTGGACTCCAATAAGCACGAGTTTGAGTTGGCTCTAAGGACAGAGTCAAGTGCACATGAGAAGGTATATGACAGGCCTACACTTGAGCTCCCTGCCTTGTCTAAGTACTATGATCAGATACAAGATTTGTCCTAGGAAAGCTTGTTGGCCTCATCCCTATTCCTAGCCTAGTAAACCGGATTATTAACCATACCATTCTTTCCAAGAGTGGGAATTATGATGCCATAAGAGGCCATGTATGGAACCTAATTGATTATGTTTTATAAGGTTACAAATTTGATGCAGTTAATCTTATTATCCAGGAAATAGCATCTTTCAAAAATGACAGGTTCAAAAGGATATATTATGCTCCATACATCATAGCCTTGATCCTTTGGAAGATTGAATACCATGGTGGTTTGGGCGGCATTCACAAGGCTTACAAGTCTCGAGCAGAACCTCCAATCCTCCAGCTTCCCGTCATCGAGCTCGACAGCAAGAAAAACCTACAGCTGCACCACAAGAGGGACAAGTCTCTCTCTCAGATTTAATCAGCAATTCTCCATATTCGTGACACTCATGGCGAGGCATTAGTTTCTCTTTCTTATAGAATGGACTCTATTGATGAGAGTCACTTCTATTAAGCATGCCTTGGCTCATCGTCCATCCCCAGTCAAATTTGGCCATCGTCGCTGTCATGACCCTTCTCCTCAAAGACCACAAGAGTAGCCTTTTTGGTCATTTGATGCTAAAGGGGGGAAGTCAAGAAGGGGGAGAAGAGCACAAGAAAGGATAGAAGAAAGAAGATTGAAGAAGCCAAGAAGTCTATCTATCTTAGCTACTATTTATGTGTCTTTACGATAAAATGAACTTGTGATGTAGTGCTCTTCTTGTTGAGAACATGCTTTATGTTATGTTTATGTTCTGTTGAACTTGAAGTTGTGGTCATCTTATAAAATTGCACCTCGTGTTCATCTATGGTATACTTTACAATATTGCAATTATCTATTCCCTCAAGCTTAACAAACAAAGAAAACTCCACCAATTTTGTAAAAAAAATCTTTACATGTGCTTGCAATGTATTTCACTTCTATATGCACATGCTTAAGGGGAGCTTTCTTTGAATTGTTTTTGAAAGTCATAAAAGATTGTACAACTCGTTTTCAAACAAGTGGTATTGTTGGACCGAAATGGCGACAGAGGGGGGGTGAATGTTGACTTTTAAAAACTTGATCCCCGCAAGTACCCACTAGCAAGACTTCTCTCCAATAGCTACAAAAAGCTATGAAGAGATAAGATCAAGTCTCTGGAACCTCAAAACACAGAAGGAACCACAAGGCCAAAACAGGGGACAAAGAGGCAAAAACCAAATCAACAAAAATAGCACAAGAAGAAAGGGGGGCCGGTCAGACCGCTCTGTATGGGCCGGTCAGACCGCCCTTGTGCGACCGGTCTGACCGCCTGAGTCTGGTTAGACCGCTTCGAGACTGTCGGTCTGACCGCCATGCAACTTCCGGTCAGACCACCAAGACGAATACGGTCTGACCGCCCGACGAGATTTAGGGTTGGCAGAGAACTGAAATTTCAGAAAACAAACTCAGGACTTTGCACTGCAATAAAATTTGAGTCTTCCCTATGGATTTTTCTAACCAAAAAGGTGAGATAACCTTTCAAATAGCCAAGGGAACCTTTGGAACCAAGAAAGCTCAACTCAAAAACAAGAATTTGGGATTTGACCCAAAAACTGAAAATATGCAGTGAGCAGCACTAAACTTCAAATTCCCATTTAGCCTTTGATCCTTTGGCCATGAAACTTTGAGAAAAGCTAATTAACAGCCTCTGGACTTTAGATACCAAGTTTCATGCCATCTCAAGAAGGGGAACAAGAATCTCACCAAAACCCTAGAAAAGAAAGAGAAGAGCAGAGGAGCCCAACCTGCAAAAACTGAGATTAAACAAGGTTTGCTCGTAGGATTGACTAGCCAAATGGCTTTGGAGCATCTCCTACATGACAGCAACCCATTTTCTACTTCTCAGCAGAAAGAACTCAAAAACAAAAACTTGCAAAAACTTGCACAGAGAGGAACGAAGAACAGAATAACAGAGGGAAGCAAAGAACTCAATCAACCTTAAACAAAGCCATCTTTGATTGATAATGAGGAAGAGAGATACATGATTACATAGAGTATGAACTCACACCATCCCTACAACCCCATACATGCTTGGAGAAATCAAGAACTCTACATGTTTCCAAGAACAGAGCTCTCACATAGAAGGCATCGAAGGAGACACACACCAACAGCCTCTCCTGCTCTCAACCACTAAAGCCTAAAGCCAAAACAACCCTCCAAAGGTCATTTTGACTAAAGCAAAACCCTACCAACCATGCACTCCCTATCACAAGGCTTGCATGAACTTGAGGATCCCTCTCCTATTTATAGCCTTTGGCTAACGGGTCTCCAACCCGTTACGCCTGCTAAAACCCGAACGGAACCCGCTCCTGCTTGTGCAGCTTCACGAAATTACCAATTCGCCCCTCCTGCACCTTCCAGGAAGCTTCCGCGTTCCTTGTCGTCGAAGCCTCGCAACCACCTCGAGTCTCCGCCGTCTTCGACACATCCCAACCGTTCTGACCTCAGCGCCACCTGCGCCTAGTCCGATCACCTCGTATCTCGCCACGACTCCGCCTCGATGTCCTGCAGCCATCACAGACAAGAAACACATCAAATAGCACCGCTCGACACATGTAAGCATAATTAGCAACAACAAATCATACTTACGCACGAAAGAGCCCAAACCTGTCGAATCAAGAGAATATGCATCCTAATCACCTTGACCAGGTTTGACCAAGTCCGACCGATCCCGATTGCCCCACGCAACGACATGGTCTGAACCACACAAACCAAACTCGACTTTCCTAAACCTTTGTCAATTACTCATCATACACATGGGGTCACAACCACATGGTCTCTCAGGTATATTCAAAACTTTATTCTTCTCACATAGTATTTGTATTGTCATCAATTACCAAAATGGGGGAATTGAAAGCATCTAGGCCCCTAAAAATGGTTTTGATAATTAATGACATTATGTGAATATGGGACTAACATGCTTACTGAGTGTTTAAAAGGTTTAGTCCCTAAAATGATTATGAGACGGATGCTAAAGGTCAACATGAAGATCAATGTGGCTCAAGACAAAGGTATAAGCAGATTAGGGTCCCTTTTTGCTTTTACCGGTCTTAGGAGAAAGGGTGGAAGACCAGATTATAGGATAAATGATGTACTATTAAGTTGGATTATGGCTAGTAATTTGATAGCATATTCTTGTGCCATTTGGATCAATTTAGGCTTATTTATTCACATAAAACTAAAATTAATAGTCAATCTGTGCTCTGTTTGGATAATCGGAAGTACCGGAGTGTAAACGACAGTATTTCCACTTTTTGGAAGTTCCGTCAAAATGAGCAGTACGCTTTTTCTAGAGAGCACTCTTGGAATCACTTTGTCCCCCTCGAAAAATGGAACTACCGGAGTTTCAACGATGGAACTACCACAGAGCGGTAGTACCACAACCCTTGAAAGTATTTCCAAATCATAGAAGCTCTAAAAATCTTTGTGTTATGTTTTTTTGTAGAGAGCGTCAACTTTTGGCCTCAAAGCAAACGGAAGTACCACATCGAAATTTTGGAACTTTTGAATATCGGAACTACCACAATTACAACGGCAGTAGTGACATATCAACTTTCAACGGCTAGTTCAGAAGCTTTGAAATAGCCGTTACTATTGTGTCAGAATAGGTGCTGTAGTACCGGCTAATGAACAGCGGTACTTCTACTCGCCTTGATTTTATCACTAATAGAATGTGCTCACCTTTGTTCTGTTGGCACATGGTGAATGCGCGAATGTAGTCCTGGACCCCAAGCATGCGTTAGGGACATGAAAGTGTGCCCGCAGCTAGTGGGGAGTCTTCTGGATGCCCTCAAGGCTAACACCATGGGCCGCCGTGAGGATGAGTGGTAGTGTCGAGGAGGAGGCTTGCACGTAGACCTAACTTGTGAAGAGGATGAGGCCATCGATGACGTGCTCTAGTGGCCCTGTTGTTGCCCTACTGCAACCTTGTCACGTAACACCGATAAGGAGGTGTTGGTCAAAGATGGAAAAGTACAGAGCAGAGATGGTGGGAACCATCACTTGGAGCTCATGTCATGGCGAGAGAGTGGCTACGATGGTGTTGGTGTTGTTGGGTTTGTGCTCCACATTGAGGTCGTATCCTAAAGGATTGCTGACCCAATGGTGATGTGGATTGTAGATAATCGCTAGTCAAGCAAAAACTTAAGGTTGTATGATCAATGTGTACCAAGAACTCCCCCCCAACAAATATGGCTACTAGTGCCGCACTGCATGAATAAGGCAAATTAACTCCTATTCCTAAGCCTGAAGATTGGTGTCCTATAGCGAGATAGGCTTGCGGAAGAAGGCTATGGCGCCCGATCCTTGATGTAGAATTGCCCCAAATCCATGGCCCAATGCATCATACTTGACCACAAAATCCTAAGCAAAATCAGGAAATTGGAGGGTCAGGGCTGATGTCAAGGTGTCCTTGAGGCCACATAATGTGAGGTTGGCCTCGTCCATCCATGCAAATGCCTCCTTCTTGAGGAACATGGTGAGGGGGCAGCCTAGGCACTGAAATTGCATATGAATTTGCGGTAGTATCCGGCGAGGCTAAGGCACAGACTGCCCACACGAAGTAGGGGTGTAGGCACTCCATAACCGCACTGACCTTTTGAGGATCCATGGTGACACCTTCCAAGATGATGTTGCTTAGATAGGCCATCAAGGTCTCCCAGAAGAAGCACTTAGAGTGCTTGAGGAAGAGCTGATGTTGTTGTATGATGTGTAACACCTTTTGGACATGGCATAGATGCTCCAACCAGGGTAGGCTATAGATGAGAATGTCATTAAAAAAATAGAAGAACAAACAATCATAAGAAGGCTCAAAGAACATCGTTCATAGGGCTTCAAAGGTGGAAAGCGCATTGGTTAACCCGAAAGGCATGACCATAAACTCGAAAAGGCCCTGATGAGTATGGAATGTCATCTTCTCGATATCCACCAAATGCATCAAGGACTTGAGGTAATAGGAGTGCATGTCAAGCTTGGTGAAGAACCTGGCATCGTGCAGTTCATTGACGGGCAGAACTGGAAACTTGTCTTTGATGATCTTGTCACTGAGGGCCCAATAATCGACACATAAATGCCATGTACCATCCTACTTCTTAACGAGTACAACGGGGGAGAAGAATGCCGATGAACTGCAATGGATGATGCCTTGTTGGAGCATCTCATTACATTGCGCTTTGAGCTCATCCTTTTGAAGCTGCACATAGTAGTAGGGTTGTACTACTGGTGTTGAGGTGGATGTAATGGCATCGGTCATGAGCCTTTGGCAAACCATGTGGGTCGACGAATAGGTCGTCAAATTCTTTGAGCAGCTCTTGCATCAAGTCCTAGCCAGCACATGCTAGGGCATAGGCCAATCGAGATTTCATAGGAATAAGTGACCTAGTGACCCTCATGGCTGAATGTCATGGTCATGTTGGAGAAGTCCCAAATGATTAGGCCGAGAGTGCCCAAACACTGAACGCCTAGGATGACATCAAAGCCTTTGAGCGGAATGGCATAGCAGTTTGTGGAGAAGGTCTCGGTACCGACACAGATGGTAAGGGCATGACAAATACTTGGGCTCTCCATGTAATCGCCATTGGCAACAGTCACCTGTAGGCCTGACTTCGGTTGAAGGGAGAGAGCGGCCTGGTGCACCACACTTTCAGCGATGAAAGTGTGCGTGGAGCCAAAGTTTTGGACCAATGCTGGCAATCAAAGGAGGTTGAATGATTATGGAAATTTTTTTGATTCTCCAAGTATTCTAAATCTTTACTCAAATGACTATGAAAGTCACCAAGACTAGATTACACCTCATACACAAAGTACTGAGATCTATGATCAAAACGGTGCAAAACCTAAGAGTTGGCACCCTGGCTGATATGACCGCTGGTGGCATGCTAGTATGACCAGAGGTCAGTCTGACTACTGGTGTCATGCTGGTCTGACCACTAGGTAGAGGGTGGTATGACCGCTCCCCTGATCCCAGGTGAAAAACTACTAAGGACAAAAACCAAATATGAGAGTCTTAACCAAATCAAGTCCAATTGCTATCAAATTTGGTATGGACCTTAGCAAGGATGTTAGAAACCAAATCAAATGAAGAAACACAAGTTTCTTGGACTTGAGTTCATCCAATTTGGAAGAATTGCTTCTAGGTCATAAGAAACATACCAAACCCTAAAAATAAAATTGCTTCTTGCTCATGAGGATCTAAATCATGAGACTTTTCAGATCATCTCTCACATGTCCTAGTAAGGTAATATAGTCACAATTTTGGGATAGAAAGAACATGATCACAAATTTACAATCTGTTGTAGGGATGGCCCCCACCTAAGCCCAGCAGGCCTGTTAGAAGGTTGTAAGGCACAAAATGGGACATGTATAATGACACAAGTGCCCCTGAGAGGGATACTCAAAATGTAAGGGTACTATTGTAAAAGCACTCCCCATGTGGATATATATTCAATACAGGCCATGGGGAAAACCCTAAGCATTGCTCACCTAACTCTCCACTACCATACTCTCTCTCTCTGTTTGGTCTGTAACCACAACAGTTGGCGTCATCCGTGGGGACGACAAGAGCAAGCCTCAAGATCTGAAGAAGGATGGCACCGAGAAAGCTTCGTCGTCGGCGGTGAGGAAGAAGAAGACGGATGCGATGAAGTCTCGCATCGGTACCAGGGCTTCGGCCGGGCAGTCGTAGGCGTGTACGGCGACGCGGGTGCGGCAGCCGCGGATATCGGTGTGCATGCCACGACGGTCGATCCCGCCACCGCTGCCACGACGGTCGACACCGCCCCGCGTAGGACGAGCGATCCTACCACGGGCACGGCAGTCGGCGCTGGCAGCACCGACTGGGTGGTCGGGGGCGGTAGCGCCGGTGCTCACGTTGGCACGGCCACCGTCCTAGCACCCGACGCGAGAGCGACGAGCGGTTCCGGCGACAACGCGAGCCTCGACATCGACTCTGGAGTCCACCACGCCAACGCAATAGGCAACCCAGGAGTGCAGGCCGTGGTCGCTGCTATTCCGACCGTGCGGCCAGGTGCACCGACTGCCCCGGCCACGACTACAGTGGAAAACGCCCTACTGGCGACCCTCAGCACGTTCCAGCGGGAGCTAGTGGATCTCCACGGGGCCGTGCGGGATATGCAGGAGCCTCGAGTCAGCAAACCCCGCCGACAGTCGTGCCAGAACCCATGCCAGAACAGGCGGATAGCCGTGATGCCCCCACGTCCAACCGCGTAACACTGCGGTGCGTGGACCCGGAGTCCCCACTCTCTGCAGGCTTGCAGCAAACGGTGTGGCCGGAGGACTTCAAGTTTCCCAGTGCCATCGAGCCGTACAAAGGCGACACGGACCCCCGAGAGTTCGTGCTTGTGTACAAGACCACCATCGAAGCTGCCGGCGGAGATGATACCACGAAGGCGAAGGGGCTTTCCCTCGCGTTACAGGGAGTGGCGCTCTCTTGGTTTTTCACCATTGAGCCGAGCTCCATCTACGCATGGGAACAAGTCCGCGACCAACTTTACAACAACTTCCAGGGGAACTATGTCGAGCGCGTTGACGCGGATCAGCTCTTCGCGGTCAAGCAAAGATCCGGGAGTACTTCAAGTGCTTCGCGAAGATCCATTGCCAGGTTAAGGACGTCGATGAGACAACCATTATCAACGCAGCGATACAGGGTCTTAGCCCGGGGCCGCTGGCCGAATACAACGCGCGGAAGCCAATCAAGACGGTGGCGAAGCTCTTCGACAAGACGGAAGAGTACGCTAGGGTGGAAGAGGATGCACGACAGTGCCAGAGTGATGACTCCGATACCATTCAGGTGGAGGGCTCGGTGAAGAACGAAGGTTCGCACGAAGGCTCCTCGAAAGGCAAGCGCAAGCAGGAGCCGTTGAAGGACGCCTCCGAGCGCAAGGATACCCAACACAAGGACTCATCGGGCAACAAGCCCAAGCGTGGCCAACAGAAGTCTCGGAGGGCCAGCTATGTCTTTGACATTGAGGGCGGCTCCGAGGACAATCCCCAGCAGCCGCGGCAGCAGGGCTCGCCTGGGTCAGGGGCGGGGACACGACCGAGGTCGCGATGATAGGGCTCGCATGGATATGATGACCAGCACCGCGGTTAGTGGTGCGAAGTGCATGGTCGAGGCACCCACGACACGCGTACATGCACCACCATCGCGCACTTCGACGAGCGTCGCCAGGGATAGAAACCTCGAGGCGCGGCCGCCCATCATGGCCCATGTCCAGCAACCCCTGGAAGGCCCCATGCGGATCCAAGATCAAGGGATGCAGCCGCAAGGGGGTCCCCTACGAATTCAAGCTCATGTGCAACAGCCTCGGGAAGGCCCCCTGTAGATCCAAGCCCCGGAGGGAGCCCAGCACAGGGTCATAAACATCATCTCCGGAGGCTCCTTGCTGGAGTTCACTTCGGCGCGACAGTGAAAGGCCTACGCGAGGAGGTTACACCACGTGGCGGCGTACCTGGCGCAGGCACCGCCGGACTGGGCGCAGTACGAGATTACCTTCACGCCTGCCGACGCCGAAGGCGTGGAGTTCCCCCACCAAGATCCCTTGGTCATCCAAGTCGCCATCGTAGGATGCGATGTCAAGCGTGTCCTTGTCGATGGAGGAAGCTCCACAAACATCTTGTTCACAGCGGCCTTAGGCCAGATGGGGATCCCCCGAAGTCGCCTGGGCCCCTCGGGAATCCCGCTACAGGGCTTCGAAGGCCAGCCCCTGAGGGCGCTTGGCCAAATATGCCTGCAGGTCTCCTTCGGCCAGGACGACAACGTGAGGAGCGAAGATGTCACCTTCAATGTCGTCGACATCCCGTACCCTTACAACGCCATATTTGGGCAACCGACCCTCAATTCCTTCGGGGCAATCCCACACCACGGCTTCTTATGCATGAAGCTCCCCGGCCCACAGGGCATCATCACCACCCACGGCGACCAGGATATGGCCCAGCGTATAGAGCTCGGCGCCAGAGGCCCACACCACGAGGCTCAACGGGACGCCTAGGCCAGGCTTGCCAGCGCAAGGATCCTTGGCGGCCTCAGGAAACCCCCCACCAAGCCCCACGTGGATTGCTCCGGCAACAGAGGCTCCCACCGCGCCCCGCCTCGCCGCCACAGCGACGACAGTTGCCGCCACTCTCACCCTTCAGCAATCAGTGGTTAGTACCTCATCTTTTGTAATCGCTCACCTGCACAAACTTTCTTGTTTCTTGCCAAAACGCGCAGAGGCTTGCCTCCGCGCATACTCTCCGTGACTATAAACATAAGACATGTGTTCGCGCGCACACTCTCCGTGAGTATAAACATAAGACACGTGTTCGCGCACGCACTCTCCGTGAGTATAAACATAAGACACGCGTTCACGCGCGAACTCTTTGTGAGTATAAACATAAGACACGCGTTCGTGCGCGCACTCTCTGTGAGTATAAACACAAGATGTGTGGGGGGACGCCTCCGCACGCACTCTACGGAGTATAAATAAGACGTAGCATCGAGGTCCGCCTCCGCACACACTCTACGGAGTATAAATAAGACGCAGCGTCGAGGCATACCTCCGTGCACACTCTACGAGTATAAATAAGACGCGGATGTTGTCCCTACGCACTCTACTGAGTATAAACAAGACGCGGATGTCCCCGCGCACGTGCGGGCGTTGCCCTTGCGCGTACTCTCCAGAGTATAAATAAGTCATGGTTGATGGTCCCACGCACTCCACGGAGTATAAATAAGACGTGGATATTGTCCCTGCGCACTCTACTAAGTATTAACAAGACGCGGATGTCCTCACGCACGTGCGGGCGTTGCCCTTGCGCGTACTCTCCGGAGTATAAATAAGCCATGGTTGATAGTCCCACACACCCCGCAGTGTATGCACGAGGCACGCAGAGGCTCGCCTCCGCGCGCATTCCAAAGTGTGCCAAAGAGGCGCAGCAGAGGCTCATCTCCGCACGCATTCCACGGAGCACCGAAGAGGCGCAGTAGAGGCTCGCCTCCGCGCGCATTCCACGGAGCACCGAAAAGGCGCAGCAGAGGCTCCGCTGCCACCACTTGGACTAGGCGCCACCTCCGGAAGTCTACCTAGCGTACGGGCGAGCGCGAAGTATAGTCTCGCGAGCCTACGGGGAGACAGAACGGCCGTAAGAAGTGACGGAGGCGCAGGCGATATGTTTCAACTAAAACCCCTATTCTGTGTTCATCGGAGGATGTTTACAAAGGGGGTGCGGTAAAGGTGAGGTGCACAAGCGTCCTTGGATGCTCACAGTCGCTACTCGGCAGTCTCCTCCTTAACGCGCATCCACGCTAGAACCTCGCCCGAATCCAGCGACTCACGGCCCGCCGCCAGGCCGAAGACGCCGCCGGTCACAAGGTCGAAAACTAGCACCGGTCCTCGCCGGTAGCCGCCGGGACAGGGGTACACCACGAAACATGGGGCAATTTCTACTTTATTCACAAAAGGGGGCATGCGTATTACAACGCACGCCAACACACAAGAACCCTAGTGTCACACCTGTGGGTTCGCGTCACGCCTTGAGGCTTCGGTGCCATCTTCGTTGCGCCGCAGGACTTCATCCAGCCATTGGCCGAGGTTTCCCTCGTTGTACATGGTCCACCGTAGCTCGATCTTCACCGTGGCTTCTCCGATGTACTCCCAAATCCTCTCGTGGAAGACCCGAACAGCGTGACGAACAGCGCGCACGACACCGGACATCACCACGGCCCCAATCGGCATCTCCAGTTCAGGGTCAGCTACCCGTCGACATGCTGGCAGCCCCGGTGCCGCAGGAGTGCACATACCAAGCACGAGGTCACATAGGAGCAGTGGTTGCCGAAGGACATCGTGGCTGTGCGAGCAAGGTTGGCTGCATCCCCGATCCGACGAAGTGTCCGGGACAGCTCTTCAGGCCCGAAGGAGAGGGGTGGCACTTCGGCGACCAGATCTTCAAGGGTGCCTTCCAAAGCCAGCATGGCATCCCATGCATCCACCGAGGCATCGCCCAGAGTCCGGTCCCGCTCCCCTAAAGACGCGATAAGACGGCCTTTCTCCTTCTCCAGCACAGCGATTTGCTAGAGTAGCCCATCCCGCTCCTCCGCGACCGCTTGTCGTGCTGTCTCCGTGGCCAACAACCGCGCCGCGGCCACGAGCGCTTCGGCATGTGAAGTCGCCTCCGCGGTGGATGCGGTCGTCCTTGGCGGAGTGCGCCTCTTCGGCTGCGCGAAGGGCCTCTTTGGCGGCCCGCAGTCGGTCCTCTAGCGCCCCCCGCTCGCGAGCGTAAGTCGCCTACAACGCCCAGGCAAGGATGAGGGTCTGTACGACGAAGCGGTCAGAAAACCTCTAAAGGACCACATGTCGCTAAAGGTCAGATACTCACCCTCGTTTTTGAGACCTCCAATGCGGCTCCAAGGCACTCCGACCCGTAGGTTAGCAAGACTGCCGATCGGGTGTTTGCGGCGCGCTATTCGCGACCCCGCCATGCTCCCAAAGACCTCGGCCGGGGACAAAGTCTGCTAAGCTCGGGCACGCGGCATCCACGACGGTAGTTCCGAGAACGTCGGGTGCCCCTCCAAGAGGAGTGTCCCCGAGCCCGGAGATTGTCCGCGCTCTGCGAGGCGGGCTGCTGTGAGCGAAGGTAGCAGTTAAAGCCCCACGAACACACTACAAAGCTATGCCAAGCTAGCTTACCTTCGGCATCAGCCGGTGGACTTCGCCGGGGCGTCCCCCCAGCCTCGGATGGGATAGCAGGGATGCCAGCGCCCTCCGACGAAGCCGGCCCTGGGGGCCCATGTATCGGAGTCCAACACCAGCAGGTCCCGGGCTCCAGTCGCCACAACCTTGGAAGGAGCCGTCGGACGTTGGGCCTGGGAGCCTTGCTGTTGGAGTCGGAGTCCCACAGGCTCCCGACCCCGGTCGCCGCAGCGAACCCCTTCGTCGTGCGATGAGGTGATCGTAGGCATGGCCGCTTCGCATTGGGGGAAAAGGGTGGGGACCTCGCCCCGGTAACCGTCGCAGGGGGGCTCCACCCCAGCAATGTCCGCAGGCGGCAGCTCCGCCTCGATAGCTGCTGCAGGTGGGGGCTCCGCTCTGGTAACCTTCGTGGGGGCAGCTCCGCCACGGTAACCAGCGTGGACGGAAGCTCCGTTCTAGCAACCTCCATGGGTGACAACTCCGACACTGTAGCCACCGTGGGCGAGGACTCCGCCCCAGCATCATCCGCGAATGAGCCCCACCTCAGCGACCACCGCAGGCGACAAAGCTCCCCCTCCCGATCGTCCATGGCGTATTCTCGGTCCCCGGCACCGCCCAGGGACCCCTCGTCTTCGTCCTCCGCGCCCGTCTCCAGGTTCGAATCAGAATCGGCGTCTGCCGCATTAATGGGGGCGACGGCAGCCGACACACCGGGTGCGGCCGCAGAAGACCGAGCCCTCCGACAAGACGGCGGTTTTTTCCCCTTGGCACCGTCATCTCAACGGTGAGGTTGGCTCGGGGCCGAAGGGGCGCGCTCCGGCACGCGAATATCCAAGGCCTCGCACACACAGTTTATCTGCCCCAGCCCCGCCTCCGCAGTTGCAGCTGCGCGCAAGTCGTGCTCCTTGGCCATGTACGGCCCGAGGAACATGCCCACTGCGCGTTCCGCGTCCTCTAGGCGATTTCCTATATGCGACAAGAGGCGGGGTTAAAAGATAGTGCAATGGGCAGAAGTGGAAAACAAGACTCCGCCAAGACTTACGAAGGTCGGAGGGTCCCGGCAGCGAAGACATGGATGGGCGGACATTGTCGCGCCGCAGTTTCCCAGCCGTGATGCGCCATTCATGGGCGAGCGCCGCCACGCCGTACATGACGAACTCCTTGGCGAGGTCGCGCATGTTGAATCGGGCAGTGATCCCCACGAGCCTACGCACTCTTCGCCTGTCCTCGCTGTCGAGTGGTACGCCGGGTGTGGTGTTGAATGCCATCGGCCGGCCCGAACACTCGAGGCCTCTACCGCTCGCCACACAGTGGTAAAACCACCGCCTCATCCAGTTCGGCTCCCACTTCGCCGGGTTGAGTTGGCGGGGAAGATCTTCCCGCATGATGATCGCAGGATGAAGTTGACATTGCCGAAGTTGGAATACGTCCCATCCCTCCGCCATTTTGGCTGGCACCGCGCGTCGTGGAGACGAACCGCTCGCCTCCCACGATCGGAGACGACGCGCCGTAACCGCCCACACGCGTCGTACACGACCGCAGAGAGCCTGACAGCGCACGACACGCCAATAGCGTTCCGCCACGCGTCTGCTCCCTCAAGAGTAAAGGAAGGTCGCGTGGCGTGGCGCGTCCTCCAGCGCGTGTCGGCGCGATTCTCGGGGCCATCAATGCCACAGCGGGAAGCCGTGGGCCAGTGAACCTCAACAGCAACTTCGATGGGGTCTTCGCTTTGGCAGGGACTCCGCCTCTGACTTTGCCCATGCCCCCGCAGAGGGACACCTCGCTACGTTGCCGCAGGACTACACGACAAGCCCAGAGGCCACCTCGGCCCGGCGCCTACTTCGATTCGGCTCCCTCCGGATAGGACGCCCCCGGCGGGCAGAATGCGGAGACGAGCAGGCGCCATTCTAACCTACAACGCCACCCAAGCACCATCCGCGAGTCGCGGGATACCATCCGGCCCTACGATCCTTGCCCGCGCCCAATCTGGGAGCGTGGCTAGTCGTCTTCAGTAGGATTTGACCGAACTCTCATAAATAGGCCTCCGTCAGTTCATCGCTGCCCCTTGCCATCAGAGAGCGCACATGAACTGAGGAAAACCTATTCCTAAGGGCAAGATCATCCTAGCTGTCCCCAGTACAAGCGGCATATGCAACAGCACAGCGCACCTGGCGGATCAAAGCACTCCACGCGGGGTCGAAGATGAGTTCTTCAGAAACTCAAAAATAGGCACCCTTCTGTTCATCAACATTCTATGACAGCGCCCACCAGCACTAATCATGCTATGAAACAGTCCTTTCAAAGAATGCAGATGAACAGAGGAAGCCTATTTTTGAGACAAGATCATTTCAGCCACACCTGGCTACAACACTAGAAGACGGCACATATATACACCCGCTGCGCCCCCAGCCGACGGGAAGCGGAACCGGCGGAAGTCCTAAAGGCAGAAGTGCAGCCAACGGGAAGCGGAACCGGTGGAAGTCTTAAAAGCAGAAGTTCAGCTGACGGGAAGCGCAACCGGTGGAAGCCCAACCAGCGTACACGGGTGCGCCACCGGCTAGCCACCGCGGTTCAACCCAACAGGCGAAGGACGGGCCCAGTCCCCGTTTCACTTCGCCTACGCACTGGTCTCGCTGGCTACCTGCATCCCATGCCCGATGGACGATGGCGACGGAGCACTTGACTCCGCGTCCAATGTGCCTGCGAAGACCCACGTACTCACCTCCCCGGTGCGTGATGCACGGGAGATCGGCCTGCCCCGCGCCAAGAGGCATCGGCATGACCCTGTCTCCGCCTCGATATCAACTTCGCCGGCATCTTCAACCCCGCTGGCATCTTCGGCTCCGCGGATAAACGGGTAAGGCCAAAAAAAATCATCGATAGCAGGTCTGGCCCCATACCCTCAGTGCGACGGTAGGCTGCATCAACAAGGAACGATCCTGTCCAAGAGCACTGAAGGTCACAGGCCGCAGGGACGGAGGGGGCCAAAGGGCTCAGCAACATGGCTTCGGCCCGTGAAGCCCTTCACCATGAGAGGCTCCTGTTGTAGGGATGGCCGCCACCTAAGCCCAGCAGGCCTGTTAGAAGGTTGTAAGGTCCAAAATGGAACATGTATAATGACACAAGAGCCCCTGAGAGGGATACTCAAAATGTAAGGGTACTATTGTAAAAGCACTCCCCATGTGGATATATATATTCAATACAGGCCATGGAGAAAACCCTAAGCATTGCTCACCTAACTCTCCACTACCATACTCTCTCTCTCTGTTTGGTCTATAACCACAACACAAACCTTGCTCAAGGCAAGTAAAAAATTGGGCAAGATCTTGATTTTTACTATATAGTGATCTAGATGGGCATAGATTAATCTCAGAGATCTACTAGTGCATCTTACTCATCATAGACCATAGCAAGATCAAGAGAAGCATGAAATGAACTAAATTACCAAAGGCAAAGAGGAATAACTCATGCAAAGAGGGAAGAGAAAACAAGGATTGCAAGAACTTGTTCTATTGCATAAAGAGGAATGATTCTTACAGCTTGCAGGTTTACAAAGGACCCTCCATAAGTCCTACTCTTAGTCACACCATGAAGGAGAAAATCACTAGCCTAAGCCTAGAAAATATACTTGCTTCCTTGCTTACCCCAGCTAGCCTCCTCCTTCTCTAAATAGGCTAACTAGCCCCCTTAGCATGTCTAGACCTGCTGAGGATTGGGAAAACCTGTCAACCCCACTAACACTGAGTTTTACACTCACATGCATGCTTTTTAATGTGCTTACAAGATCAACTTGCTAGTACGCTAGGGATTAGTCCACACAACACACATGACCCAGCCTAACCCTAAACAACTTCCCTTGTGTCTCCCGGTGCCACGGTTTTGGAGTAGGCCTCAAGTCCGTTTTGGACATTTTTCCAAAATGCCCTAGACGAAGCTTCCAAGCACTTTCCTTTGACTCCACTTTATCTTGTTATGCAAACCACCATGCAAGTCACATGGAGGTTTATCAATGGCTTACATTCTATCAACAAGTCTATCCCGTTTTGGCTACCACTACAAAAAAAAACTACCATGGACCCAGCGGTCAGACTACAAGAGGCTAGAAAATCCTAATTTTGTAGAACCTTGCAAACCTCCAAAATCAACTTACCCTTTTTAGCCAATTGTTCATCATTGCTTACCCATAAGCTTGCCACATGGTTTCTTAATCTCCTCCTCCATAAATACGTTGGCAATATCCCTAAAATGCAAATTGAGTTGATTTTTGGAAATGGAGAGAAGTTTTTGCAAAGGAAACCTCTCCTTGGTCTTGAATTGAGTTCAAGACATGAAGATGACTAAGAGAGCACTAAAATGAATTGAGGGCAAAGGAAATAATAAGTATGCATTAAAACCACTGAAATCCAATAAAAATTGGAAAATTCTCACTCTAGGTCTAAAAGAAAGAACAAGTGTTCTATATAACCTTGATTATGGTGAGAAGGCACAAAATATCACTTGCAAGCAATTGCAATCTACACATTTTAAATTTCACCCTCTTTTGACAAAACCCCAAAAATACACTCCTCCTTAGCCTATGTGTGCATTTTTACCTAAATTTCTCCCCCTTTGATAATGAATTCATCAAGATGTATGAAGAAGAAACTAAAATGAGGCTAAGGTAGAGAAATACAAACATGGATAGTTTTTTTGTTTTTGTGACATAAGGAGCTTTGAAGATTATCTAGGCCAACTGTAACATCCTGGTTTTTAGTGCCTTTTTAAAGTTTTAAAATAAAAATAACCAATTGGATTTTTCTTGAATTAATTAAAGCTTAATATGAAAGTTTCAAAATTAAAAAGATTTAATATGAATAATGTAAACTTTAATTAAATAAAAACCAGTTTTATTTGAGTTCCTTGTATTGTAAGGAATTTTTCTTTATTTTCTTGGATTTTTCGGATTTTATTTGCTATTTATTTGGGGCTCAATTTAATTTATCCCAATTTTTGAAATTCAAAAATCTTTTGAAATTCTGGATTTTATCTCAAACTAAGTTCCCTTTTGCTCCGACCTAATTTCTTTTTCCAATTCGGTCCAATCTCCTTCGTTCACCCACCTTTTCTTGGTCTAGCCTAGTCCAGCGTAGCCTAGTGGCCCATCTTTGCGCCACGGCCCAATCTGCCTCCCGACAGCCTACCAGCCCACGTCGCCTCTGCACCATCACTGATAGTGGGACTTGGCCAAGCTACTGTTTGTCTTCCTAGCGAGTTCATCACCTGCATGCGAATGACATCGAGTTCATCCCATCGCCGCCTCCCTCGTATATAAAATCCTTGCTCGGGACCTCATTTATTCATCCCTAAACTGCACTGTGCTCGAAGCCCTAGCTGATTGTGTTGAGGTTGTCATCTTCTCACTGGAATCATAGATCGAAGTCGCCATCACCTTCATCAACTCTGGCAAGATATTGCACTGCCTCTAGTAAGTCTCTACCCTCACCGACCAGCTTCTAAGCTTCGCCGTGCATAGCTCTGCCCCAACCCCTCTTGCTGAAGCCAATGCATCGCCATCGACCTGATATCGCCATGAACCAAAGTCTACCACCACCTTTTCCTCGACGCCGGTGGCATCTCTTCGTCAATGACCATGCCATCTTCACCACTGTGTTCGCCGTGCTCCACCAACCTAGATCCACCCGTCGGCTTTGCCAGAGAATCCCTAGCTCACCGTTGCGAAGTTCGCTAGAGAGTTAACTGGAAAACTTAGTGCAACGTGCGTCGCCGTAGACGTGGCTCACTATATCAGCATGTGAAGCCAACGTGTCGCCCATGCTAGTGCCATGTGAGCTCAACCACCAACTTACACCTTTGTAAAGTCCTGCCACGTCGGCAGTCGAGTCAACATCCAAGCAAGCACCATGTCAGCCCTAGTGCACACGTGTGATCCCGCATGTCTGCCACATCATTGCACCATGTCAGCCAAATCCCCTGGACCAGTTTAATGGACCTAGTCTACCATGGACCAAGCCATTAATGTGTGGACACCACTATTGGATTTTCTTTTCTTTTCCTTTTATTTAAATCCAAACAGCTCCGTACAGATATATGCATTGACACGAATACGTAGGATCAAACTGTGATTAAATTGGAGCTTCTAAGGGCTAGAACAAAAGAAATTTAATGAGAGAAGGGTCTCATTGTAAATTCCGGAAACTGAATCGCAAATTGCCGAAATCCCTAATCTCCCCTCAAAAACCCTAGCCGTCAGCAATTCCAAATTAAGCCCGGTTTATTCTTTCTTCTCCCCTTGGCCTTCTTGCCCTCCCCCCATTCTCCTCCACATCCGGGCCGCAGCTCGTCGGCGAGCCATCACATCACCGCCGCCACTTCTCTCCTCCCTTTGGCCACCTTCTTCTCCACCACTCACTGCAGAGCGCCACCCCTATTCCTTCTTCGGCCGCCTCCCTTCTTTATTCCTTCACCTGCGCTGCCGCCAGACGGTGTGTCTGTCGTCTCCCTTCCTCCGCCATATTAGCTCCGGCCGAGCATGCGGGGCACGCACCACCACACCCCAACCTGCACACGGGCACACCAGGTGGCTGCCCTCTTCCTCGTCGCCGCGACCTTCCTCCTCACCCGCCTCCTTGACCGCCTCCTCTCCACCTCCCCATCCTTCCCCTATTCCACCACTGTCAGTCCATTGCCTGACCCCCGTGACTACGACGCTGACCTTTGCATCTATGTCTACTCCGAGGACGAGATCGATGGCCTGCGCTCCCTGCTCCGTGGACGCCACGCCACCGTCCCCACCGCTAGCTGCCTCAAGGGCCAGTGGGGAACCCAGGTACGCCATCTCGATCCACAAATACTAGTACCACTAGTACCATTCATCTTCCCCATCCAACCCCTTCTTGATGATGATGATGATGATAGGTAAAGATCCACCAGCTTCTTCTCCAGTCAAGGTTTAGAACATTGGACAAGGACCAAGCAAATCTCTTCTTTGTTCCGAGTTATGTTAAGTGTGTTCGCATGACTGGGGCTCTCAATGATAAGGAAATCAATCACACGTATGTCAAGGTAAACAGACCCTACATTTGCTTCACCCATCTCATGTCTGTTTAACAAATGCAACAACAAACTTCCTTTCTACCTTATACTGTGTGTGTTGCTTCCCATTCTCTGCAGGTTCTCAGCCAGATGCCATATTTCCGTAGATCTGGTGGACGTGACCACATTTTTGTCTTCCCAAGGTACCACCACCTAGTGTGTTGGGAATCTCATTCATTTTTTCCCAGTTAACTAACAACTCTTCTGTTTTCTGCATATGTAGTGGTGCTGGAGCTCACCTGTTCCGTTCGTGGGCAACCTTTCTGAATCGATCTATCATTCTTACTCCAGAGGTACATAGCCATTTGCATTGCTCTCCATATTTTGCCTCATTTTATTTTCTTTCTTTAAAAGAATTGGTACAACTATTAACTTATCTAAGTTTTAGGACGTGTCTGTAGGACTGTCTTTTTGGTTTCATGTTTAACTAGTCTTTTTCTATATTGTCGTCATAGTGAGTTGTCCTAATTCAACAGCGTTACAAGGGTTCATCCATTGTCATCAAATCTCCTTTTAAAAAATATACTATTCGACGTGTAAATATGTGTGATACAATTAGGGTCCATCTTGTATTTGTCATTTACTATTCCATCTGATGTACATCTAATGGATAAATACATATAACATGAATTTTGGCAGTTGCGCACATCAGTCTAATAAAATTGCATTTCATGAGACATCTGTTATTTGTTAGTAAGTGAGTTAGAAAAGGTTGTATACGCTTAGAGTTGACTTGGTTCATGAGTGGTGTGCTATTCTTTCGTACAACTCAACTTGCAAGCTACTTCTGGCATCTTCTTACAGAAGGCCTTATGTTCTATTTGTTAGGGTGACCGTACTGATAAACGAGGTGTAAGTGCATTTAATACATGGAAAGATATTATTATACCTGGGAATGTGGATGATTCTATGGTGAAGTCTGATGCCCGTGCTGTCCAACCAATCCCATTAACTAAGCGGAAGTATTTAGCAAACTTCCTTGGGCGTGCCCAGGGAAAAGTAGGCCGTCTTCAACTGGTGGAGCTTGCAAAGCGGTATCCTGACAAGGTTTGTCTTCCTTTTGATTTCCAAATATAGTTTAACATGATATAAAAGTGTAAGCTGCCCTTTGAATAAAATAAAAAGTTAAACACTAATATGATCTATTGTCAGAAAATTAGTTACTTATGGCACAATGTAATACGTGGCAGTTGGCATTCTAGGGTGCTAGCAGCAAAGTTTTATGTTATTTATCTCAGATTTATTGTGCTTGCACATTAATTTTTTTATTAGGTTGCTTTTCTTTCTGTTCGACAGTGCTTATACATCATTTATTTAGATTAGATGTGTGTTGGTTTTATGAATAGTTGGAATCTCCAGAACTGAAGTTATCTGGGCCTGAAAAATTGGGAAGGATCGATTACTTCAAGCACCTGAGGAATGCAAAATTCTGCCTAGCTCCTCGTGGCGAGTCCTCGTGGACACTTCGCTTCTATGAATCCTTCTTTGTGGTGAGCTCTCCCAGCCATAAGAAGAGGATTTCAGTGCATATGGATTAGATTCTAACAATGTTGATGACAGGAATGTGTACCAGTCATTTTATCAGATGAAGTTGAGCTCCCTTTCCAGAATGTGATTGACTACACCGAGATATCGATAAAATGGCCGTCGTCCAAGATTGGTCCTGAACTTCTTGGGTACCTTGAATCGATACCAGGTACGATTTGCTTCCTTTGTACAAGTATATACTACTAGTGCGTTAACCTTGCAGCACTGATCCTTAAAGATTGCATGCAGATGAACGAATAGAGGAGATGATTAGGCGTGGGCGTGAGGTGAGATGCCTATGGGTGTATGCCCCAGATACAGAGCCCTGCTCCGCTATGGCCGGTATCATGTGGGAACTGCATAGGAAAGTGAGACGATTCCATCAGTCTACAGAAACCTTCTGGCTTCACAACAGGTCAATTGTGAACAGAGATTTGGTTGAGTTCCACGAGTGGAGAACACCTGTTCCATTGCCATGACATGTAAGTTGAGTGGTTAATCTTGTCAGTTGCTGTGTAGTATTCAGGAACATACTTCTTGATATATACACTTATCATGCTCTGCTGAAAAGAATCATCTAGCATCTAGCACTGCTAAAATCTAAGGTGATCATGCTTCCTCATTTACTAATCTTGCTAACCTTACATGATGTAAATCCTCACTTTGGGTGTTAGTGCTCTCAAATCCAAACAGTGCTAGTCCTCATTTTCATGCTTTGACTATTGCTCTTGCTACTACTGGATACTGGTCAACTAGTTCATACTTGTTCTGTTGTAGTTATTCTCACTGAGACAAGGTAGTAGACAGGGCCACTGCCTCTTTATCTTCTACTGCTAATTTCATGATTTAAGTACCCTTCCCAGCTTTGGTGAGGGAGGGATGTGACTAAATCACATATCCCCTTCTCGGCGACTAATTTGGTTGTCAAAATATTATTTCTCTGTTGCCATGATCTAGTCCTAAATCACATTGTGCTATGTTTAGCGAGGGAGGGATGTTACTAATGCCATGCTCCAAGTTTTATGATTTAATGATGCTAGAATTCCCATGTTATCATGCTGTAGGATTTAGATGCTGTTCGCATGGGCTTTTGTTTGGAGAAGCCAGAAGCTAATATGAACATCTGACTTCTCGGCGGTTTCTCCACTCTTCTTGCTTTTGTTTTGATCCAAGGATGAGGCAGGGGATCATGGGCGTGTCACGTATCTCATTTCTCTCGCTTCTGTTTCGTACACATATCTCATTTATTTTTCCCACCGTTCGCATTCTCATCTTAAAAGTTATTTCTTTTGGCCACTATTTATTTTCAGCCAAAAGACATTAGTCACAGCTAATACAAACACCCCTGTTGTTAATGCCATGTTATCATGTTGCTTTGAAGATCATACGAGTACATATGTGTTTGTATATGATGCTTCTAATCAGCTGATGCCCTCTTGTGTTTGTATTGTTTAACCACTTCTGTCCATGTCATAACTAGTCACTACTTTCTCTTGAGGAGAGGCTGAGAGGTGTGTGCCCCTGCAGGATAATATGCATTTATGTACTGTGACAAAAAAATGTGCTTCTTTTCCATTTTATGTATAGACTGTTTTGTTTCGGACTTTTGTAGCTTCTCTTTTGCTGTTATGCGTTCAGTAACTAAACATCAAAGAAATCAAGATTGTGGACAGGAAGATGAGAGCAAAGCTGTACTACCTGAGGGACAGGATGAATGCACTGTCAGGGAGAAGTTTGGGTTTTGGCCTTCGGTGATGCACTCCACGAATCTCATTCCGGCATATTGCGCCAGCATTTGGCTTCTATAAGAAAAGGGTCATTACAATGCTTTGACTCGTGTTCATTCTTGTAAATTTAAGGCTCTATTTAGTCTAGATGCTTGATAGCTGACGTACGCGTTACAATTTAGCATATGTTAATCTATAATATCTCTTATGTGTGTGGGAGAACTGGGACGCCCTCCAATCTGTACGTCCGCCTGGTGCTCCTGCACATGCCGCGTGCCTCCGTCGCCTCGCGGGCTGCCTCCATGCGGGAGTGCCTCTCTCGCATGCCTCCTGCTCCAACAATAACCCCGTCGAGCTTGGCTGTCCACCGCGTGCTTGCGCATGCCTTCAGTAGTAGCGGTGCTACAGTAGCTGGCCTGTCAGCTACAGATCCTCGCGATCCCGCGGCGTTCTGAAAGTCGGCGCCTCAGGTACAGGTCCCCACGATCCCATTGCCCTAACTCAGAGGCGGATCTCCGCAACCCTATCGGCCTCTTCCCATCTCTCCCCCCTTCCCGTCTCATTGGCTCCATCCTGTCAGGCTGTCACCCTTTCCCTTGTGGCTTTGGCGACAGCAACACTCCGGACATCGCAGTCGCAGCGACAGATCCCTTTGGCGGCAACGGTGCTCCGGACATCGTAGCCCCATCACAGATCCTGGCAATCCCATGACCCCAATGACCTCAGCTGCAGGACTCCGTGCCCTGTTGGCACATGCTCTCTCACTCCCCTCGGATCCCCTATATCCAGAGGAAAATTTCAGATAAAAGGTAAGATGTCTAATATCAATATTCAAGCTAGAACTGGCATACTTGCTTACCCTTTATTTGTCTGATCAGCTGAGATGCTATATAAATGTCATCTTGATAATCAATGTATATTCCCTTTCTTATTAAAAAACAGGATAGTAGGTCTCCTGCATATCACATGGCAGATACAAAATGCTACGGTCATGTAGTTATAAGCCTTTCAGATTACCGAATACCAAGCATATATCAAAGCGCAGATCACATGAATAGCTTAATGCTTAAGCATTTGTCCTTTCAGTTCTCATGCTATGATGTTGTATTGTTGTACGATCTGTGTCAGTCAACAGCTCTGCCTTTACTATATGTCTAGATCTCTATGTCACATGAAACCCTGTACCAACTGCCTACGTGTGCTCAAGAGGCTGTCATGAGAAGAAATTGATAATTGTTGTAGTCGTCTGAGATTTTCATTTTATATCATTCACATGTAGGTTCCTGAAAGAACGTCAGTTTGATGTTGAGAAAGCAAAGAATATGTGGTCAGAAATGCTTAGATGAAGGAATTTGGGACCGACAATATAGAGGTAAAGCTGAAAGTTGAACACATTTACTCCTCAGTTGCTTGCCTGCAGATACTGGTCTTACTTTTGGTTATGTTTTCCGCTGCTATTTTTTATGTTGTAAGTATTTGGCCTGATCAACCCTTTTGTAAACTGTCATCCGATGTGTTGTATTTTAACTCTGATATGTAATATTATGGTTCAGTATGTTCCATATGATGTATGAGTTGATGCAGCAATGTACTTGTGAGCACTATTTACTGATCTAGGGAATAGTGCAGTAAATCATAGAGAATTATGGATTGAAAAATCCGGATCCAACAGAGCTGGTATCATAGCATACGACCGTAGGGTAAAGACCTTAGGATGGTTACTAGATAGAGCCCTAGGACTAAATTTTTGAAATTAGTATAAAGGAATTTCTAAACATATAGCGTATTACTTTCTTTCTTACCTTCCTAGATCGGACCTCATCCTCTTTTCTTTGGTATTTTAAAAAGATACTAACACTAGTGTTTTAACTTACAGATGTCTGGAGGAGCAGCTGATGGTCAGTGGGACTACTTTGCCCATGGGCAGTACGAGGGGGAATTTGCAAGCATCCTACGCAAGCTGTTGCACTACCTGGGCTATAAGGATCAACCCATATATCAGGGTCGTAAGGCTACCGAAGGAGCAAGGGAGTCTTGGATCATGGAAGTTTTCATCTATGCTCTAGATGAATAGGAGTCACCTCATGTCTTCAGGACCCTGCATAGGAGGAGCACCGCAACGACTGCTCTTTAGGACGCTGCTCACCTAGCCGTTGCTCGGCTATGCGACATACACAGGCCCGCACTACTGAAGTCTCCATTTGTCTACTATCCTTCCCGCCAGGAAGGGGCTAGCCACAACGAGACTTTTATGCCGGTGGCAGAAGACAACCCAATGCTTACATACCAGTGCATCTCATCAGAGCTATGGAAGCTACCTACACTGTAGCACTTGAGGAGATCACCGACCTTCGCTAGCTCCTACATGCCAGCTACAGCCAGGTGGAGACACTTTAGGAGCAGCTCGCCAACCGTGAAAAGGCACTTGCAGAGGTGGAGGAGAAGGCGGCCGCCCTCGCTGAGCTACAGCGAGCCACAGTTGCCACTGCGATCCCCGCCCCAGCGCCCACTGCACCTACCGTGGCTTCTGCATCATTCCAGCCGCGGGCTAATGGGCCTCGCACGAGACTCACCGCTCGCAAGAGCGTGTGACCCCCTGGCCCATGGGCGGCCATCAATCTAGGGGAGGCCCACTGTGACCGCAGTCGCTCCCTCTCCTACTTAGATTCCTCGAACTTTAGTGGTAGCCGCTCTCGCTCCTAGTCCCCATATTATAGCCCCTCCTGCCCCGGAGCCAGCTTCATGGAGTAGATAGTATAGCATAATGCTTGCTAGGTGTTGTATAAGGATAGTGAGCACTAACCCCCTGTAATAGTAGGAAGCTATGTTAGTCAACTAGTATGATAGCCGTGAGTGTTAAAAACTCTAAGTGTTGTATGTAACTGTGATGCTCAGCCTAGCCTAAGGGCTATATATGCTGAGCTATGTGAACCTTTATTTATGAATGATGGTGGCCACGCTTAGGCCTTATGTTGAAAATTGTTTTGTCGTTTATTTTACTTGATTGGTTTTTACATAACTATTATGGGCTAACAACCCACTTGTTTAGCACGAGTATCTAAAGTGCAAAGCTGTACCTGCAGATGGCCATTCAAAGAGTCACCTGAACCCAGGGCGCCAACCCCGACATACAGGTCGATATGGATGCCAACCAAGGAACGTTGCCTGTAGGTCGGGGTAGAGGCCAGGGCCAATGAGTCGATCTTCTGCCCCCACCAGTCAACCCCACCATGGTGTAGGTCATGGCCCAGAAAACACAATTCTGCAAGCCATTTATGCTGGCCAGCAAGCCAATGCCAACAACCACAGTTCAAAGCTACCTGACTTCTTAAGGACTCGACCCCTAACCTTCTCCTCAGTAGATGAACCCCTCGAGGTTGAAGACTGGCTTCAAGATACCAAAAGAAAACTCCGACTTACTAGATGTGCAGAGGAAGATTGGGTGGTCTTCGCCGCCCACCAGCTCCATGGTGTAGCCATGGCCTGGTGAGAGAACTACCTGTCTACCCAGGGCCACGAAGACACCATAACTGAAGACGACTCTGAGGGAGAAGCAAACAGGCAAGGAGCAGCTACAGGAGGAAATGTAGGAGGAGAATGAGGAGCAAGTTAAGCCCACCAAGTCCCTCGCACCTGGCATACCCATCAAGCCCACCAAGTCCCTCTCACTGCTCGAGGGGTGAGGTAGAAATAAAAAGGCGACTGCTGCACATCATCCTTGTGAATCTGGCACAAGTCTGCTATAGCAAGGCGAGCTGCGTCCTGGATAGCATCAAAGCATCGAGTCCGGGGATGCTCGATAGGGTATTTGTGGGAATTGAATTCTTTATCCCGTGCATACAAAAATACCTCCATCGACCAAGAGTCTCGATCTAAGATCCGGACCTTCCGCCCTTTGAAGATAGGCGGCTGGCGATACTGCAGGTACTGCATAAGCTGCCGAAGAAGGCTAGCGAATGCTCCAACACTCTCGCCATGAGAGAAGCAGTCCCACGACTCAACAGAGGATGAACCGGCCATCTACAAAGTTGAAATAATAGAAAAGATTAGTAAAGAGAATTAGCAAATGAGTATAAAGACAAGAACGAGATACTAAGTAAGAAAAGAGTAGAAGCAAAGAAGCTTATATATTTTTAACATACACTTTTTAATAAATATAAGTCCTTAAAGTTTTGCCATTTCTAATCTAGGTCACGTCCTACAGTCAAATTGGCTCTGATACCATCTCTGTCGGGACCCGGATTTCAACCTGCACCCTCAGGTATTACAAAGACTAGTCCCAGATCAAAACTAGTGCACACAGTCAAACAGAAATGATTACATAACTAACAACGCTTTATTAAAATAATAGAGAGTACCGACCGAAAGGTCTCATTATTACAAATGATGTTTGAAGACCTCACACACACCGACGGCGCACCTACCGGCGGCGGCGGGGAAGACCGGGGCGGCCGGCGGCGGTGGGAGGTGGTGGCGGCGGTGGTGGGGTGTGGGGCGGCGGTGGAAGATGGCTACAACGGCGGCGGGGCGGCGGCCGAAGGGAAGGAGGAGGGCGGCGGGGAGAAAGGAGGCCGAAAGGGAAGAAAAGGGGCGGCGGGATGAGAATTTATAGGTAGAAAGAGAAGATGAACTGGCAACGGTTTTTAGAGAGGGATAATGAGGGGAGGCGGCCGGCCACGGTGAGGTATGATTAGGGCAATCAAACGCGCGCTTTAAATGGGAGTTTAAGTGGAAGAAACGGCCGGCATTAAAGCTTTTGTTCGACAACAATGGTGGAAGAGAGAGAAGACTAGAGGAAGAAGAAAAGGGAGGAAGAAGAAACATATGACATGTGGGTCCCGCGTGTCGGTGAGAGAGAGGGGAAGTGAAGGGGTACGGGCCAACGGATTGATGACACATGGCAAGTGAGTGAATCAGGGTCTTTGGATTGAATTGAAGGGGTAAGTGACTTTGTATGGCTAGAATTAAATCGTGGAGAGAGATAGATTCAATCTGAGAGCGACACATGGCAAGCTAGGATTAAATTGATTTTTATTTTCGTTTTAATTTTCAGAAAATACTAGAAACTTTATAGATACTTAGAAAATAATATTTAATGTCTAAAAATTCCAAAAAATTCATAGAATATTCCTGGAGCTCTTTTAGACTTAGGAAAAATATTTTTAATTTCAGATTTGCCTTTAATAATTTTATAAAATACTTTTTAACTTTTAAAATTGTTTTTTAATTTCAGAAAATTCTAAAAAATTATTTCAAAATTAGGGAAGGTTGGGCAAAATAAAATGAACTATTTTTGGCTTTTATAAAATATTTAAAATACGTTTTCTTGCTTTAGATTTTGAAATAGAATCCAAATAAATCCAAATAAAGTTCAAATACTTTAAAATAATTAATTTGAAATTAAATTTTTACAGAAAATGAATTTTTGGGATGTTACAAACCTACCCCCTTAGAAAGAATCTCGCCCCCGAGATTCGGACGGACTAGAAAAAGACTAGGGAACTCTGCTCTTAGATCTTCTTCACGCTCCCAAGTTGCTTCTGATTCAGAATGATTGCTCCACTGCACTTTACAGAATTTGATGATCTTATTTCTGGTACGACGCTCTGCTTCATCCAAAATTTTGACTAGATACTCTGGATAAGTTAAATCCTCTTTCAAATTCACTTCATCTAGGGGCATCTATTCTTCTGTCACTCTGAGACACTTTCTTAACTGAGACACATGGAAGACGTCGTGCATTTTTGACAACTGAGGCGGAGGCTTCAACTGGTAAGCAACTCCTCCCCTTTTCGCTAGGACCGGAAATGGTCCAATGAATCTAGGAGCAAGCTTTCCACTGACTCCAAAACGACGTATTCTTTTGAGAGGTGAAATTTTCAGATACACATGATCTCCAGGTACAAATTCTAACGCTCTTTGACGATTGTCCGCATAGCTTTTCTGTCTTGTTTGTGCAGTTTTTAATCTGTCCTGGACCAGGCGAATTTGTTCTTCTGCTTGCTTCAACACATCTAGTCCAAACACTTGCCCTTCTCCTGTTTCTTTCCAATACAGCGGTGTCCTGCATTTTCTGCCATACAAAGCTTCAAACGGAGATATTTGCAAGCTGGATTGATAACTATTATTATAGAAAAATTATGCGTAGGGCAAACTTTGATCCCAATTAGTCTTATTAGCCAAGACACAAGTTCTCAACATGTCTTCCAGTGTTTGATTTACTCTTTCTGTTTGACCATTTGTCTGCGGATGATACGACATGCTGAAATTTAGATTTGTGCCCAAAAGTCCATGCAGCTTCTGCCAAAATCTCGAAGTGAATTGAGATCCTCGATCTGACACAATCTTCTTTGGAACTCCATGCAAACACACGATTCTTGACATATACAGTTCTGCGAGTCTATCTCCAGAATATGTGGTCTTTACTGGAATGAAATGAGCGACTTTTGTCAGACGATCCATAATAACCCAAATTGAATCATACCCTGATTTGGTTCTCGGTAATCCAGTTATAAAATCCATATCAATTTCTTCCCATTTCCACTCAGGTATCCGCAAAGGTTGCAAAAATCCGGCAGGTCTTTGATGTTCAGCTTTAATCCGCTGGCACACATCACACAAAGCTACATACTCTGCAATTTCTCTTTTCATACTTGCCACCAATACCTTTCTTTGAGATCTTGATACATCTTTGTACTTCCAGGGTGAATTGAATATCCAGATTCATGAGCTTCTTTCAGAATTAGCTCCTTTATTTCTTTCTTTTCGGGTACAAGAATCTGTTTTCCAAACCAAATGACACCTTCTTCGTCTTCTGAAAATCCTGGTGCCTTACCTTTCTTCATATTATCTTTGATTTCCTTGACATACTTGTCCTCTTTTTGAGCTGCCTTGATCTGGTCTTCTAAAGTTGGTTGAACCTCCAAAGCAGCCAGAAATCCTTCTTCTACTACTTCCAAATTGAGCCGCTGGAATTCTTCTTGAAGTGCAGGCATACTGTCTTTAATCATCAAACTATTGCAGTAATTCTTTTTGCTCAAGGCATCAGCTACTACATTAGCCTTTCCTGGATGATAATGGATTCCAACATCATAATCTTTTATTAACTCGAGCCACCTTCTTTGTCTCAGATTGAGATCGGGTTGAGTAAATATATAATTTAAACTTTTGTGATCCGTGTAAATCTCACAACGATTACCAATCAGATAATGCCTCCATATTTTTAGAGCATGCACAACGGCAGCTAGCTCTAAATCATGGGTTGGATAATTCTCCTCATGGGGTCGCAATTGCCTTGAAGCATAGGCTACTACCCTTCCTTTTTGCATCAGAACACAACCTAATCCTTGTCATGAGGCATCACAGAAGACTTCAAAATCCTTTCTAATATCTAGAAGCGTTAACACTGGTGCAGAGGTTAACCTATTTTTCAGTTCTTGAAAACTATCTTCACAAGATTTACTCCATTCAAACTTCTTTTCCTTCTTTAGCAACTGAGTGAGAGGTCTTGCAAGCTTGGAAAATCCTTCGATAAAGCGACGATAATAATCGGCTAAACCCAGAAAACTTCTGATCTCTGCTACTGACTTTGGTTGTGTCCAATTAAGCACATCATTTACTTTTTCGGGATCTACGGACACTCCTCCTGCAGAAATCACATGACCCAAGAAAGCTACTTTCTTCAACCAGAACTCACACTTGTTAAACTTGGCATACAACCGGTGTTCTCTGAGCTTTTCAAAACTATCCTCAGATGTTCCGCATGCTCTTCCTCTTTCTTGGAATATATCAAAATATCATCAATGAACACAATAACAAACTTATCCAAATATTCCATGAACACCTTATTCATCAGATTCATAAAATATGCGGGCACATTGGTCAAGCCAAAAGACATCAATGTAAACTCATACAATCCATAACAAGTAGCAAACGCTGTTTTTGGTATATCTTCTGGTCTTATCTTCAATTGATGGTAACCTGATCGAAGATCAATCTTAGAGAAAACGCATGAACCTTTCAACTGATCAAATAAATCATCTATCCGGGGCAGAGGGTACTTGTTCTTAATTGTCACATCATTCAAGGATCTATAGTCCACACACATGCGAAGACTGCCATCTTTCTTCTTTACTAGAAGTACTGGTGCTCCCCAAGGCGAAGAACTTGGTCTAACAAAACCTTTCTCTTGCAGCTCCTGAATTTGCTTCTTAACTTCGGCCAGGTCATTTGCGGACATACGATAGGGTCTCTTGGAAATCGGAGCTATACCAGGTACCAGGTTAATAACAAATTCAATCTCTCTATTCGGCGGCATTCCTGGCAAATCTTTAGGAAATACATATGGGTATTCACTTACTATAGGCACCTTTTCCAAAGTTACTCCCTTCAAGCTGTTCAACCCACACCTATTCTGGGAAGATATGTTTGACTTATACTTTACTTGAATTCCTTCAGAATTGGTAAGAGTAATGGCACGATCAGCACAATCTATCTGCCCTTTATATTTGGTTAACCAATCCATACCAAGTATTACATCTAGGCTCTTGGAGTCTATTATAATAAGATTCGCTAGGAATTTTACTCCATTTATATCTATGGTTGCTCTAGGGCAAACCGTGTTAGTCCTCATTTCCTTTCCAGGTGATTGGACTAGCATGGGGTTCCTTAGCAAACGCACATCCCAATTATATCTTTCAACAAAATCTTTTGACACAAAAAAATGTGAAGCTCCAGAATCAAATAATGCTGATGCAGGTACTAAGTTGACAAGAAACTTACCCAGAACTACGTCGGATGCATCCTGAGCTGCTTCTGCGGTAACATGATTGACATGTCCTCTACTCATTGCCTGTGGAGTCCTTGGAGTTTGAGGTGTGATAGACCATGTGGAGGTGACCCAGTTGTGTGATGAGTAATTGACATCTGTTTTAGGAAAGTCGAGTTTGGTTTGTGTGGTTCGGACCATGTCGTTGCGTGGTGCAATCGACTTCGGTCGGACTTGGTCAAACTAGGTGAACGTGCTTAAGCCGTTTATTCTTCGTTTCGATCGGTTTGGGCTTCGAGTATGTCTTTTGATGCTAATGTATGGTTACAATATTTCGAGCGGTGCTATGTGATGTATTTCTTATCTGTGATGGCTGCAGGACGTCGAGGTAGAGTCGTGGTGAGGCATGGGATGACCAGACTAGGCGCGGGCGGTGCCAAGGTCAAAACGGTCGAGGTGTGCCGAAGACGGCGAGGACTCGAGGTGGCTGCGTGGCTTGGAAGGCAAGGAATGAGGAAGCTTCCTGGAAGGTGCGCGAGGGGCGTTTTGGTGAATACACAAAGTTGCACTAAAGGAAGTGGATTGTGGATAAAGCGCCATGAGTTGTTGAGAGCTAATGGGTAAAGTGTGTTGTAAACCCATTAGTGGAGGCTATAAATAGAGGATGCTCTCTAGTGGAGAAAGATGAGAGAGTGTGTGTAAGAGTTAGGGTTTTTATTTGGTTCTCTCCATGCATGAAAATGAGTGTATGAAAAATGAGAGATGGATTAGGGTTTTGCTTCTAATCTTTGTTTGTTGAGAAAGAGAGAAAGAGAGAAGGTGAGAGGTTCTCTCTATGCTCTCCAGCGTATGGGATGTAGGGTTTGATTGGTGAAATGAAATGGATTGGTTGTGTTTAGTTTCTTGTCTCAGTTTCTTTGCTTGAGATGTTATGGTGATCTATCTCTTTTTGTTTTGGTTTGTCTTCTCAGCCAGCAGCTACTAGTCTTCTTTTGCTTTGCTTCTTATCTTTCGTGATCATCAATTAGCAGCAAGAGTGATCTAAATGACTTATGTCTCGGATCAAAAGGAGCAGCTAGCATTTTCACTGAAGTTCTCAGTTTTCTGCAACTCTTTTGGTCTGTGTTTTTAGCTTGCTTTTGCTGCCATTCAGCCTATTTCTCAGTTTTAGAGCCTTCTTTTTGGCCTTGGCAAAGTTTCTTTGTCTCCTGCAGTATTTGGCCAAAATAGAGCAGCATGCAGTCTGTTGTAACTTCTTGATTATGAGTGTTCGGCCAGCAGTATGTGTCCTCAGTTCTTCGGCCAGACTACAGCTCCTGCTTTTGCTTCTTTTGCTGTTCGGCCAATTATTTGGTCTACATTTCTCTTTTGTTTTGGTTCTTAGTTTTCTAGTTACTTCTTCTAGCATTTGATCTCTCGTAACTAGCAGCAAGTATTCAGTTCAATTTTTGGTCTCTCTCTCTCTCTCGGTAGTGAATCAAGTGCCTTTTGCTTTTACTTTTCAGCTTTGCTTTTGTTTTCAGTGTATTTCTGCAGGGCAGTCAGCTGTACTAAAAGTAATCATCTTAGGCCAGTTCATGGAGACACCAGCAGCTTCTATGCACCTTTCGGCCAGCAAGAAAACTGAGTCACGTCTCACTGTTAGCTGTTGTTTTTATTCCCTTTTTTGATCTCTTCGTTTGCAGTTTTTGGTGAATCTCAGTGCAGAACATCTTCTTACTTCGTATGCTATTTTCTGAGATCGGTTTGCTGGTATCGTCCTGTTTTCTTGCTCTAAGGAGCATAGCCTTCATAGGATCATCTCTCTGGTTTTTTAGTAAAGTCTTATTCTGCAGTTTCTTGCTTTGTTTGAGAAAGTCCTTTCTGTTGTTCTTCAAAGAAGTTCTTGTTGGTTTGGTTGTGCCTCTTTTTAAGTTTTCTTTGGTCAATCGGCACAGTTTTTCTCGCCTTCTAGTAAACAAATTTTCTCTGTCTTCATAGCTTTGATAGCTACCGGAGAAGAGACTTGAGTAGATACTCGGGGACAAATTTTTGAAGGCACCATTCTCCCCCCTCTGTTGCCATTTCCGATCCAACAAGGTGTCCCACGGCCTTGACCTGCAGTTGGAACCGTGCTGGTGTAGTCCCCAAGTTGAAATGAACAGGGGTAACTGCTGGGCGCTTTTGAGGACAATTATTGGCATAATGTCCCATGTTCTTGCAGTTGAAACACTGCACTCCTGCCACTGAAGTCTTGTTCTGCTGAAGTTGGCCACCATTGCTTCCTCGAGGAGCTTGCGGAATTGGGCGAGGTCCTGTGAATGGCGTCCTTGGCACACTTGGCTCTGAGGGCCTGTTGAACTGGGGTGGATTAGAACGAAAACGAGAACTGCTTGCACCATCCTGAGGTTGAAACTTCCTCTTCTGAGTCTCATACAACTGACGTTGAGCATCTTCTTGAATAAGAGCCTTATTCACCATGTGCTGAAATGTTGGATAATCATTGGACACCAACTGCACCTTGAGATTGGGGTCAAGTCCCTGCATGAACCGCCAAATCTTTGTTGACTCCGATGCAACATCTTCCAGTGCATACTTGGATAGTTGAGTGAACCTATTCAGGTATTCAGAAACACTAAGGTTTCCCTGCTGCAGCTTGTGGAATTCTCTTTTCTTCATTTCCATTATGCCCATAGGAATATGCGCAGTGCGAAAAGCTTCAACGAATTCAGCCCATGTGATTGTTTGCACATCTTGATGAGCAACACAGTAATTCTCCCACCAATTAGCAGCAATTCCTTTAAGCTGATGGGCGGCATACATCACCTTCTCACGGTCATTGCATTGAGCCAAAATCAACTTCTGCTCCACGTCCTTATCCAGTCGTCAGCCTCCAACGGATCCACTGAACCGGCGAAAGTAGGAGGTCTGGTCCTCATAAACTCTCCTAGCTTGGACTGCGGTGCTTGAACGGGTGCCCGCGGAGCTTGTTGGACCTGATTCTGAGCAAGGGCTTGAAGTATTTGCAGTTGCATGGCCATCATCTGTTCCAAGTTAGGGGCTTGAGCAGGAGGCGGTGGAATGTTGTTCTCCGGTTGAGCATTGGCACCACGGCTGCTTGCTTGAGTTGCTCCTTGTGTTCACCATCTGAAGCGGTTTCCGGGGTTAGCAAAGGATAAGAGGGAACTAGCATAGGTAAGAGGTTAGGGGGAAACTAACAACATCCCAAACCAACACGCAAGAGAGAAGCAAGCAACAACTGAGAAGAAACTTATATTGAAATCAAAATAGTTTTAAGAATGGATGTACCATAAGTGCACAAAGGCTTGGTATAGTCCATCTAACACACCAAAACATAATATAAAACGTTCTAAGGACGTAGACATTTATTTGGGTACTACTGACTCAACCACTACTAATCCTCCAAGATGATGCGCTCCTCAGTATCCTCCTCTGGGTCCTCCTCGGGCTCGTCCATGTGGTTATGCCCACAACCACACGTGGCACGAACGCCTGAAGCGCGAGAACGGGAACGGTTACGACTGGAGGCAGTCGACCGAGAACAGGAGCAAGAACAGGAAAGACTACGCCTTCTGCTGGAATCGCCGATGTTGATGACGGGTAGCGGACTAGGACGCCGCACACTCTTGCACGCTGTGAGCCTGGTGCGGGGTCCCAAACGTCATGTCAGCACCTGGTTGTTGGGGACGACAGCTGGTACAGGCGAAGACGGCGTGTAGTCAGCTGCGGCTCTGAGACGCCACAGCTCGAACTCTGCTGCCTGGCTCTGGCGAAGCTGAGCACGTAGAGTGTCGAGTGCTGATAACTGGAAGTGAGAAGCATCCAAAGCTGTCCAATCTCCTCCAATGTTCTGGCGTAGGTAACTGCCATCGCCTGAGTGAGCTGCACCTGATGCGACAGTTGAGAGTCGTCCGCTGCGATCTCGAAGGGCTCTGGGTAGCTCTGTCCTACTCGAGGGCTGAGGTAGAAACAAAAAGGTGACTGCTGCACAACATCCTTGTGAATCTGGCACAAGTCTGCTATAGCAAGGCGAGCTGCGTCCTGGATAGCATCAAAGCATCGAATCCAGGGATGCTCGATAGGGTATTTGTGGGAATTGAATTTCTTATCCCGTGCATACAGGAATACCTCCATCGACCAAGAGTCTCGATCCAAGATCCGGACCTTCCGCCCTCTGAAGATAGGCGGCTGGCGATACTGCAGGTACTGCATAAGGTGCCAAAGAAGGCTAGCGAATGCCCCAACACTCTCGCCATGAGAGAAGTAGTCCCATGACTCAACAGAGGATGAACCGGCCATCTACAAAGTTGAAATAATAGAAAAGATTAGTAAAGAGAATTAGCAAATGAGTATAAAGACAAGAACGAGATACTAAGTAAGAAAAGAGTAGAAGCAAAGAAGCTTATATATTTTTAACATACACTTTTTAATAAATATAAGTCCTTAAGGTTTTGCCATTTCTAATCTAGCTCACGTCCTACAGTCAAATTGGCTCTGATACCATCTCTGTCGGGACCCCAGATTTTCGAACCCGGATCCTCTGTGTATTACAGCACTAGTCTCAGATCAAAGCTAGGGCACACAGTCAAACAGAAATAATTACATAACCAACAACACTTTATTACAATAATAGAGAGTACCGACCGAAAGGTCTCATTATTACAAATGAGGTTTCAAGACCTCACACACACACAAAAAACAGCGGAAGCAAAAGATAAATCCGGCGAAGACCCATCAATACGCCATAGGCAATTGACTGGGGAAGCGCAACCTAGTACTCCGGGAATCCTTCGTCGAATCCACACGCGAAGTAGTCGTAGTCTCCCTCTTGAGCTTCATATTCCTCTGAGTTGATTTTAGTGCAGCATGTGAGTACATAAAATACTCCGCAAGTCTTGGGAAAGAAATGCAATAGATGCAAGGCTTAACAAAGGAAGGCTATATGGTTCTTTTGCACAAAGCAATATTTTATTTTTAATACCATTAAATATTTTCAAAACATTAATTTTAACAAATTAATTGTTTTAACTAAAACTAATAAGCAATTTGTAGTGAAGGTTCTATCCACCAATCATAAATTATCCAACTCTAACAGTTAAGTTTCAAAACCTCGGGTTCCATAACCAAAGGTCTACCATGTGAATGCATTCCTTGCCCGCCCTTGACCGTGGGCACGGGTATTCAAATAGTTTGACACTCTGCAGAGGTTGTACAACTTTACCCCCAAGAGATAAATTATCTTAATAGTCACCACGCTCCCTTTGGCATGAGACCCAGATAAAATATCACAAAGCTTTTACCTCACTCTAGTCTAGATAGACACCACCCGCTGAGGTTTCACCGCTAAAGGGTTAAATCCACCCAATCAGAAGCACCCTCTTGCGCCATATGAGTACAGTAAATCTCTGTCCCTCACTGTGAATAACCAGTAAATCCCTGGCACCCACTTTCCACTGGTGGCACCTAAACTAGACTATAGTAAGTTAATCAGCTAGGTCGTACCCATATAGACTTGGGGTTGTACGGTAGTGCTTAGTCTGGACAATCACAAGCGTCGGTCCTTAATTGACTAGGGTGGAACATACGCTTTACAAGATCTCGTGCTTACCGCACCAATTCAAACCAACCATCCGCCATTTTTTTTACATTTTAATTTATTTTAAAAGAACAGTGGCAACATCAATCGCCACTAAATTCTGTATACAAAGATTATTGTAATGAAACATAATTTCCCATTTCAAGATTACAAAGGTTAAATAGCATGACTAAGCATTTTACTACCGTTCTAATATTTGTCAAAGATTTAATAATAATCTCATTATTGAGACAAAGGAAATCCTATGGTTACAAGAGTACATGGCATTCAACTTCAATCGAGGGTATAACAATGATTGGATTAACTAATACCTTAATACCGAAACTAGTGTTCTATGTAAATAGCAATGCAAGTATATTTAAATTAAGTAAAAGCATTTCTCAAACATAGGTTCAAAATGTTCAAAGGAGACTTGCCTTCTTGCACGCTCTCTGGGTCTTCTTGCTGCGGAGCGGAGAAATCTTCGGCAATGGCGGAATTTATGCATGAAAATACAAAGAAAATAAAACAAATAAATACACGGCGGATAGTTTAGGATTTTAGAAAAATTTAGAAATTTGAACAGCTCAAATCGGAGTTAAAATGAGAAAGTTATGGCTTCCGAAAGATTAAATAGGGGAAAAAGAAAAATACTAATTTGCTGATTTATTTTTATATTGAAAATCTATATTTATGACGTCAGCGGAAATTTAAATTTCGAAATTTTATGACGCGCGTGCCCGGTCCACCGTGGACCGAGTCCACGGCAAGTGGAAATGGCCGAGGTGGCGCTCCCGATGACATGGCGCCACGCGGGCGCGGGCGCGACGGCCACGCGGCGTCCACGCGGCGAAGACCGGCTACATGGCACCGACCGGACGGCACGGCCGGCGGCTTGCTCGCGCACGCCGGCCGTGGCAGGCGGCGGAGGAGAAGGAGGTGGCGGCGCACCTACCGCGGCGGCGGGAAGACCGGCGCGCCGGCGGCGAGGTGGTGGCGGCGGATGGTGGCGGCGGTGGTGGGGTGGCGGCGGAAGATGGCCGAAACGGCGGCGGGGCGGCGGCCGAAGGGAAGGAGGAGGGCGGCGGGGAGAAAGGAGGCCAAATGGGAAGAAAAGGGGCGGCGGGATGAGAATTTATAGGTAGGAAGAGAAGATGAACGGGCAACGGTTTTTAGAGAGGGATAATGAGGGGAGGCGGCCGGCCACGGTGAGGTATGATTAGGGCAATCAAACGCACGCTTTAAACGGGAGTTTAAGTGGAAGAAACGACCGGCATTAAAGCTTTTGTTCGGCAACAATGGTGGAAGATAGAGAAGAGTAGAGGAAGAAGAAAGGGGAGGAAGAAGAAACATATGACATGTGGGTCCCGCGTGGTAACACCCCAGCCAATCAATGACCTAGAATGCTACCAAACTAATACCATAATAAGGAAAAACTAATATTCATCTTACAAAATTTCGGCAGAACCTCCTTTGTTTATTGAGTAAATCAAAGGTTCCAACATGCATAATCATTTGATATGAATAACAGTAAGCAAAATTCTCTTATAAGCAAAACTGGATTATGTTCACCATCGCACTCATAATAATACCACTTAGATAAAGAATGGAATCAATGTAAAAGAATTCTAATCTTTTATTAAATGTTGAACCTATTAGACATAAATCAAATACCACTTGAATTAATCAGCGAATAGTGTTTAATGTTCTTTCTTTCTTCCATGGTGATTAGACCGTGCAAGTGCAACCAACTAATCCTTCTTTATTCCCATGCATGCCGATCTCATGAAGATACCTAAAACAAACAGCAACCACAACAACAACAACAACAAGAGTGAGTTCAACGACTCAGCAAATATAATAAATGGCAGCAAGAATAAAAGTGAACCTCACTTCACAAATTCATCCATCAATCATATAAATAAACCATGCTATGCATTATGATCAAAAATTCCTTTATCTCTTCTCTTTCGCATTTTACCGGTAATGCGGAGTGTGCATCCGTCAATGCACACCCATGCCTGTACCCTCTGGTACAGGGACCAATTGCCCATACTCCTCAAGTATGGGGACCTTTAGCCCGTCATGTCATCAACACGACGGGGACCTCGACGCTTGGTCATCTCGTGACCAAGACTTCAATAAATCAGCATGATGCACAATGTGAATGTCTCAACAAATAAAACTTGCATTCACAACATCTATGCATCAGAAATTCTCCTGAACACTTTCAAATGCATTTGACCATAAACAATATCAACATACCATTAACATAATCAAGGTCACTTTTACTCATGACATGGATCAAACATCTACACACCAACAATCATCAACAATCCACACTATAAAGTTTAAACCATCATTATACTTGCCTTAACCACGAGAAAACGGGGAATGAGAAGAAGGTGCGGTCCCTGGAATCTGTCCTCCTCCTAAATAATAATTATAATGATTACTAAGACAACAGTGGCGAGTCTTTAAATTAAATAAAAACACCCCCAAACTAACCCAACATGATTAGCCTGAGTCAAAACCCCAAACCTTTCGGCATCCTGTCTCCCTCTATGGACAGTCAACTTCAAAAATTCATATCTATTGGTACAGAAGTCTAAATAGGGTGTTCTCAGGCTTCCTGGAAATATAATTAAGTTATCTAACTAAACCTAGTTGGTGAGCCCTCCTGATTCGGCCATAATCTACCCGCACCATCCAGTTTTCTTAAAACATCAAATTCTCGTCAGGCTCTCTGGACAGAGCACTAAAAACACCATAACTTCCTGTACGAGTGTTCGAATCACGAGTTATTGGACTTTCTGGAAATCTAAGGCAATTACCTACAACTTTCATTATACTGAGGTTCTCTGATTCTCCCAATATATAATCGCAAAACTCGATCTCCCAAAACCTGACAGAAAACCCTCCGATCTGCAGAACAGTCCCGCTAATAAAATCATAACTTCTGCTACAGAGGTCCGAATGACGCGTTCTAGCACTTCATGGAAAGATAATGACATCCTCTACAACGCTCTAGGCAAAGTCCAGACCTAAATCCCCACGAATCTTCCCCAAAACAGCCGACTAACCCGATCTGTTCTAGCAGTCCAGAATACCGACATTGATAACGCAATTAGAATATACATCTACTAGGGGAAGAACAGAGATTACCCTTGGCGAATCGCTGTAAAATACCACGAACACCCCACGAATTCCTCCTTTCCTTCTTTTCCTCTTTTTCCCTTCTTCTTCTTCCCTTCCTCCGAATCCAATCGCCTAGCTGCGATTTATTTCTTTCCCCCGCTCGATCGGCAACGAATGGAAGTCTTGATCACCGGCAATGGAGGAGAGGGGAGGAAGAGGTGCTGCTGGAGGCGCAAGGGGCAGGGGGAGAGGCGGCGCAAAGGGGATAGGAGGGGAGAGAGGGAAGATGGCGGCTAGGGTTGAGGGGGTGGGGCGCCCCCCCTTTTGGCCGGCCTCCCTTGGGCCAAAGCCCAGGCCCAGGTTGCCCTTTTTTTTTCAGAAATTCCCCTCTAAAAAATCTTTACTTAATTCTTTCCTATAAGGTCCCTCCCTTCATTTAAATCGATTATCTCTCGAATCCTTTCTGGGATATTACACATATGATAAGTCTAGGGTTACCAAGGTGGGGCTTACAAATTTAACATGGCATTTATCGGTGGCAGGTTTTATCTACATAGCACGTCATTCTAAATATTTTATTTTATTTAAACTAGCATTTCACAACTAGCAATAATGCAATTAGCATAATACATAATTAATCAACATGGGATACAACATGATCAAGGGTTTGCGACTTGCCATGAATCTGGACGATCTCGACGATCTCGAACGTAGCAAGTCCTAGATCCTGGCCCTACACCGAAGCTTCCGAATCTCCGAAACTAGCGCAAACACATAAAATAACATAAGTCCGGCTTGAGCCTAATCAAGTGAGGAAAAATAATCTATGAAAAAGGAGTAAATTACAAAAAATATTCAAATGGGAATTTTTAGAATTTTTCTGAGATGAAATTGGAGAAATAGAGGTCAAAAATGGGTTCAGGGCATCAAATGGAGCAAAGTGGTAAAATTTGGGAATTTTTGGGATTTTCTGTGATTTTCTAGGATTTATTTGGATTTTCTGGATTTTTGGAAATTAATAAATCCCTGCAAAATCGGATGAACAGTGTTGGGCCGACCTTCGCTCTGATGCGCGCTCGGCACTATGCGCTCGCGCCCGGTGTGGGCGCGCCTTGGCCCGAACGCAGCGGTGAAGGCCGACGCAGCGCGCTCGCTCCGGCCGATGGGCGACATGCGGCGGGAGCGAACGGCAGCGATGCGGGGTAGGCGGGTGGATGGGATGGCTGCGGGGAAGGATCGAACGGCGGCAGAGAGCGCTGGATCGGGCGGCTGGGAAGAGGTGTGTTTAAGGAGATCGAACGGCAAGGGAGAGTTGCCATCCGATGGCCATTTTTTAAACCGCAACGGTTGGGGAGGACGGCGACGATGAGGCCACGTCGGTCAGAGAGGCAGAGGGGCGGCGCTACTACTCTCCGGCGACGGCAAGGGCCTCCGGTGGTCAGGGAGGGCTCCACCGGGTAGAGCTCGACAAGGGAATCTCATTTTGGGGTTTTGGGAGGCGAGAAGATCAACGGGGAAAGCAGGGGGCGAAAGGGGAGATTTCGGCTCTTCGGCGGCGAATGAGGTCACCGGAGCCAATCAAGCCGAATTGGTTGTGTTTTCATGGTCAGTGGGGTCCGGGGCTCACTTTGGCAGAGGTGTCTGAAGCTCGGAGTCGATTAGGTGAGCTGGCCACGGAGAGACCTTTCGACCGGCGGTGAGAGATGGCGCTGGCGCTCCACGGGCAACCACCTGGCCAAAGGAGTTCACCAACGAAATTAGTAACCAGAGGGGAAGCTCTGGGGAGAAGGAATTGAAGAATGAGGAAGGGAGGTGGGAGATCGGCTCCCGGGGGTCACCAGCTCACTAGAGGGCGGCGGCAAAGCTAGAGGCGACGAAGCTTCGATTCGACGCTTAGGGAGCTTCACTGGAGTGCAGGGAACACAATGTAGGGTCTAGCTGGGTTTAAAAAGGAACGGAGGGTGTTGGCGTCGAGAGGGCAGGTCGGGGCGTCGCTCGGGCTATAATGGCGCGGCGTGGGCAAGCTAACGGAGCTGCAGGCGGCCTTGGGAAGCGGCGGGGGTGGGAGAGGTGTCGCGTCCGAGCTACAAGCAGCGTCACCACGATTTAATGCATGGGAGCAGGTGAGCGAACGGGGATGGGCAATGGCACGGCGTGCGGGAGAAGGAGAGGGAGCGGGAGAGGGGCTGACAGGTGGGACCCGGGTGGCAGGAGGCGAAGACCGGGTCAAAGACGGTTGGGACGGTCGGTGACAGCGAGCCGGCGCCAGGGGCGGCGCGGCGGGGCACAGCGTGCAGCGCGGGCACGTGCGCGAGGAGAAAGCGGCAAGGGGAGGGGCGCCAGCCGAAGAGGGAGGCAGGGAGAGGGGAAAGGCGCCAAGGGAAAAGAGTAGGAGGAGAATGAGGAGCAAGTTAAGCCCACCAAGTCCCTCGCACCTGGCATACCCATCAAGTCACCCCATAGATGGAATTTAAAACAGCCTTCAAAGCCAACTTTGTCCCTATAGGGGTGATGAGAATGAAGAAGAATGAATTCCGCACCCTAAAACAAGGAAACATGTCTGTCAGTGAATACCTCACCAAGTTCAACCAACTCGCCTGCTATGCTCCGAAAGATGAGGCGAACGAGGATGAAAAGATCGACAAGTTCTTTGAGGGCATGAATGACGATCTATGTGTGTAGCTGATAGTTCAAGACTTCTCCAGTTTCCATTAATTGGTGAACAAGACCTTAATCTTAGAAAACAAAAGGAAGCACTTGGAAGCCAACCGCAAGCGTAAGCAAGTGGCACAGTGGCCCCAGGCGAGATTCATCTAGAAATTCTTCAACAACCCCGCTTTCTCAAGGCCAAGTCAACCCAAAGCTCCAACCCCAGCGCCCTATCCAAGTGGTAGTTCCTTCCAAACTCCACGCCCGTGAGGCCAACCCACCTGGACAAATCCGATGTCTCTCTCAATTGTTACAGCTGCGGGAAAAAAGGGTATTTCGCCTATCACTGCCTGCGACGCCAGACAACCCCAATGAAGTTTAACATAGGGACTACTCCTGTTTGTGGCCAAGCATCAGCACTCAGCAAGGGGTATCAAACTCCTCAACCCAACAAGACGCCTCGACTCCCAACCGTGGCCTGGTTAATCACATCACTGTTGAGGAAGCTTAGGAGGCCGTAGGAGTTTTTATGTGTACGTTTTATGTCAAGTCAATACTAGCGCATACTCTCTTTGATTCTGAGGCATCACATTCATTTATAGCCAAGAGATATGTGGATAAGCTTGGGCTGCCTACCTACCCACTAAAGAAACCAATGTTACTTCACTCACCTACAGGGATTATCACCGCTACTTTAGTATGTCCTGGGATAGAAATCACCATGGAAGAGTTTGGTTTCCTAGCAGACTTAATAGCATTGAGCTCCCAGACCCTGGAAATTATACTAGGGATAGATTGGCTAGTAAGACATTAGGGAATAATATACTATGCTACTGGGAGGGTAAGCTTAACCAAGTGTCCTGGGTTGACCATAGAAGTAAAGGTGGATTGACCTTATCATTGGGGTCATGCAGTTTATCATTTTGAGGACATACCTCTGGAAGGAATGCTGGTAGTACAAGATTACCCTGAAGTGTTTCCTGAAGAATTGCCAGGCATGCTGCCAAAAAGGAACCTTGAGTTCGTCATCAGCCTAAGTGCTGCCCCAATTTCTAAAAGACCTTATAGAATGATTGTTGATGAGTTAGAGGAGCTGAAGAAACAACTCCATGAACTGCAGGACAAGGGTTTTATTAGGCCTAGTTCCTCACCTTGGGGGGGTCTCCGATACTTTTTGTTAAGAAGAAGGATGGCACTGTCCAGATGTGTGTGGATTACCGATCCTTGAATGAAGTAACCATCAAAAATAAGTACCCCTGCCTAGAATTGGCAACCTATTTGACCAGCTTGGGAGAGCTATCATATTCTCCAAAATTGACTTAAGGTTGGGCTATCATCAACTAAAGATTAGGGCTGAAGACATTCCAAAGACAACTTTTACCACTAGATATGGGCTGTATGAATTTATGGTTATGTCTTTCAGTTTAACCAATGCTCCAGCCTATTTCATGAACCTCATGAAAGAAGTCTTTATGGAATAGCTGGACAAATTTGTGGTGGTGTTCATTGACAACATCCTCATCTACTCCAAGAATGCAGAAGAGCATGCCGAGCACCTACGCCTAGTACTAGAGAAGCTGAAAGAGCACCAGCTATACGCCAAATATAGCAAGTGTGAATTCTGTCTAAAAGATATTAGCTTTCTAGGCCATATAGTGTCCATCGGAGGAGTATCTGTCGACCCAGCCAAGATAGAGGCCATAGTGGAATGGAAATAGCCCACTACTATCACAGAAGTGCGAAGTTTTCTTGGGTTGGTGGGGTACTATAGGAGATTTATAGAAGGATTCTCTCGGATTTCCAAGCCATTGACACAACTACTCAAGAAGGAGGAGAAATTTGAATGGACAAAGGCTTGCGAAGAAAGTTTCCAAGAACTAAAGAAGAGACTATTCTCCACCCCTGTGCTAGTCCTGCTAGACATACACAAGGACTTTGAGGTGTATTGTGATGCCTCACACCAAGGCTTGGGTGTGTACTGATGCAAGGGGGCAAAGTTGTGGCATATGCATCTAGACAGCTTCGCCCTCATGAAGCAAATTATCCCACCCATGACATGGAATTGCATGCCTTAAAGATTTGGCGTCACTATTTGATCGATAAGCATTGCGACATATATACCAATCATAAGAGCCTCAAGTACTTCACGTAGTCAAACCTCAACCTGAGGTAGAGGAGACGGTTGGAGATGATTAAAGATTACGACTTAAGTGTTCACTATCACCCGGGCAAGGCTAATATGGTAGCTAATGCCCTAAGTCGTAAAACCTACTGCAATAATCTCATGGTTCAAGAGCAACAGCCTGAGCTTTATAAAGAGTTAATGGCACTCAATCTAGAGATAATAGAACAAGGCACCATAGTGACCATGGAGATACAACCAAGTATACAAGAACAGATCATAGCTGCACAGAAGAACTCAACCGCTCTGAGGTTAAGAAGCTTAATGGAAAAAGGGAAAGCTCCTAAGATAACTATGGATCAACAAGATATTCTAAGATATGGGACACATATCTTTGTTCCCCACCAAAAGGACCTTAAAGACCTAATACTTCGGGAAGCCCATAGCTATGCGTATTCCCTTCACCCCAGAAGTACCAAAATGTATCAAGACATGAAGCAGTGGTACTGGTGGTCACGCATGAAGAGGGACATCGCTGAACATGTTGCCTGCTATGATGTATGTCAAAGAGTGAAAGCCGAACATCAGAGGCCAGCAGGGTTATTATAGCTATTGCAAATACCTCAATTGAAGTGGGAAGAGGTTGGAATGGATTTTATCACTGGTCTACCACGAACCAAATCAGGGTATGATTCCATATGGGTTATAATAGCTAGGTTAACTAAAGTCGCCCACTTCATCCCTGTCAAAACCACCTACAAAGGAGACAAGTTGGCAGAATTGTACATGTCCCGCATCGTGTGTTTGCATAGTGTGCCAAGAAGTATAGTTTCAGATCGAGGTTCTCAATTTACCTCGCACTTCTGGGCTAGTCTTCATGAAGCCCTTGGCACACATCTGAATTTTAGTACTGCCTATCACCCCTAGACAGACGGCCAAACAGAGAGGGTAAATCAAATATTAGAGGATATGCTTCGAGCCTTTGTCCCAGATTTCACTAAGGATTGGGATAAATGTTTGCCTTACATCGAATTTGCTTAAAATAATAGTTATCAAGCCAGCCTACAGATGTTCCCGTTTGAAGCATTATACGAAAGGAAATGCCGGACTCCTCTTCACTGGTCAGAAGTAGGAGAGGGCTATATCTTCGGACCAAAAACTCTAAAGTAGGCTGAAGAAAAAGTCCGCCTGATTAGGGACCAATTGCAAGCAGCTCAATCAAGACAAAAGAGTTACACGGGCAAGAGACGTAGGCCATTAAGTTTTGAAATTGGAGATTATGTCTATCTGAAGGTGTCACCCTTGCGAGGAGTTAGAAGGTTGAAAGTTAAAGGCACGCTCGCCCCACGTTATGTTAGACCATTCCCAATTGTGGCCAAGAACGAAGAAGTAGCTTACCAATTAGAGCTACCCACTAGTCTAGCCGATGTACAAAATGTTTTCCACGTGTCTCAACTCAAGAAGCGTCTTCGGGTGCCAAAAGACCGAACCCCGTTGGAAGCAATCAAACTCGAGTGACCTAACCTACAAGGAGCGCCCCATCAAGATTTTAGACACCGTAGAAAAGAAGACAAGGAACCAGACCATCCGCTTATGCAGAGTACAATGGAATCATCACACCATGAAGGAAGCCACCTGGGAAAACGAAGATCAACTTAGGAAAGATTATCCTTACTTGTACTCAGACTAGGTTGAATCTCGGGGTCGAGATTCTTTTTAAGGGGGGTAGAGTTGCAACATCATGAAAATTTGAGTTCTGAGAAATGTGTAGCCTTTGAAATATTTTCAAATGCATCTTCTCGGCATTTAGATTTTAATGGATTTCCTTTGGAATTTGGTTGAGGTTCCAACAATTAAGGAAAATTAGGAAAAATAGAACTATGAAAGAAATGTTAAAATAATAGAAAGTAAACCTGAAATCAAATACGAATCTGAAAAGATGATCCAAAAATTTGGGTAAGAGGATTCACTTGAAATCGGTTAGCGAAAACTTGGAAATGTGGAAATATACAAGTATGGAAGAATTAGTTAAATAAAGATGGCAAGAGGGGGAATTTATAAAAATCTAGAAATGTGCATTGGGCAAACAATAATAATAATTTAAAAAATAATACTAATAAATATATATACACACATATATAAAATAATATATAATAATAATAAAAAGAAAATATAAAATACATTAATATAGAAATAATGATAAGAAAATAACTAAATAAGAAAAAAGAAGCCTTTTGGCCTGGCTCGAGCTAGCCACCACGCCAGCTCTCCGTTCTTCTCCCTCGCTAGCTCAGCCACGACCAAAGCGCCTCCTCGCCAGGCCGCCATGACAGCCCGCTTCCCTGCCGTGCTCTGCTCGGACCGACGGTCGCCGGTGTGCCCCCGTGCCCATGCCGCTAAGTCATCCTCTCTCATCGCTCTGCTGAAGAACGACGACGCCCTACTCGGACCGCTGCGCCATGCTGCTCCGGTCAGCCACAATTTAAACTCTGCCGCTGCGACCAACCCCCTGAAATCCCTGTCGCGTCACCCTTTTGCATCACCACGGGCGTCACCCTGACCGTCGTATCTGCCCCAGCTGCTCATCCCTTCCTTTTCCCCTTACCATGCGGCCGCCATGCCTCTCGGCGCGTGCGGCCTACCAACCCTGCGCAGGCACCGCCATGCCCTGCTGCCGGTCACCATCGTGACGTCGAGCCGGGTGTGCGCACAGGCATGAGCATTCCATTTTTGGAATGCTCATGGCCGGCCGTCGTTTCCTCCGCCGGCGACGAGCTCGCCGTTCATCGGTAGGAGGAAGACACCACTGTAGCCAAGCGATTAATTAAGTTTAAGACAAGTAATTAATGCTAATGATGATTAGTTAAGACTAAGTGCTCACTGACCGGCCCCACATGTTAGTGAGTCTGAAAAAAAAAGACAAAAGAAAAATAAAATTTCTGCAGGCCCCACGTGCCAGTCCCTCTTTCTCTCTTTTTATTTTCTCAAATTTATTTGAACTGAGAACTTCAAAGGGGCATAACTTATTCATCTTAACTCTAAATTGATTCAAATAAATTTCTAAATTCAATATCTGTCTAATGGAACCAAAACCATAATTTTTGAAGTTCATTTGAATTTTTTGTAAGGATTTATTTGGTTTGCTAATTTTTATTTAAATTTTCACGCAACGAAAAATAGCGTATGAGGCACAAGAGGAAGAGGCCAAAGCTCAAGCAACTCTTGGCAATCAAGACCAAATCAACTGTGACCAAGACGAGTCAATACTTTGATCATGTTGAACCTATATTTTCTACAAATTATCTTCGTTTTAAATTATGAAATTGCTTGCTGTTATTTTATGTGCAAATATATGAACTTGTTAGTATTACACTCTTTTGGAACATTTGAGTATTTGAGCCTTGTCACCCTAGCAAAATTATAATAGTAAAACTTTTGAAAATAAGTCCATAATTATATGTCATGCTTAGTACTGCTTAGATAATCGAGGGCACCAAAATACCCCAAGCATCACTTTTAATCATGAGAAGCTGATTTGGGAAAGTCCTGGTGAAAATCACTGGTATATTTTGATATGGATATTTTATGTTCCCAAAAACCCCAAATTGCTTATCTATCTGAGCGGAGGGTTCGGGGATGTGGTGCAGTGGTGCACAAGAGTGTGGTTAGTGGTAGAACCGCCTAGATAACCCTGAGGACCGAATCTTGTGATAACCTACCAGTGTATAATAGTACAACCAGAAGCTAGCAAATTGTAGGCAGGGTTAAGTAATTTGCATTGACCTAGCGTGGTTACGTGAAGGTGTGTGCACACGTGCAAAGGGAAGGATGGTCTCATCGCCGCCTCTGCCCGTGATGGCTCAAGAGGGAAACTTCTCAAGGGATGGTTGTGTCCTATAGAAAAAAGACCTTAGTGGGCGTAACCACACTAGGAAGATGCATTGTAACAACCTTGTGATGATCTACTCAACCGCATGACTAAGGAATCGTGTGGAGCAACGAGCGGATTGTCTCTTGTGGGTAAAGTATACAAACTTTGCAGAGTGAAAACTATTCGAATAGTCGTGTCCACGATCAAGGGTGGACATGGGAACTTAACCAGATATAGTTCTATTTCAAAACTTTATGGGTGGAATTGGAAAAGTGGTGGGCAGTGGAAAGCCCTAATTTATGTTGCCATGGGTGTTGCCCTAATGATAAGGTAAGCAGTTATAACGCTGAAAGGTTAACATATGGTGTAGAAACCATGTGACGGTAGATGGAATCTAGATCGCTATTATTATTGCATTCTTTCATACATTGATAAAATCTATTTTAGTTAAAATTATTAGGTCTTAGGAAATTTCTATGTAACATATTTTAAGAGCAATTTATGGCAAATAAAATAACCCGGGCCTTTCCTTGATAAATCATGCATGTTATCTATTGCATCCTGTTAATTGGCTCGCGAGCACAGTGGATTTGTGCTCACCCTCACATTATCACATCCAAAAATAGGAACCCAAGACTACTGTGCCTATGAGGACACTCCTGCTATGGATGAAGGGGCCAACGAAGAAAATTAGGACAACTTCGGCGAGTTCGAGTCCCAGACAAGTAGACTTAATGGAGATTGTGTGCATATATATATTATCTAGGCCTAGACAATATATGTTGCATACATTTACCCCTCAGTCGCTTGCCTATGGATAATGGTCTTACTTTTGGTTATGCTTTTCACTGCTATCTTTTATGTTGTAAGTATTTGGCCTGATTAGCCCTTTTTTTAAACTGTCACACGACGTGGTGTATTTTAACTCTGATATATAATATTATGGTTTAGTATGTTACATGCGATGTATGAGTTGATGCAACAATGTACCTGTAAGCACTATTTACTGATCCAAGGAATAGTGCAGTAAATCACAGAGGATTCTAGATTGAACAATCCAGGTCCGACATCGATGGCAATATGGGATGAGCATATCTTGTGGGTAAAGCTATACAACCTCTACAGAGTGTATAATCTATCCTGGATAGTCATGCCCACGGTCATGGGCAAGCTGAGTAAAGTTGTTCACAGATTAGACTTTGTTTTCAAAATGGTTTATGAAAACCTTATGAATGGATGGAATCCATAAGAGATTAAAAAGCATATGGATGGATGGAATCCATATTGTATTTTTTTTGGAAAGATGGTCCGGGTAGGATATCCGTTGTTAGGTTGGTGTCAGGTCGATGCCTGTTGCAACGATATTAATTTGTTTAAATTACTGTTTTTACTTATTGTATTAAATTCAGCAATTTCAATCTATTTACTATATTTCTTAAATGTTATTTTACGCTCAAATAACCCTATATGCCTTCACTTAACAGCCTTGTATTAATATTGCATTTTCTCGTGTAACTTGCGGGGTACATTTTATGTGCTCACCTTGCTTAATGCCAGTGAATAGCTTCAACTTTGGTGAGGATCTAGACGTATAGGCCGCGACTTACTATCGTTTGCCTGTGGGAAGGCTTGTTGGGCTTCTTCCGCTTCGGTTTTTCCTCCGCTGCTTATATTTAATTTTTGCTTATGTGCCATGGATGTAAACTTTGGCCATCAACCTCACATTTAGTTAAATAAAGTTTGTCATTGTGCTTGATATGTATCCCTGTTGTCACTGTGTGCACTAGCTAATCCTGGACTAGTGCGATTTACACAGAGGGTTCTGAAGTTGTTGCTCTGAGATCTGACAGACTGCACCTTTGACAATAGTCTCTATGACCACTCCAACAATTTCAGCTACTACGGCTGCACCTACGTCTAGTACGATGGCTGCTACGACAACTTCGGCGACCACATCTACGACCACTCTATAAGCTCTTTTGCACATTCAACGACATCATCCCCCAGAACAAATGATTGGTGAGGTAAATGAGAGAACTCTTCGTAGCAGGTATAAATCCAATGCTTCATATGCTCATTCTGCTTTCGTCTCCTCTTTTAAACCCCATGATGTAAGCCACGCTTTATCTGATGTGTCTTGGAATAATGCCATGACTAGTGATAATTAACCTACTACAATCGAACTAAAACATGACATGGCAGAACACTTTGACTAGATTGATTATAGATAGTACTTTGATAAAATATCATCATTATCATCACTAATGTGTCATCAACATGACTAATTATAAAATATCATCCGTATGAACTAAATACATATGTCAACTAAATATGGTTACCAAGCGCATTCTATACTGCTAACTATGGTTACGCTAACGACATAGTAAGCATATTGCTCACATGCGAATCAAACAGACCTCTTCTCGAAGCTCTCCACTAGATCCACACTTTTGACAACTAGCAAATCTCCTAAATCCTAGGAAAACCCCCCTCAAAAATCTAACTGAAACTCTCTTCTCCTGTCTGATGTGGCACCAAGTAGCACTACAACTTTGGTTAGTGTTGTTTTGATCCAACAAGATGAAGCCAAGGGGGAGGGAAGTTAGGATGGCGAAAACAGAAAGAATGTAATCACTATGGCACATGAAGAAGATAAGGAGAAAAACCATGCCGGCCGCGATGAGAAAACTCTAGTTTGGAACCTTGGGTTGGATGGAGTTATACGTATATTATGTGGGCCTAATCACGGTGAAGAGAGAAAGAGAAAGTTCGTTTGGCTCAAGAGGAAGACACAACATCAATCAAGTTTTAGTGATTGCAGTTCGGTGCACAAAGTTCAAGAAGCTTTGAATGCCAATTCTGAGGTCTTGTAGGATGAAGGATACCGACTAGAGGGGGTGAATAGGAGGTTTTTAAATTTTCTTGCCTTTTAATTAATTCTCTAGAATTTAATATAACAATAATGTAAAGCACTTAAAACCTACACAATTATACTCAAGTATAGTATCAACACTAGCTCTATATCAAGCAAATGATCACAATAATACTAACAAATAAGAGCTAGAAGAAAATATGAGAGAAATATACACAACCGATGTTTTACCGTGGTGTTCAGAAACTTGCCGATTTCCCCTAATCCATGTTGAGGTTAGCCCAAACGAATTGGACCGGCTCCACGAATTAAGCTGAAACACCTCGAGTCCACTAGAGGTAGCTCTTCCCCGCTCCGGGTAGGTGAGCTCCAACCTTCACACGAATATCGGGCCTTCTCACAAACTCCTTTGAGAAGATCACCGATCAACCTCCTCTCAATCGTCCAGGTGTCGCCAAGCACCAAGAGTAATAAACCAAGGCTTCACTTGATTGCAAACTAGTGCCAAGAGATCAAACTAATAAATGCTATGCACTTTTGGCTCAACCACCTCAATTGAATGCACAAGAGAAAAAAGAGGTATGGAGTGAATGCTTAATGCTCAAGGATGTTCAATGGAGCCTCTAACTACTGTCCTTGAGCAATGGTATGGGTATTTATACCCCTCACCAACCAAAACTAGCCGTTTGGAATTAATTCCAGAAAAATCAAGGCGAGCGGAACTACCACCGGCCAATGGCCGGTAGTTCCGCTCCACCTCTGGCGCGGCAGAACGGCTATGTCAGAGGCTCTGAACTAGCCGTTTGAAAGTTAGCGCGGTACTACCGCCGTTATAAAATACGGTACTACCGCTCAGCGGTAGTTCCGGGAAGTCGGCGCGGTAGTTCCGCTTGGGCCGAAACCAAACTTGGCGCTCTCTGGAAAAAAAGGTTCTGCTTTGTCCAACGGTAGTTTCGGAGCTTCCGGGCACCGGTAGTACCGTTTTTGTCTGCGGAACTTCCACTCTGCAGTAGTTCCGACGTTAAAAACTGCGGTACTACCGCTCTTCCAGACAGAGCACAAGTTTGGCTTTTAAAGCAGATTTTTAAAGAATGCATGACCGCTAATGGCATGACCGCTAATGGCATCATAATTCCCACTCTTAGGGAAGATGGTGTGATTGATGATTTTGTTCACCAAACTCGGGATGGGGAGCAATCCAACCAACTTTCCTGGAATATACCTCTAGGCAGCGTCATAGTACTCAGAAATGTCTGAAAGCTCAAGGGCTGGCTTATCAAAGACCTTCTCAAATGCACTGGATTCTGCCCTCAGAGTAAGCTCAAGATCATGCCTATTTGCCTCCAGCTTCTGACAGACGGTCATCTATGTCAGGTTCTGAAAATCAGGGGATATATAGACTATGGCATAAAATTGTCTGATGATGTCTTCATTGTAGTCCGATTTTAATGCCACAAGCTGATGCAAGCCCGCCCTTTAAAACAGCATGTATGTCCCATCATACTTGTCGATTGAGTCCAGGTGATCCCAATCAACGTACTTGTGATCTGCAAAAAGGCGTGTCTTCCCATAGAGCTACTCGTATACCTGCTCCTGAAACTTGGTGTGAAATCTAGGGTTGATGGAGTTGTAGGGCAGCTTGAACTGGTTTCTGTGCCTCAGCCTGGCATATTCATCAGTTATGATCTTCCTCAGGTCAATCTGAGGATCCTCCCTATCATCAATGTCCTCCTCTGACTCCTCCATAGGAGAACTAATCTGCTGCTCAGATTCTCTCTCTGAATCTGAGTCAGGAGCTGGTCCCTTGCCCTTGTCCTATGCAGCCTTTTGAGATGCCTCTGAGGAAGACGGAGTTGTAGGAGGGAGTGCTGGAGCACTTGACGAGTCTCCAGAAGTGGCAGAAGAAGTATAGAGTCTCCGGCCTGCATTCCTTGTCCTAGGCATCTTGAGGATCGAAGGAGTTGAACCCTTGGGTGATGAGAAGACTTGAAAATCTTTGGAAGAACTCGCTAGATTTGAGGATCTAGGAGCGGTTTGTGGAGGATTTGAGAGGGGGAGAGAGAGAGGTGCGTACAAGCACGGGCGGAGGCAAGTGTGGAATAACCGGAGGAAGAAGGGGGTACCGCAGGTAAACCCTTGGGCTCGGGCAGTTACTCCCTCCTTAAGGCAGATGCGGAAGTACCGCTGACACTGCCGGTAGTGCCGGCCGACGGAAGTACCGCAAAAACAACAGCGGTAGTTCCGATTATTCTGGAACTTGAAGAGAATGGATTGGAATAAGATTATATGCAAATAATCCCTAGTTTTTGCACTCAACTAAAATCATTAAGGATCATTATGCATTAGATATACCAAAATAATAGCTTTAAATAATTTTTGCATTTGATTAAAATCAAAAATCTTTTTCATGAAGGCTTTTACACAACAACTCTCAAGGTACTCCAAGAATAAATTTTAAATGTGCCGTAAATTTATGCAATGTGGCTAATGCAAATATCTCCCTTGCCTACATGGTCCCTCAAGAAATGATGGCGAATATCTATATGCTTGGTTTTTGAGTGTTGGACCGAATTATTGGAAATTTTGACAGCACTATCATTATCACACAAAAGAGACACTTTATCAAAATTAATTCCATAATCCATCAAAGTTTACCTCATCCATAGTAATTGAGCACAACAACTTCTGGCGAAAACATATTCGGCTTCGACGGTCGATATTACTACGGAATTTTGTTTCTTAGAAGACCAAGACACTAAGGATCTTCCTAAAAATTGACAACTCCCCGAGGTACTTTTTCTATCTACTTTACGACCCGCATAATCGGAATCCGAATATCTAATTAATTCAAATTTAGCACCTTTGGGATACCAAAGCCCTATGTTATAGGAATGCTTTAAATATCTTAAGATTCTTTTTACGGCCTTTAAATGACACTCCTTTGGAGAAGCTTGAAAGCGAGCACACATGCATACACTAAACATGATATCGGGCCTAGATGCGGTAAGATAAAGCAAACTACCAATCATAGATCTATAAAGTTTTGTATCTACCGACTTACCTCCTTCATCGAGGTCTAGATGTCCGTTTGTAGCCATAGGTGACTTGATGGGTTTTGCATCTTCCATACCAAACTTATTGAAAAAAATCTTTGACGTACTTTGTTTGGCTAATAAATGTCCCATCTTTGAGTTGCTTGATTTGAAGTCCAAGAAAATAGCTTGGTTCACCTATCATTGACATCTCAAATTCCCTAGACATCATTTCACCAAATTCTTTGCAAAAATCTTGGTTAGTGGATCCAAATATAATGTCATCAATATAAATTTGGCATACAAAGAAATCATCACCAATGATTTTTGTAAATAAAGTTGTATCTGCTTTTCTAATTTTAAAACCTTTTGAGACAAGAAAATCTCGAAAGCGCTCATACCATGCTCTAGGAGCTTGTTTTAAACCATATAGCGCCTTTGAGAGCTTATAAACATGATTAGGATATTTTGAATCTTTGAACCCCGGAGGTTGTTCAACATAAACTAGTTCGGAGGTTGTTCCATTTAGAAAAACACTTTTAACATCCATTTGAAATAATTTAATACCAAACCTAGATGCAAAAGCAAGCAATATTCTAATTGACTCAAGTCTAGCTACGGGTGCAAATGTTTTATCATAATCTAAACCCTCAACTTGAGTATATCCTTGAGCAACTAACCTTGCCTTATTTCTTACCACAACTCCGTTTTCATCTTGCTTATTTTGGAAGACCCATTTTGTGCCAATCACATTGTGCTCCTTGGGTCTTTCCACCAAAATCCAAACCTCATTTTGAGCAAAATTGTTCAATTCTTCATGCATGGAATTAACCTAATCCGGGTCATCTAGAGGTTCATCTACACGTTTTGGTTCAAAAGAAGACATAAAAAAGTAATGTTCACAAAAAGAAGGTACACTAGAGCAAGTTTGAACACCCTTACTCACGTCACCCAATATTTGATCTATTGGATGATCTTTGGTGATTGCATTGTCAATCTTCAAGGTAGTAGGTTGTTGATCCTTTTCTTCATCATATATAATTTGCATGTTGCTTGTAGAAGAAGTTGGTGGTTCAACTTGTCTTAATGTGGTAGGTAATATTGGATCTTCTTTTGGCTTGATGTCACCAATTTGCATATTCTCCATGGCTTTGTGTAGTCCTTCATCTCCTACACATCCAAATTCTTTTGCTCTTCTTGAGAGCCATTAGTTTCATCAAATTGAACATCATAAGATTCTTCTACTAAGCCTGAATTTTTATTAAAAACTCTATATGCTTTACTATTTGAAGAATAGCCTAATAAAAATCCTTCATCACATCGACTTTGAAATTTTGAGAGCCGAACATCCTTTCTTAAGGTATAGCATTTGCAACCAGATACTCTAAAGTAGGATATGTTCGGTTTTCTTCCAATGAGAAGCTCATAGGGACGATGCAAATAAAGGCGATTTATGGCATGACAAGCGGTGTTAATAGATTCTGCCCAAAATTTATTGGAAGTATTATATTCATCAAGTATTTTCCTAACCATTTCAATTAATGTTCGATTCTTCATTTCTACAACTCCATTTTGTTCAAGAGTGTAGCTTGTCGAAAATTCATGTTTTATTCCAAGTTCATCATAAAAATCTTCAATTTTAGAGTTTTTGAACTCAAAACCATTGTCACTCCTAATTTTCTTTATTTTAAAATCAATTCATTTTGGGCCCTTTTTGCAAAATTTTTGAAAATGCCGGAGGCTTCGCTTTTGTCATTTAAAAAGAATACCCATGTATATCTCGAGTAATCATCTACAATGACTAAACAATAACTATAGCCCCCGATGCTCTTGTAGGTTGTTGGCCCAAACAAATCCATATATAAGAGCTCCAATGGCCTAGATGTTGATATGATACTTTTAGAAGGATGAGAATGTGCAACTTGCTTTCTAACTTGGCAAGCACTAAAAAGTCTATTTTTCTCAAACTTCACATCTTTCAAACCAACAACTAAGTCATATTTGAAAAGCTTTTTAAGTTGAATCATGCCCATATGACCTAGCCTTCTATGTCATAACCATCCCAAAGATGTTTTTGCTATTAAACAAGTTTTCAAGCAAGATTCGTTTGAAGAGAAATCTATTAAATAAAGATTTCAAAACCTAAAACCTTTGAAAACAAGTTTATTTCCATTTTCTATTGAAATAGTTACATTTTCTTTTGAAAAGGAGCAAGTTAAGCCTAAATTACATAATTGAGCAACGGATAGCAAATTAAAATTTAATATTTCTACTAGAGATATATTTGAAATGGAAAGGTCATTTGAGATAGCAATTTTACCCAATCCAAGTACCTTTCCTTTGCTATTGTCCCCAAATGTGATTCTCTCATTGCTCCCGCTTTCAAATATGGTGAACATCTTCCGGTCTCCGGTCATGTGTTGAGTGCACACACTATCAAGCACCCAATGCCGTCCACCGGTTTTGTAGTTCACCTACAAAAGAAATCAAGTTCTTTTGGATACCCAAATTTGTTTGGGTCCTTGGAGGTTAGTAACCAAGGTTTTTGGCACCTAAATGACTTTCTTTTTAGCACCCAAAATCGAGGTGCCAATAAAATGTGCTATAACATTTCCATTTTTAGATTTTTTTTAAGCATGTAACATGAATCATATAAACCAATGGGTTGAATTTTACCTTTAGGACTATTTTGTTGTTCATGTCCTATTTCCCAGCATTTTGTGCAATACTTACCATTTTCCTTTACAAACCTTGTGGGCTTGTATGCCGGTTTTGTTACCTCTTTTGGGAATGTACTCAAGACCTTTTTTGTTGAATGAACACCTTTGATCACTCAATAATTTATCAAGGGTAGCCTTCCCCTTGAAGGCTCTTTCCAAACTCTTATTCAATTTTACTACTTGTTCCTTTAAAATCTTATTTTCATTAACAAGCATATCATCATGAGCAAAAGCTAATACATTTTTGGAATCAATATTTGAAGAGCATGACATAGAAAGTATATCATCACATGAAGTAGATATGCTAGATATGGATACTTCTATACTAGGCATTTCATTTTGAATATCACAAGTAGTTCCAATGCTAGTACAAGATTTCTTTTGATTTTCTTGGATAAGTAAATCATGAGCTTTCTTTAGCTCCTCATAAGAGTCTTGTAGAGATATGTGTTCCCTTTTCAAGACCTTAAATTTTTATTTTTATTTTCCAAGAAACTCATTTAATTCAATAAGCATGTCCATGAGATCATCATATGAAGGCTCATCATCATCAAACATTTTTACCTTTTCTCCTTTATCCATAAGGCATGTCGGAGTGGAGAAGAGTGATGAAGCCTCCTTGATGGCAATGCTAACGAGCCCCTTTTTCTTGGGAGACTCGTATTCGCTAGAGTCGGAGTCAGAGTACTCCTCTTCGGAATCCCACTCACCAATGTGAGCTTCATTCTTGCCATCCTTGTGAAGGTTTTTGAAAAGTTTATTCTTACCGTTGTAGCTCTTCTTCTTTGATGACTTCTCCTTGTCATCCTTCTTGGTAGGACATTGAAAAGCAATATGCCCCTTCTCGTAACATTCATAGCAACAGATGTTGCTATAGCGTTTGTTGGAGTAGGAGTGTCCCTTCTTTGCTTTTTCATGACTTGCGCTTCTGTATGAGCGCCTTCTCATGAACTTATTCATCATTCTTACTAGAAGGGCAAACTCCTCATCGAAATCCTGCTCATCATCTTTGGATTCCTCACTTACCACCGCCTTAGCTTTGAAGGCGGTAATCTTCTTCCCCTTGGAGGAGGATTGCTCCAAAAGCTCCTCATTAGCCTTCTTGTACAACTCATTTGTGATGAGGTTGCCCAAGAGTTGCGTTGGTGTCATTCTTGTCAACTCTGGCGAGTTGAGGAGAGTGTCACTAATATCTCATATTTTTTTGGCAAAGCCCTAAGCATTTTCCTTACAATATCAATGTTGGAAAAGGTTGGTACCAAGCATTTGAGTTCATTCACAATGTTGTTGAGTCGAGTGTATATCCCATTCATGTCCTCATGGGGCAACATTGTGAATACCTTATATTTGGTCCGAAGGCTATGCAATTTGGCTTCTTTGACTGTGGACGTCCCTTCATGAATTTCGGAAAGGGTTGTCCAAATAGCGTGAGCCATTTCTAAGTTGCTCACCCTATTGAACTCGTCCGCGTTTAAAGCTCCAAATAAAGCATTCATGGCTTAGACATCTAAATGAGTGTTATGCCCATCTTGTTCCGTGAGGTGCAATGGATCAAGAGGCATGACGTAGCCCTCATTTACAATTTTCCAAATATTTGGACTCATGTCCTTAAGATAAATAGACATTCTAATTTTTCAGTGTGCATAATTTGATCCATCAAAGAAAGATGTCTTTTTTATAGCAAACCTCTCACTAGCCATCCTTTCTCTCTAGACGGTTAAGTCTAATAATGAGAGACCAAGCTCTGATATCATTTGTAGGATCAAGGATACCGACTAGAGGGGGGTGAATAGGAGGTTTTTAAATTTTCTTGCCTTTTAATTAATTCTCTAGAATTTAATATAACATTAATGTAAAGCACTTAAAACCTACACAATTCTAGTCAAGTATAGTATCAACACTAGCTCTATATCCAGCAAAATGATCACAATAATACTAACAAATAAGAGCTAGAAGAAAATATGAGAGATACACACAACCGATGTTTTACCGTGGTGTTCGGAAACTTGCTGGTTTCCCCTAATCCACGTTGAGATTAGCCTAAACGAATTGAACCGGCTCCACGAATTAAGCTGAAACACCTCGAGTCCACTAGAAGTAGCTCTTCCCCGCTCCGGGTAGGTGAGCTCCAACATTCACACGAATATCGGGCCTTCTCACAAACTCCTTTGAGAAGATCACCGATTAACCTCCTCTCAATCGTCCAGGTGCCGCCAAGCACCAAGAGTAATAAAACAAGGCTTCACTTGATTGCAAACTAGTGCCATGAGATCAAACTAATGAATGCTATGCACTTTTTACTCAACCACCTCAATTGAATGCACAAGAGAGAAAAAAGTGTGGAGTGAATGCTTAATGCTCAAGGATGTTCAATGTAGTCTCTAACTACTGTCCTTGAGCAATGGTATGGGTATTTATACCCCTCACCAACCAAAACTAGCCGTTTGGAATTAATTCCAGAAAAATCAGGGCCAGCGGAACTACCGCCGGCCAATGGCAATGGCCGGTAGTTCCACTCCACCTCTAGCGCGGCAGAACGGCTATGTCAGCCGGACCACAGGTTTAACCAACCCAAAATCCTCTGTGAAGATAGTGCACTATTCACGGATCGGTAGATAGTGCTCACGATTACATTCTTGGATCATTTCATACAGTGCAGTCCATATTATTACAATACCAGTGCGTGCGGCCCATATAGGGACACGAATTACAAAAGGGCGTCGAAGCCAAATAAGTTCAGTACACAAGTATCATAACAATGGAAGCAAGATAGGAGGACTCATCACCCTACGGGCAAGCGGCGATAACCCGTGTGCGATTAATATTATCCAAATGAATGGCTAATCTTAAACGCACCTAATTTATTAGCTTGGTCGACCCGACTGTGGGGAGAGGCTAGAATCTATTCTAACTATCACCATCTTCATGTCCTTCGTCGGCTTGGTCCTGGTAGAACTCGTACTGCCCTTGATTTGCAAACTCTGGGGAAAGGGGGGTAGCGAGCGCGTATGAGCACAACAACCGTGCTTTGTGAGCCAACATACAGAATGCAAATACTAGTATGCAAGGTTGATTCAAGGAGGGCTTAGGTTCTTTGATTTGCGCAAAGCCACAGTTGCAAATATTATACTTACAAACCACTATTTCTAGCATTTGTTAAGACCAATTTGATAAAGTTAAATTGTGCAGTATGTATAGAACAGTGTTGGCTCCATCCACCAATTACATGGTTCCAACCACCAATGCTAAATTTTAGATATTTAATAACACCGGAGTACTTCCCTCCAGGAAAAATTCAAAACTTGGAGTACCTCCCTCCAACAATTATTCTTCCCAACCCCAAAGTTTTTGAAAATAGAACTAGCTCGAGTAAGTTCCCATGTCCGCCCCTAACCGTGGGCACGGCTATTCGAATAGTTTACGCTCTGCAGAGGTTGTACACTTTACCCACAAGAAATAAATTATCCTAATAGCCTACACGCTTCCTTAGGCATGAGGCCCAGATAATCTATCACATAGCCTTTACCTTACCCCGATTTAGCTAAATAACACCACGAGGTTTCACCACCGACGGCTAAATCCACTACAGTCGAGGCCCTCTTGCGCCATCCGGTACAGCTCTTTCCCTGTCCCTAACTCTCAATGGTGTTATCTAACTAAGTCCTGGCAAGTTAATCAGCTAGGTCATACCCATATAGACATGTGGTCATACTGTTTTACATAAGGAGGTCGTCACAAGATTCAGTCCTTAATTTGTCCGGGCGGTTCTGTCCACAACCCAGGTTCTCGTGCGACATCAGCACCAATCCTACTTACCATCCGCCCAGACATGTGTAGCAGGTTTTGAGGGTTTTGAGAAGCATGGAAATAGTTGTAACAAAATACTCAGTCACTTACATCCCATGACTAGCCCAAATCAAGTCTGTATGTTTTTGGAATATTAATGATCAGGACAACTAGTGCCCTGGACTTGACCAGACTAGCATAGCTTAAATTGACTTATAGCTAATTTCGTTAACATTATTATCTATGGTGACAAGGGATAATTGTTTCAAGTTATCAAGGGGTGGCATATTAGATTTTTCTAGAACATCAAATGGGTGTATAGCTACCTTACAACTTTAACATATACGTTTACATAAAATAGCGCATGCAGTTTGATTAGTTAAAGGAAAATAACTTTGCAAGAATTTAGGAGCAAAATGATCAAATGCTGACTCGCCTTGGTCGTAGGCAGGAGGTTCTTGCTGGTCTTGCGGTAAGTCTTCCTGGGGCTCAGGAGCAGCTTCGAACTCTACTCGATCGCGAAGAACCGGTGCAACATACAAAAGCAAAAAAGGACTAATAAGCATAAAATAATGAGCAAATGAACTCCAAATTGAACCAAACCGAAACCAACAGAAAGATAATGAATTTAGAAAATTTTAGAAACAAGTTTCACTTCAATCGGAGCTACGACGAGAAAGAACAAGCTCTTCAAAGTTCAAAACTCAGAAAAATCCCAAAAATAACAGGGGAGAGAGAGTTCTTTCTCTGACATGCGGGTCCCACGGGTTTTTATTTTAATTTTTCATTTTTATTTTTCGTTAATCGTCCAGAGGCTGACGGGTGGGACCGAGGTACTGTGCACACAGTAAAGGGGGCCCACTCGTCAGTGGTTCATTCTTTAATACCCGGTTATTAACAAATTTTAATTCGTTCTGCGGGTCCCACTGGTCAGTCAAACGTTCCATTTTAAACCCGCCCGGGCCCACAGGTCAGCGACACGTCGGCGACGACTAACCCCAACGGTTAGTGGCTAACCGGGATTAGGCGGAGCGAGCTCCTCTTCGGCGCGGCGCGCGAGCCTCGCCGGCGGAGAGAGGGCCACGGCGGCGCAGGCGATGCCAGAATAGCGGCTCGACCCGTGCGCGCACGGCCGAGGCTCGAATCGGCGGAGGAGCTGGGTGAGCGACGGCGGCGGGGTGAGCGACGGCGGGACGGGGGGGCGTCGCGGCGGCAAATCTGCGGCGAGAGAGCAAACAAGGAGCGGGGAGCTTCTTTGGGTATCCCGAATCTCACCGGAGCGAGAGGAGAGCTTGGGAGGTCCGTAGAGAGGCGGCGAGGAGCCCAAATGGCGGAGGTGGTCGGCGGTGTTGGGGAAGACGAGGCAGCGAGGCTTCCACCGAGGCACAAGCGGCTTCGAGGTGGCGAGGCGCTCGGTGGCGGGAATCGCCGAGGTCCTCTGGAGCGGCAGCAGAGGGTGGCGGAGATGGGAAGACCCGACCGCCGACGAGCTGCAAAAGGCGAGAGGCCGATTAGGCGAGCCAGAGCTTCTCAAGGGGGAATGGAACTCGGGGAAAGAGGTAGTGCCGGTCGGGGTCCTTCGGAAGACGCTGGCGGCGGTGGCGGCCCGAAGAGCGGCCGACGACGGGGCTTTGCTCGGGATTTTTGACAGTGGAGAGGGTGCGGGCTGATGGGCGCAAGCACGTGCTTTTATAGCCAACGAGGAGGGGCGCGGGAATGTGGGAGCAAATGCGGCCGAAGCTCCTCCCTCGAAGCGCAATCGATTGCGGCTTGCGTGGAGGGCTATCGCCGAGCTAGGCGGGGGAGGGAAATGGGCTGGCATTAGGCGCACTCATGGCCACGGGTGAGGAGTAAAGGCGCTCGGGGGAGAGATAATGCGGCTAGGTGGCTTGAGGGCGGAGCACGGCAGCGCGGTGGCGATGACATGCAGGGCGGCCGGTCCAATCGACGGCGACGGCTACTCATGGCGGCACTTGAAGGCGGGGTGGCGTCCAGCCGGCCTCCGTCCATTGATGACGAGGCATTGAAGGCGGGGTCGTCGATCTCCAGCAGCTGGCCGCCATGGCGAGGGGAGGCGACGCGCGGAAGCTACTGGCGGGGCACGAGCCTAGCGCCGGCCGAGGCGTGGCGGCGGTGCGGGTGCCGCCACGAAGCCTATCGCGCCACCGGGAAGGGGAGACCGGCGGCTCGCTGGTGCAGCGGCGGAGGCGGGGCGCGCGAGGCGCAGGCGTCGGGAGGAGGAAGAAGGAGGAGCCGCACTGGCTGGGCTGGCCGGGAAAAGAAAGAGGCGAGCGGCGGCGGGGGAAAAGAAATAAGGGGAGGAAAAAAGGCTGGCCCACCCGGGAGAAAATTGTAGGGATAAAATCCATGGGCTGAAAAGAAGAAACTCAAGGCAATCAAAAGAGAAATTTTCAAAATTTAAAATTAACTTTAGAAATTCCAAATTCCAGAATATACTTTTAGCCAAATTAAATTATTTTAAGCAATAAAATGGCAGATCCAAAAATAGGATGTTACAATGTCAGAGGCTCTTAACTAGCCGTTTGAAAGTTGGCACGGTACTACCGCCGTTATAAAATACGGTGAGCGGTAGTTCCGCTTGGGCCGGAACCAAACTTGGCGCTCTTTGGAAAAAAAAAGGTTCCGGTGTTAAAATCACCGGTACTTCTGATCCTAGTTTGATCTCAATGGCACAATAATTTTGCTATCAAGCTACTTACCATGATCTCTTTTTATGGTACGATTATTTAGCCTATAATCTGGTCTTCCACCTTTTCTCCTAAGACCGGTAAAAGTAAAAAGGATCCTATTCTAAGTATATCTTTGTCTTGAGCCATTTTGGTCTTCACATTGATCCTTAGCTTGCATCTTTGTCAACCATTTATGGACTTAACCTTTAAACACTCATTAAACATGTTACTATCATATTCACATAAATTCATTAATTACCAAAACTATTTTTAGGGGCCTAGATGCTTTCAGGTCTCTAATGCGGACAAAACACATATGATAGCTAATGAAGTCTACTTTCCAAAGAATCAAACGGCGCTGGATTTGGAGTTCCTACACAAAGTTATGGCAACTTCATTGGATGCTGCACGAGCTGTCCAAAAAGACATGCGAGACTTGCCAAACATAAAGAGTCCGAGTATTGCAATGCAAGTAAGGGTAAAATCCGACCACACCATGGCTTTTTAAATGTTGAGAAAGATTTCTTTTCAGGTTCCAAATGGATTTAGAAGCCCCTTGAACAACAAAAGAAAACATACAAATATTGAAGTCAGTTTGGATTCGGTTCGGGTCAGACAGCAAGTCCAACATTAAAACGCCCATAACTTTCACAAACGGAGTCTGATTTGGGTGTTCTTGGACTCGTTGGAAAGCTAATTCGAAGCCCCATACAATGGATGAGGTGCCAGCCCCAGAATCCCCATGGTCACATCACAAATTGAGAGAGAATCCGATTATAGCAGTTTAGATATTTCCTTTTTAGTTCGTATTAGAGTTTGTTTCGGCCTTAGGCCAGGTTATGCATAAGTTTTAGTGAAGGCCGTGTATTGTGCGCCTATATAAAGCTAGGGCTTTGCCCCATTGTAATTTAGGCTATGATATGATATGATATGATATGATATGATATGATATGAATTGAGATATAGAAACAAGAAATTCACCATAGTTTGGTGGCCATTGTTGGCGTGTTCTTGAGATTTCCATTGAGGAATTGCACTTGGTGTGTTGAATCCAATTGTGGTGTTGGATTTTACTTACTGAAACTTCAGTTTCTCTACCGTTTGTTCATGTGCTATAGTGTGTATGTGAGAAGGTTTATCTTGGAGGTGTATGCTGTTCTTAGGTGTGCAAGAACCTTAGAACAAGGAGGGCATCCACCAAGGCGTATCGTGAAAGATCAAGGCCAAACAATGTGGTTCAGCTAACCTGCTAGGTGGATCCACATCACTGTCTCTTTTTTTATTCTCTCTCGCTCAATTTGGCTCGCTCGGTGAGTAAGAAAATGACTGAGGTGGGGCAAGAGAGTGATGATGACTTGGATTTATGCGCGTGGGGAGTAAGAGGCGTGTGGCACAGTACCACAGTAGGGCCAACCGCCTACCACACTTGTTCACCCATTGCCGAGCTGGAGCGAGCTACTATGGTCCGCTTGTCCTGCCGAGCTAGGGTAGCGCGGCAGGTGACACGTGTTACCTATTTCTGCTATCGTGGTCACAGAGGGACCAGATTTACAATTTCGAGTGCATGAGGCTAAATTTGAAAAAAAAATGCTCTAGGGAAAAAGTGAACACTGTTCTAGTTTCGGTAGTAAAGTGTACTTTGCATTGTAGTCCAGTTGGACTTGCTTGCAATTTTTTTCTTTATTGGATCTCTTTGTAACTCTAAGGACCATGTACCGTGTTTACCTTTAGTATAAATCAGGGACTTTTCCTTAAAAAAATAAAAAAACACAAGGAAGAAAATCTAAACATGTCTTGTTTTCTAGCTTTGCAGTTATCACAAGACTTTCCAAGGTATGAAAAGCCCGTGTTTACCGTTAATATAACTCAGTGACTTTTCCTTAAAAAAAACACACAAGGGAGAAAATCTAAACATGTCCTTTTCTAGCTTTGCAGTTATCACCAGCCTTTCCAAGGCATGACAAGCCGGAAAGAACTTTGCCTCCGAAATGCAGGTTGAAATCATTATCCTGATGCACTCCTCTTCTCAATCTCTTTTGCCTGCCGTAGCCTTTTCGGTGGCCAGCCAGTAAGATTCTCATTCGGCCATCCTCTCCTGCATATGCTTCCACTTCTTTGGTGCGAACAAGAATGACTGCATAATTAGAACTATCGAAATGGGCAGGCGAACTATGCTAGCCTGAAGCACGATAATATGATTTAGCCCAGGCATGACATAACCCACAAATAAACGGGCCATGCCAGCCTGACTAGCCATGTCTCCTTGGCTAGCACCATGGCAAGGTGGGCCAGCCAGCATGGTTTGGCTGGCATCTCGGCACAGTGGGCCAGCCCAGCACGGCATGAATAGTACCATGCCTGGGAGGGCTTGGCCTAAGGCACGGCATGACCCAACTGGCCAATCTCCTCCCTTACTTTTAGCCATGCTCGGCTCCCCTCCCCTCCCTCTCTCGGTTGTCGCTCCCTACCTCGTCAACCCGACCCCCTCCCCCGTGCCTAGTTTCCCTCGTCGTCCCCGCTGCCTTCTCCCCTCCCTCTCTCAGCTGCTGCTTCCCTCCACCGTCAGCCTATCTCCCCTCCCCTATGCCCAGTCGGCCCCGCTATTCCTACCGACTGCTGCCTCCTCCCCCTCCTCCCTCCCTGCCACCTCCTCTCTCTCTCTCTCTCTCTGACTTCTTGCGCCCCTCCGGCGACAAGATAGTGCCTTCAAGGCAGCCGATGACTGGCGCTAGCAAGCATGTTGAAGTGGGATGAAGTCCTTGTCTTCACCACTGGCCAGATCTAGCCCTCAGCCATGTCGGGCATCGTCCACATGAGCAGGATGAAGTCCTCATCCGCACCGTCGGCAAGTCTGAGCCTCCCTATCGTTGGTACCGGCGGGATTCAATCCTCGACTTCTCCGTAGACCAGATCTGGTCCTCATCCATGCCATTGGCCATCCTCGTCTGCACCGCCGCTGCCGGCTATCGAGGTCCACGTAGTCTAAATGGGGCAAACGTGGCCCATCGGACTTAACATGACCGGGCCGGCACGACACGGCCTATGACCACCTCATTCCATGCCTGGGTTCGAGGTTGAGCCTATGGACCGGCACAGTTTGGCTCATTTAGTTAGCTGGCCTAACCGGGCTATGTCAAACCAGGCCATGTTTAGTCAAGCTGATGCCAGGCTACCTATTTGGGCAGGTCTATGCACAATTCACACATAGCTAGCTGGGTTCTTTTTGGTTTTGGTTTTGGCTTATCATTACCTGCTATAGTAACTAGTTTTTAAACGATGTATCTTTTTAAGGCGGGGTTTATAGGTATAATGTAGTAGACATTGTACCGAGTTCAGTTATACCGGTCAAAATCACGAGCAATTATTTTCTTTTACGTACTGTCTTTCTCAAATAGTTAGAATTCAAAATCTATAAGTCAAAAGTTAAAACCACAGCCCAAAAAACCAAGCAAAGCCTGTCAAATAAGTTTCTACCCAGAGAAAATTCTTGTACTTTGTGAATAGAGAAAGGCCAAATGGACCAAATTGGTCAGAGCTTCAGAGGATAGCTTAAGGCAACACAATACAGTAGGTAAGAACAAATCTGCGCCAGCTTTCTTGTTTCTTGCTAATATTTTTCACCTAAACTGTTGTTCTGTTGCAAAACTTGTGCCTGGATTCTTGGTTCTTGCCATATTGTTTTTCGCTTTCTCTTGTTAACCTTTTGGGAGGGATGGAATGGAATGACCTCGTCCTGGCTGGACTTTTTGCCTGCCTCAACAGGATCTTTGCCGGTCGAGGCTGAGACCTGAATGGGTTTGAGTTCACATGGCTCATGCCTGTCTCCTCCTTTCCCCTTAACCGACTGCTTGTGGTTGTGGGGTTCCTCCTTTTGGGGCCTGCCCTGCCCCTCAAGACAAGCATTCAGAGCTGAGAGTGCTGTGTCCCCATGTCAATCCAGTCCTGTATGCTTGCTTGATTGGTCCCGGAGAAGGGGCCTCTCTCCTGTTCCCATGGGCTAATATTTTCTCGCCCACATCTTTGAGGTACTTGTTGATTGGGATTGTTCAGTTAATGCTGCTAGGGCTAGAGGGATTTCTCCATTTGCAGAATCATTTTCTTTGCCTCTTGTGGAAGTGTACTGGGAGGTTTCTTGCTCCTTCCCTCGGATGAAGTAGTTGAGCAACTCCAGCAGGGCTCCTACTTGAACCCTCATCTACTTTTGAGGGCTGAGAGGCAAAAGACTCACTCCAGCAGAGCCCCTACTTGAGCCCTCAAAAGTAGGGGGCCCTCAAATCTCCCCCTCGAGCCCTCATTCCTGGGTGCGGAGGAGCCCTACTTTGAGGGCTCAAGTAGGGGCCTCACGGAGTGAGTTTTTGCCCTCGGCTCTCAAAAGTAGGATGAGGATGAGGGTGGGTCTTATGTATCATCCCCTCTAAGAATGAATTTGAGGGTCCTATTTTGAGGGCTCCTGCTGGAGTGTAGTCCAAAAAACAGAGCCTTCAAAAATAAGGAGAACCCTCAAATAAAAAGTAAAGACCCTATTTTGAGAGCTACTGCTGAAGTTGCTCTTAGTAATTTTTGATTTCCTCCTCTTTCTTTCGCCCGAATACAGTACCTGTGGTTTCCCGTTCCTTCAGTACTCAGAAGTTCATTTGGTAGCTCGATTCCAATTAACTGCTCTGCTCACATCTCAAGTCCTTTCAAAGCGGTCAGTTCTTGATGCCACTAGTAATTAATGGTCTCCATTCCTGCCTTCAATTGCTCCCCTATAGACTAATTGGTTAATACTCCGCTCATTTTGATTAAAATTTTTAGTTTCTAATTATTTTTTGCTATTTCTAAACTTTCTTTTTTTCTAGCTTTTTTAGCTTTTCTATCGGTTCTTTTTCTCGTATTCATTTGTATTGTACGTAATAAACTAACTTATTTTTCTATTTTTAATTTTTTAATTTATTTACGCCAAATAAGTCACGATCAACTATAGTAAAATTTTAATCAATTGCAGTACAATTTCAGTAATAAATCAGTTTATTTCAGCCCAACTGAGCGGCATCTAGAGCTGCAACCATTTAATTGATTTGATGTTCAATTAGATTAGTTACTCTGGCATTTACTGTGCCAAATTTACACACGTCACAAAGAATTTGCTGTTCTTGCTTGTTGATTTTAGCTCTGTTCCACATGGAAACGAGTTAGCTCAAGTTCTTGATCTTTTTGCAGGGCAAACCTCTCCATTAGCACAGGTCCATGGAGGAATCCCACTTCCCGCTCCGGTGGGGGAGCACCGGCGACCAGTGGTGGTACGCGACGCCCATCGACTGGGCGGCGGCCAGCGGCCACTACGACGTCGTCCGGGAGCTCCTTCACCTGGACGCCAACCTCCTGATCATGCTCACCTCCCTCCGCCGCATTCGCCGCCTCGAGTTCGTCTGGGACGACGACATGCGTTTCGCCGACGCGGCCAAGAACCGCGCTGCCGTCGCCCGCTGCCTGCTCGTCGACTGCGAGTCCCGCGGGGGCCGGGCCAACCGGCTCATCCGGGCCGGCTACGGTGGGTGGCTGCTCCACACGGCGGCCGCAGCTGGGGACGCCGGGTTCGTGCAGGAGCTTCTCGGGAGGCAGCCTCTGCTGGTGTTCGGCGAGGGGGAGTACGGCGTGACCGACATCCTGTACGCCGCGGCGAGGAGCAGGAGCTCGGAGGTGTTCCGGCTGCTGCTCAACGTGGTGCTGTCTCCAGCGTGTTCGGCCGGGGAAGATGAAGGGGAAGTGGCTGAGGAATTGGGGAATGGTGGTGCTGCCAATGGTGGGGGATACATGTTCAGGCGCGAGATGATGAACCGGGCAATGCACGCCGTGTGTGATTACTTGCGTGGGTATCAAGATACCAGACTTATTTTGAGTGCCGCTAAGCTTTGTGATCACCTTGTTTTTGTGTAGGAATACCTCCTCTTCAGGCGTCGGGACTGTATGGATGAGTTCACATGCTTCGACTATCAGCAGTTGGGGATCTTCATCATTCTATTTCTCCATGAGATTGACCCTTTCTCTTCAGTTTGGCTTTGGATACTTTTTCGCAAAGTGCTCATACTCGTTGTAATTGAAACACTTGATGTTGGTCTTGTCGGAGTTATGTGGCATTTGTTCATTAATAACACAATCGCCATCGCCTCAACCTCCACCTTGTCTGTGGCCACATCCCCAACCTATCCCGTTATGACCTCCTCTCTTGGCGTTAGAAGTGTCCTCATGCTTCTTTGTCTTCGAGCTCCTCTTTTCCCACTCGTTCTAGGTAAAGAGTAGTTTATCTCTCCCATCCTTCGAATGTCGTCGACCCTTGAATCCTTCCTCACAGGTTCTGAGGCAACCAATCGCTTTCGAGGGTGATATAGCTGTGACATCGCCAAACTGTTCAATCATTCTGATAATCTGGAGGAACCGATCTGGTACCAAGCTAAATGGTTTTTTGACGACGTCGCTCTCTTCTGGCTTCATGCCGAGCGAACGGATCTCACCCACCAGCATGGTGAGTTTCATGGAGTACTCAGTGATTGTCTTCGAGTCCCCCATCTGCAACTTGCTCAGTTGTCATTTCAGCACTTGGGCGCATGCCTTCTTGACACAATCTTCGCCTACTCGCATCTCCCTGAGTGCGATTCAAGCTTATTTCACCGTCGCCTCCTCGGCGATTAATATCATCACACCTTGGTCCTTGTTGCTGTCATTGTCTCCATCTTCGACCGCCAGCCATACTCCTAGCGAACACAAGATTAACTTCATCTTGATGGCCTGTCGCTTCTTGTCATCGGCTTGACGAACACGCCTGGTTTCAATGGATTGAGCTCATTGCTTATGGTCTTAACGAGCGCTCCTGACTTCGTCGAATCACACTGATGCGGATCCACTAGCAAGCTAGCTGAACCCCGTTGCTTTGGCCCTGATCTTTCACGATACGCCTTGTTGGATGCCCTCTCCAAGATAAGACTTCTCCCACGCACACCGCAAGAGCACGTGAACAAAGGGTAGAGAAACAAAGTCTAAGTTTCAGCGAGTAGAATCCAACACCACAATTGGATTCAACACACCAAGAGCAATTCATGGCTCGATGGAAATCTCAAGAACACGCCAACAATGGCCACCAAACCATGGTGATTTTCTCTTTATATGTTTTCTATTTCTCAAATCAAAGTCTAAGTTACAATGGGGCTAAGGCCCTAGCCTTATATTGGTGCACAATGCACGTGCACGCCTTGATTACAACTCACGCACTACTTGGCCTAAGGCGCGAAACAAACTCCAATACGAACTAAAAAGGCCACATGCATCCATTGGAACTACGTCGCAATCCACCTTGTCAACATAGTCACCAACAACAAATGGAACACGCACCTTGTGAGTTATCTTTAGCCTTCCGGAGTTGTGTAGCCACTCCACATGATGTGGTTGAGGATGCCTCCACGTGGACAGCCCTAAAGCGTACACCAAATCTTTGCTAATCACATTGGTATAACTTCCACCATCTATGATCAACTTGCATGCTTTATCTTTGATTTTGCACTCCGCTTGAAAAACACTCCACCGCTGTCCTTTGTTTCAGTTTCTTTACTTTGCACCTTTCGGACCAAAAGATTAACACCATTCAACTCGATAACAATAGGCAACATCTTCCTTGGAATCATCGGATTTTTCACTTTCAGAATCACTACTAGAACTTGTTGAAGCATAGCCGTCTTTATTGAGAAGCACTCTTCGTTGATTTGGACAATCACGCATCATATGACCTCTTCCCTTGCACTTGAAACACTCAATTTCTCTAGCACGAGCATTAGAAGGCAAACTAGAATCAGTTTTAGTTGCTTCTTTACCTCTATTGCTTGCCTCCTTGAAAGAGCACCATTTGAACGGCTTGATGCCGCCACTTTGGAGTGTGAACCCACATCATCGCCTTGCTGTAATGAACGCCTCCATGACTTTGTTTGAGTGTTAGCATGTCCACCCTTGGTTTGTTTGCGCTTCAATTGTTGTTCAAAGACGTTCACTTGATGCACCAAGTCTTGAATGTTGTAGTAATGGACCATCTCCACCCTATCTTGCACATCCTCATTCAACCCATTAAAGAAATGTGCCATAGTAGCCTCATCATGCTCCTCTGTCCTTGTACGGATCATCAACATCTCCATCTCTTTATAATATTCATCAACACTAGAATTACCTTGACGTAGTTGTTTTAGCCGGTTGTACAAGGTCCTCGTGTAGTGTGCTGGGACAAAACGTCGCCTCAAAATATTCTTGATTGTGCCCAAGTATCTGGACGAGCTCCTACGCGACACAATTGGTTCCACCAAACAAGAGCATATCCAAAGAACTCAATTATCGCCAACCGAATCTTCTTATCCTCGGTATAGTGATGATGTCAAAAATTTGTTCGACACGCATCTCCCAATCCAAGTACTCCTCGGTTCAGCTTTACCATTAAATGATGGGATAGAAATTTTTATCCGCCCAATTCCATCATCCACGGCAACACGCTGAGCAAACCCGACACCACCTCTGCCACGCATGTCCCTACCACGGTCAGCACCACGGTAGTCCCGAGCATGGCGCGGTTGTGGAGCAAAGCCCGTTGCACCATCAAAGATCTCCTTGTGTTCGTCGTCTTCATATGGTGCACGCCGTTCGGGATATTGAGGTTCCCGTTTAGCATGCTGAAATTGTGGTGGCTGGTTGCGTATCTCCTCCGTCAAAGCATCAATTCGCGCCCGCAAATCATCAACCTTGCCTTCAAACTTCTGGTGACAACTTAAGAAGTAGTCACGTGTCACTTCAAATCTAATTCGTACCTCGGGCAGCAAAGACGCCGCATATTGGGGCACCTCCCCGATTGGCTTGGCATGATTATGTCGTGCCTTGCCATCTTCAATCTTCATAGAACCCGCCATCAAGAGAAAAAAAAATTCAGCAACCTCGTACCGTGATCAACCACACTCTGATACCAAGATGATGCGGATCCACTAGCAAGCTAGCTGAACCCCGTTGCTTTGGCCCTGATCTTTCACGATACGCCTTGTTGGATGCCTTCTCCAAGATAAGCCTTCTCCCACGCACACCGCAGCACGTGAACAAAGGGTAGAGAAACCGAAGTTTCAGCGAGTAGAATCCAACACCACAATTGGATTCAACACACCAAGAGCAATTCCTCGATGGAAATCTCAAGAACACGCCAACAGTGGCCACCAAACCATGGTGATTTTCTGGTTTCTATTTCTCAAATCAAAGTCTAAGTTACAATGGGGCTAAGGCCCTGACCTTATATTGGTGCACAATTCACGGCCTTGATTACAACTCACGCACTACTTGGCCTAAGGCCGAAACAAACTCCAATACGAACTAAAAAGGAAATACCTAAACTGCTACCTCTGGATTCTCTCTTAATTTGCGATCTGACTATGAGGATTTCGTGGCTGGCACCTTGTCCATTATGTGGGGCTTCCAAATAGCTTTCCAACGAGTCCAAGAACGCCCAAATCGGACTCCGTTTGTGAAAGTTATGGACGTTTTAGTATCGGTCTTGCAGCTGTCCCAATCCGAGTCCGAATCAGTTTCAAACTTTATATGTTTTGTTTTCTGGTTCAAGGGGCTTCCAAATCCATTTGGAACCTGAAAAGAAATCCTTCTCAACCTTTAGAAAGTCATGGTGTGGTCGGATTTTACCCTTACTTGCATTGCAATACTCGAACTCTTTATGTTTTGCAAGTCTCGCGCGTCTCTCCGGACAGCTCGTGCAGCATCCAATGAAATTGCCATAACTTTGTGTAGGAAGCTCCAAATCAAGTGTCGTTTGATTCGTTGGAAAATAGACTTCATTAGCTTTCCAAATATGTCTTTTGTGCACATTAGAAACATCAGAATTGGTATTTAAAGCTTCTTGAACATTATGCACAGAACTGAAAGCACTAACCAAAGTTGTAGTGCTACTTGGTGCCACATCACACACGCATTGCTGGCCATCGCTTCATCCCCTTAGTCTCTGATACCAATGTCAGAGTGGACCCTAGTCGTACGCCTAAGTCCTATCGGATTTACTCCCTGGGTCACAGGTCCAAATAGCCTGAGCATCTAAGCCCACAGGCTGCCCGTATGCAGGCCCTAAAGCAAAAAACCTTATAAATGGTATTGGACTTTCTCCCCCTAAAAGATTGGTCCTATAGGTAAGATATTCATCACACTTATAAGTTATGCTTCTTCGTTTCGCACAACTAATGTAGGATTATTCCCAACAAAGTGGTACTGGATGGAGGCGTAGCAGGGGCAGCTCAACTACCGCGACGCTGATGTGCTCCTCGACTTCTGCAACCGCCATGGCAAGCCCACACGAGGCCACTGCATCTTCTGGGCTATCGATGGCAACGTGCAGCAGTGGGTCAAGAACCTCGGCCAGGTTCGCCTCCGGGGCCTCCTGGCGCGCTACGCCGACTAGTTCCTGCACTACGACGTCAACAATGAGATGCTGCATGGCCGCTTCTACGAGACCAGCTCGGAGACGATGTTAGTGGTGGAGGCAGTATAGAGGCATGGGGGTACACCTGCACCCCCAAATTGTTACTATTTGTTATAAAGGCAACATTGCTCAGCTGGGCACATAGCTAGCTGAAGCAAAACAGTAGGTGTTCGAACCCTATGTAAAGCATTTACAGTTTTTCATCTCTTTAGCTCCATCCTCATTTTTATATGGTTAATCTAAGTTCTCTTCAATTTCTTTTCATAGAGAAATTATCTCTATTTCTTTATTTTGTCATCTCTTTAGTTTTGTCCTTACTTTTATGGCTAATTTAAGTTTTCTTGAGTTTCTTTCTATAGAGAATATATATGTTTACATATAACAAGAGTATTGTTAGCATTTAATCATGCAGCACTAGGTGTGTTAGTTGCTATGTGTTTTCTGGTAGCTCTGAGTGCGTATGCGTGTGAGTTAGTTCCAGTCAGAGAGTTAAGTTCCCGTTTGGCACGGCTCCACTTCACAAGTGAAGTTGTTTTTTTTAACTTCACAAGTGGAGCCGGGTGAAGCTACTTTTTTCAGCTCCTTGAGTGGAGCTACTTTTATCTCAACAGGTGTTAAGGAACTCTTTGGGTGGAGCTATTTTGTTTTACCCCGTTTGGCACAAAACAGCTCCAAACAACTCCAAGGAGCTGGTGGTGGAGCTGTGCCAAACGGGGCCTAAGTAGTGGGTGAGTAAAAACCGGATCACATCGGATGGTTCGGAGAGTGGCTGCATGTAACAAACTGCTGTTATTCAGCTGAATAAAGAGGATGAGAAAACCCGAAAAGCGGACTGCAGTTGTGCCGCACAAACTCCCTGTGTGTTCATTGTTCTTCTGGCTATTCTCTTCTAGATCAGTGTGTTTTTCAGAAGTGATTCGGTTTTCCCTTGAAGTGTCCAGGTGATCGTGTGTGTGCTTCGGTCTGTATTCTGTCGCTGAGGTCGCTGCTCTGAATATTGCCGTAGTGGCACTGTTCAGAATCTGAAAACCGACTTAGTCTTCAGTTAACAGCCGAGTGAAGCCGATTGTTTTCCAACAAGTATTTATCCAAAGGATAATTCTTTAGAAAAATTTTCAACAATAGTTTGGCAAAATTTAAATATGAAATTTGAAAGTTTACCTCTAAGAAAAACCAATGTGTAATAATAATATGGATTTATTGATCATTTACCTTCTATTTAGATGGAAATTCAGGATTTACCCTCCTGACCCACGTATCAGTGACTTATGATGACCCCACGTGTCATTGAGATGAGGAGGGTAAATCCTGAATTTCCCAACTAAAGGGAGGGTATATGATCCAATCCCCCTAATAATATCGTTATGGTATTAAAATACATCTTAAGTTCACACCTCTATTAAAAATTTTCTTGATCGGCCACTAACGCTGCCGCGTTCATGTTCCATGATACCGCGCCACTAGTAGACCTGGGGGCCGCTCTCTTCGTTAATGACTACAACGTCGAGTGTGGCAATGAGCCGAACGTGACGCCGGAGAAGTACATCGACAAAATCACCGCGCTGCAGCCGAAGGCTGCGGCGGTGGGCGGCATCAGCCTGTAGGGGCACGTGAGCAACCTGGTGGGGGAGGTCATCTGCGACGCGCTCGACAAGCTCGCGACGACGGTGAAACAAAACCGATTTTGCAAACCAAAATCGAACTTGAGTTGGATTTGAATTCTTTTGCTTCTTAGCCCTAACCTACACCAATCTCCAAGCAAAGCCATCCCAAATCCTTTCCATCACGGCATGAACGGAGGAAAATAGCATGGCTACTGTTCACTATACGATATTTTGCCGCCGTTGATCTTTCTTTGCCACCGCCAACCTTCTCTGCTGGTTCTCGCACCTTCGCGCGTCCTCTTGTCCCTGCCAGCTCCACACCCTCTGCCAGAGCCGTACGCCTCCATTCAGTGTCCCTTTACCCGTGTCAGGCGCCCCCCTGCCACTGCCGCCTGCCCCTGTTTTGCGCCCCTCGCTCTCGCAGCTCCTGCGGCCGACCTGAGCCACTCCAACAGCTTTTGACCGTGGCCCTTGCCACGCAAGACACCTAGCCCCTTTTCCCTAGCCAGCTGCACCGAGTTCTCTCGACCCCTCCAAGGTGACCGCCGCCGCCCTAACCGCCTCCCGATGCTGAACCGCCTCCGGGCCTCTTTGAAAGCTCAGGGCCTCCCGAACCTTTCACACGCACTCCACTGAAGCTCCCCTCACGCCCAAATCAGCACCTCACCGCCCCATTGCCGCCAATCACCGGAGAAACGAAAGTAAGCCCGAAATTCTATTCTCCTCCCTCGGTCAATTTCATTTCAATTGCTCGCTCTTGTAGCTCCCTCATGAGCCCAGAAGCACAACCGAAGCGACCCCATAGCTCCCCGAGCCTCCACTTTCCCCAACCCCAAACCTCGCCGCCAGCCGCCGCCACCTCACCGTAGCTAGCCCAACCTCGGCATCCCTTCACCCCCTCACCCTCTAGATGCTCAAATGCCAAAACTTTGGCTCTCTTAACCCTAGAAGTTCGGCATGTCCGTCCAAATGATCTCGGGAGAAATGCCCTCGCCGCCGGCGATTGCCGCCTCCACCGGACCCGAAACCACCCAAAACGGAACCCCTGCAGTGCCCCGAGCCCATTCATACCCTCTGCGTACGTCTCCGTTCACCCTACCGCCGGCGGCAGCCACCGCCCTCATCCCCTGTTCCCTCTGTGCACACGGGTCGATTAGGGAAAATGAACAGTGCCGCGCGCACTGTTCATCCGACCAAGTCAGTCGGTTCGGCTGAGCCGATTCCATTCGGCGGCACCGGGTCCGTCCGACCGAGTCAAGCCGACGTGGTCGCACCTAACCCATTCGCCTAATCCGGTCCGAGCCTGAGGAATAGTAACGGACCGAGCCCGACCGACGCGGTCAAGCCGAGTCCACCCGCCGCAACGGGTTCAAGCCCGATGAATAGTTCCGATCGAGACCAATGAACAGTAACCGACCCAAAACCCAAAATGCATGTTTATACTCCCTAGAACCGTTTCGATCCCGCCAAATCAAATCTCATGCCCATTTCCCCATATAGCCCTCCTATAAGCCCAAAATCCCAATTTAATCAAGTTTTCCGGATTTTCTTTCTTCTTTTATTTTATTTGTTCCTAGCTCAATCCTTCGAGCGTGGAACTAATTTACTTTATTTTATTTTACATTAGTTCTCGACATTGAAGAAGGAGAAGGTCAAGCTCAAGTTCAAGAAATCAAAGAATCCGAAGTCGCCAAAATCGTAGGCTGTAAGGCAAGTCACACAGGTTTTGATCATGTTGAACCTACATTTCCGCTATTTACTTATTTACTTGTATTTTCATTATGTATTTGCACACTGTTAATTTATGTACAATAACTAGTTAGAATGACATGATATAAGTTATGTCTTACCACCCGAAAAGCCCAGTTCAAATTGATGGCCACATTCTCCTTGACAAGACGTAGTAATATTAAATACGATATTAATATAAACATGGTAGTTAGGAACTCATCAAATATTTCTACTGTTAAGGCTTTTGGTATTTGTTTAGAGTTTTGAAAATATGGATCTAGGGTAAGTGAGGATCACAGAGGTGGATCCGAAGACCTTATCCTAGGGTGGAGGCTTGGTTGTGCATTGGTGGCAGTACAGGGTGTACTGAATATGGGTTTGTGCATGAATGATGCCTCAGGTAAAAATACAAGGACTAGACCCTTATGCTGAGTAAAGAACATAGTACCCACCCAACCACAAGCGTTGATTTTTGTCAAACCTGGTTTAGTAACTGCTCAAGTTCAATTGAACCTCTGCAACTGGCGGGGGGAGACCGAGGGTGAGTTCGTATGGGAGGTGGTTAACCATACAACAGTAGGACTGCTATGAGTCGGATGAGATCCGTGGGGTCATCCGAGCTTATGGAGATCTAGGACCTACTGGGTGGAGGCTATATAAAGAATTGAGCAGTGAACAACCTTGTTTTCTTGAACCCGGACGCGGGGTTAAGAAATCTTGTGGGTAAAGCAGGGCAACTCTGCAGAGTCATGATTAATAGTATTCGAATACGCCGTGCTTCCGGTGAATGAAGCTGTGTTTACTGGGTGAATCCAATAACAGGGCATAAGTAGATTTGAGAATGGTTTGGTAACGTGGAAAGTTGGTAATCAAGTTTGAAACCCCTTTTATTAATGAAGTACCTTTTTCAGTCTTTAACTGGTTCCCAACTAAAATTGCATCCACATAAATAATGAACTTATTTCCCTTTCACTTGTCATACCTTGCATGTAGTTATTGCTAAGCTCCGTGTGACTTGCTGAGTACAGTTGGTTGTACTCAAACTTGCTTTACTTTCCCCACACAGAGATCAGAAGAGGACAGGATATTACAAGTTTACGTGTTAGGGTTGCGACTGCACTCTAGAGTTCTTCTGATTGTAAGTTATGTTTTGGGCTTGAATGTCTTAAAATGTTTAAAATTGATTGTTAAGTCTTTATTTTAATCAAATTAACACTTTTAAATGTTTGTAAGCAGGCTGGATACTTCTTCTGTCCGTAACTAAACTCCTGGGCTGTTACGGAAGGTAACGACATTCCCGTCCCTAAAAACGGGGGTGTTACAGATGGGCCTGCCCATCTGGATCACCGAGCTTGAAGTGCGCAAGCCCGACATGGGTCTCCGCACCGACGAACTCGAGGTGGTGCTCCGCGAGGCGTACGCGCACTCGACCGTGGAGGGCATTGTGCTCTGGGTTTCATGCAGGGCCACATGTGGCGCCCGAACGCCTGCCTCATCAACGCCGACAGGTACCTTCAATGATGCGGCCAATGGTTCATTGAACTTTGGAGGGAGTGGATGAAACAAAACCAAATTTCAAATGGAAACTTGAATTCTCATTTGATTTTGATTTCTTGTGAACCTTGGCTCAATCTAGCTCAAATCCCAGCCCTCCATGCCCTAAATTCTCAGCCACATCTTGCCCTACAACCCAGTTCGCGTGCGCACTATTCACCATCCGAAAAATCTTGCTGCTGCCTCTGGTTTTGCCGCCGCCTGATCTCTTTCGCTCTCTCTCCCGTGCCTTCCCATCGCTGCCGCACTGCTACAACTCGTCAGAGCCGTACCAACTGATTCTTGTCGCCCCGGACAACCTCCCTTGACTGCCCTGGCCGCGCGTCAGAGCTGCCGGCAATGCTTGCCACCGCCTCTGCTCTCCCCTGCCTTGCAGCCGACTATTTTGCACCATAAGCCATCTCACCACCCTGTCAGCCACTGCCAAGTCATGTACGACCGCCCTGACACCTAACACCCTTTTTGATGGCCGCAACCCTCACCTGGCCGAGCTGCCATGGTAGATTCACCGCCGCCATCCAACTCCGCGCTCTCTCTCTGCCCTAATCCTCTCACGGCCGACCTGACTCACCTCTGATTGCTTTCGACACCGTAAATACTATGCCGAGATAACTCGTACCTCCCCTCTGCCAGCTCAAGCTACCATACGCCCTTCTTTCATAGTCATAAGACTCATTGCCTTGCCGACTTCCCTGTTCTGTCTACTCTCATTCTCTCAGCCGCCAACCTGACACACCGCATTGCCCTTTGACCGCTGTAATGCTATGCTTGAGGCAGCCTATACCTCCCCTCTCTTAACTGCACTACACTCTCCCGCACCTTCCCAACCATGCCACGCGTCGTCGCCGCCATTGCCCAGCTCCTGTGCCGAACCGCCATGGGACGGTTATAAAAGCCCGAGACCCTCTCCAAACATTGCTCAAGCATCTGGTGAGCCACAAGCACACCCCAATTAAGCTTTCGACCAGAGCCTCGCCAACGACCACCTGAGGACCCCAAAGTAAGCCCAATTTCAATTCTGCCTATTCAATCAATTACATTTCAATTGCTTCCACTCGTAGCACCCTCATACTCCCAGAAACACCACCGAAGCCTTGCCATAACTTCCCGAAACCTCTCCTGCCCTGTGACTAGCACCATCGCTCGGCCATGGAGCCTCACCATGGATAGCCCAACACAGCCATTCTCGACCCAAGCCACCACTTCCTTGATCTTTCTCTAACCCTAGTGATGCCCAAACCCTAATGTTGCCATCCAATTAACCCGTCGTTAAGCCCTGTGCCATTCAAGAGCTCTGAGAAGAGGAGACCTCGCCGCCAGCGAATGCCAACTCCTAGCTGCTGCCAAAAAATGAAAACCCCAAGACACCGGGAACCCACCATGGTCGTCGATTGATGTTTCAACCACAAATTCCCCGATCGCCCCATTGCCTGAAATCTCCAGCCGCTTCCCTGTTTCAACTCCGATCGCTTCATCACTTGAAGTCTCCGACTACCTTGTAGTCGAGAGAGACTTCGACCATGCCATTCCGAGTCCTGAGCAAAACCACTCGTACGCCGTTCGATGCTATTAAACCACTCGAACGTCGTCTGATCTCTTAAGCCACCCAGATGCCATCCAAACCTCACAACTACTCAGACATTGTTCGATCTCAATAGCAACTCGTGCACCGTTCCATCTTGTCGACTTCGCACTTAACCACTTGGTAGTCATTACGACCATGTTGTTATTACGACCACGTTGTGCTTTACGACCACACTAAGCACTCAGTTTCCGTAGTCATAACCCGGTTACGACCACGCCTTTCAGCCTCACCGATACCGCCGACCACCTGAGTACTTGTAGGATTCTTCGAGTACAAATAGTAAGACCCGTAATGAATAGTGTCCAGATCTGTTACTATTCACCAAAACCGAAAATACATATACACACCCATTTCGATCGTTTCGAACCCCTCTATCCATCCCTCAGCTCCGTTTCCTCGTATTAGACACCTATAAACCCAAAACTATTTTATTTGGTTTTCTTGGATTTTATTTCTTTGTCCCTAGCTCAACCCTTCAAGCATGAGATTGAATTACTTTCTTTTATTTTGCATTAGCTTCTGACGTTGAAATCCAACCAGACTAGGAGGAAGAAGCTCAAGCTCATTAGAAGAATTTGAAATCGTTGAAGTTGTAAATCCGCAAGGCAAGTCCTTATATTGATTATGTTGAACCTAGTTTTTAAATGTAGTATTTTGATTTCAAACACAAATACATGCTTGCCTTTATTATGTGTATAGATTACCTAGCTACACCATACTGTGAAACTTCTTATCTTCCCATTTGATATTACCTTACTCTTGTCACCATAGGATTATCACAATAGTAATATTGCCATATAATGTCTGTGCTTAGACATGCTTTAGAGATAATAGTAAATATGACAAACATTGCCAACTGAAATTTGAAACATGATAATGGTAGTGGTAACATGGGTTACTGCTGGAAACATGGATTTTTTTATATAAAATGATGGGAGACATGGGTGAGAGGTTTGATTTAAGACCAGTGTAGGTACTGCCCAAGGTCTGAATTGTTGGTTTGTCTCGCTTGAGTCGATTAAGAACCGAATCCATGTGCGCTCATTTCTACACCACAGTACAACCACAAGTCTAGTATGAGACAGACCTGGCCGATTAATTTGTTTGTTTTGATATAGTCTCCTGCACCAGTTGGGGGTGACCTGCAGGGTCATTGCCCAGGGAAGGATATGTTTGGGGGTGAATCTATAGGGGGTCACTGCCTAGAAGAGACTTGAAAGGTCTCTGCCCTGAGAGAGAGTACACTTGCAATAAGCTAATAATGGAGTCTCTTAAGCGTTGAGGGTGCATAACTCCAGAGCAGGAGAAAATACATAAACAAGAATTGTAAAGGTCTTGTTATGATTACTCAGTCACACGTCTACGAAAACGTGTAATAGCCGACATAATGAGATAATGATATCTTGTGGGTAAAGTTGTACACATCTATAGAGTATTAATAATCTATTCAAATAGCCGTGCCCCCCGTTATAGGCAACGTGTTGAAATACCACGGTGTGTAGTTTTTGCAAAATAGTTATTGGTATGGGAGTATGATAAAGGATATAGACTGAGGTCCATGGACCGAACATGTGAAATACCTGTAAGGAGTTACACCCACATAGTCAAATGCTCATTGACATTTTACTTATTTATTTTATTTGAAGTGGCTAAATCATAGGTTTAAAATATAATTATGATATAATATTGAAAATCTGGTTTTACGCAAAAGAAACATGAAACCATCCACTGATTTAACCTTGCATATAGAAGATAGTCCTATAAATGCATTCTGCTATAGGGACTTACTGAGTACTATTGGTTGTACTTAATCTTGCTATATTTTTACCATAACAGATATCAAAAGAAGAAAGATTACTTCAAATTTTCGTGTTAGGGTTATGACCGCACTCAAGCGTTTCTGTGGGAGTTTTCTTCGGTTCTTCTGGATATAAGTTAAGTTTTGAGCTTGGACGTCCATTAAAAATTTCTAAAGTTGACCGTTAGGTCTTTATTTTTAATCAAACTAACTTTGTAATATTCACAAGCAAGCAAGATGTTATTATTGTCTGTAACTGAACTCCTAAACTATTACAGAAGGTAACGATGTTCATGTTTCCAAAAACGAGGGGACCTTGGACGCAGGCGGGAACTTCGACAGCGATGGGCATGTGAGTGGTGCAGCTTATGACGGCGACGGGGAAGATGCTCAAGACATTCACCGTGGATTGTGGACAAGGAAATTTTTACAGAATCTAATCGTTTGATTTATGGGACATAACGGACTTTTCTTCATAAATCCTATTTTTTTCACCGTGGATTGTGGACAAGGAAATTGTTAGTGTTAATATCTTTTTTTACATTCGGTAAGATCTCTTAAACCACAATGCCCATCCGAGGAATTTTTTAGAACACAGCAATTTCGTTATTTAGCCATGATTTGGATTTCTTCTCCCCACTGCGCATTGTTGTTTCACTGTCTCAGTGTGTGGAGGATCTTACCTTCTTTCCAGCGCACAATACCATCGTGGGATAGACCATTGCTTGCTAGCCAACTCTTCAAGTTTCATGGCGTGCTCTTGGTATCACCATCGAAGCTTATTTTTTTTTTGCTTGACCATCGAAGTGATGTTGGCACATTCCTCTGTACGCATGTAGAATCTCTTTCCAGAATTCCTATCAGAGATGTGCGCAAGCGCGGATGCCCCAGTGAGGCACCGTTCCCGCATGGCATGCCATCTGCAAGACTTTGTTTCTTTTATAATTTTAGCCTTTTTAGGATTCTATTGCTAATAATGTCGGTAATAGTGTAATTAAATTCTAACTAATTTGATCCATTAAATTAAAAAGAATGAATAGTTTATATTTATTCTAGGTTATCGTAAAAAGAGCTCATGGACAAAGGGGACACCCCTCTCATGTTGGATATGGATGCCTGACGTTTGCTGTGATTACTCTATTATAGCTATACTTCTTATAGATACATACCGTTGGATAACGAAGGGACGGCACATTAAGAAATTGTACCAGAAACATACACAAGGGTATTGTAACAGAAAAGGTATTATTGGGCCTATTGGCTAAACCTAATGAAGATGCATCCTAGTGTCACCAAACCTCCTTATCTTTAGATTACTTTTAGATATGTGTAAGTACAATGATATATAATATATCAGGCCAAACCGTTAATATTCATTAATTCCAAAAGGCATCGATTTAGAAAGCAAGTCATTAATTTAGCATACTGAATCAATCATAGATAAAAAGTCTTAGTCATGAATAGAAAATCTCAATCATAAAGTCTGAACACCATGGTGCCCCTGTTACATATACATATACATATACATATACATATACATATACATATACATATACATATACATATACATATACATATACATATACATATACATATACATATACATATATACTAGTTGAATGCCCGTGCATTGCTATGAATTTTTAAAATTTATCATACTATATGTTTTAAAACTCACAGGTGTATACAAACATGTTCCAAAAGTTTTTAAACCCGTCAAGTAAGTTGGAAGCCGTCGATCACACCTTGTGGTCATAAGTCGAAAGACATCGATCACACCTCGTGGTCGTAGGTTGGGAGCCCTCGAGCACACCTCGTTGTCATAAGTTGGAAACCGTCGACCATCGCGCGTGATCTTAAGTCGAGAGCGGTCGACCATCGTTGGTGATCGTAAGTTGGCAACGGTCGACGATTGATCGTGGTCCTAAATCGGGAGCTTTCGACAATGGCTCATTGTACGTTGGAAGCCGATGACCATTGTTCGTGGTTGTAAGTCGGAAGACATCAAGGACACCTCGTGGTTGTAAGTCGGAACACATCAACCAGCATTCATGGTCGTAAGTTGGAAGACATCGACCAGTGCTCATGGTCGTAAATCGGAAGCCGTCGATAACACCTCGTGGTCGTAAGTTAGAAGCCGTCGACCATCGCGCATGACCATAGGTTGGGAGCCGTCGACCATCGCTAGTGGTCGTACGTTGGCAGGCTTCCGGTGCGCTTGTGCCTAGGGCTGGATAACGAGCTGGCTCGGCTCGGCTCGGCTCGACCGCTCGGTGATAACGAGTGGCTCGAGCTGCTCGTTATAACTAACGAGCTAAAGCCACTCGGCTCGGCTCGACAAAAGCTCGAGTTAGCTCGTTTGGCTCGTGAGCCGGGGCAAAAATATCTCCATCATATATTCATCCATGGAAGTTTGGCTCGTTAGGCTCGCTTGGCTCGTTTGGGTACAATAGAGTACAAATTAATACATGCATGGCTCGTTTGGGTACAATAGAGTACAAATTTACACATTAACACATGCAATAGAGTACAAATTAGGTCCATGGAAGCAGATATGCATATCTAAATTCCTGGAAGCATGGCTCGTTTGGCTCGTGAGCGGCTCGCGAGTCGGCTCGAGTTGGCTCGTTATAGCTAACGAGCTAAAATCTTGCTCTCGGCTCGCTCGTTATCCTAACGAGCCGAGCCGAGCCGAGCCGAGCCACCACGAGCCGAGCGAGCTAACGAGCTCGAGTTTTTCGTCCACCCTACTTGTGCCTCGCCGCCGACCATCGTGCCACCGCTGGCCCTAACTTCAACCACGGCCCTTCGACGTCGACCACAGCCCCTTCAACCATGGCCCCCTTTGACCACAGCCTCGACTTCAATCACGGCCCCGACTTCGACCACGGCCCTCGACTTCGACCCCCCTTCGACTTCGACCACTGCCCCCTTCAATCATTGTCCCCGTTGACCACGACCCTTCGACGATAATCACTTCCTCTTCGACCACGGCCCCCTTCGACCACGACTTTGACTTTGACCACTGATCTTCGACTTCAACCAGCACTCGTGATCGTAAGTTGGAAGACATCGACCACACCTCATGGTCGTAAGTTAGAACACATCGACCAGCACTCGTGGTCGTAAATCAGAAGCCGTCGATCACACCTTGTAGCCAAAAGCATGTTACAATCCATGGAGAGTACAAGACCTTGTGGGTCTTGCCGTCGAGGGTGGGGAGCTCGATCTCAGGGGTGACTTAGGGGTAGGTGACGGGGATGTCCAACTGGAGGGGGAACTCATAGCGACTGAGGTTATGGACGAACCAGCAGGTGCCCTCCAGGTTGGCGCTACGACTACAACCATGACCGCTATGACCACGTCCACGGGCATTATGACCGCGACCATGACCGCGACTTCGAGCACTGCCCCCTTCGACTTTAAGCACTATCCTCTTTTACTTCAACCACTGCCCCTTCAACCACTGTCCCCTTCGACCACGGCCGTTCGACACCGATCACTTCCCTTTTCTACCATGGCTTTGGCGATGACCACGGATCTTTGACTTCGACCACTGCCCCCCTTGACCACTATCCCCTTCAACGACCACGACCCTTCGACGCCGACCACTTCCCCCTTCGACCACAGTCCCCTTTGACCACGGCTTAAACTTCGACCAAGGATCTTCGACTTTGACCACGGATCTTTGACTTCGACTACAGCCCCCTTCGACCACGGCCCTTCGACGTCGACCACTTCCCCCTTCGACCACGGCCTCCTTCGACCACAGCTTCGACTTCTACCACGGATCTTCGACTTCAACCATGGATCTGCGACTTCGACAACTGCCCCCTTCAACCACTGTCCCCTTCTACCACGACCCTTCGACGATCATGGCCCTTCGACGTTGACCAATTCCCCTTCGCCCCCCTTCGACCACTACCCCCTTCGACCACGACCCTTCGATGACCACGGCCCTTCGACGTCGACCACTTCCCCTTTCAGCTACGCCCCCCTTCGACCACTGCCCCCTTCAACCACGACCCTTCCATGACCACGGCCCTTCGACGTCGACCACTTCCCCTTATAGCTACGCCCCCTTCGACCACGGCTTCAACTTTGACCACGGATCTTCGACTTCGACCACTGCCCCCTTTGATCACTGTCCCCTTCGACCACGACCCTTTGACGTCGACCACTTCCCCTTTCGACCATCGTCCCCTTCAACCACGGCCCTTCGACGTTAACCACTATCCCCTTTGACCACGGCCCTTTGTCGTTGTAAGATCGAGGTGGCCAACTAGAGGGGGGTGAATAGGCGGTTTAAAAAATCTCTTCAAATTAATACTAACCAATTCAATACCTTTTTCTATTTGCCTAAACCAAATATATAATGCGGAAGCGAAATTCAATTTGGTTTAGCTCAAATAGCGCCTAAGTCAAGCAAGAACGCCTAAGTGTACTAACAATTCTAGCCTATGTCAAAGTTTACAATCCTAGGTTTACAAGCAATCAAATTGAGTCTATGAATGTAAATTGCTTGAAAGTAAAAGGAGTACAAGAAAATAAACCACAATTGACACAATGATGTTTTACCATGGTGTTCAAAAACTTACCGGTTTCCCCTAATCCACGTTGAGGTTAGCTCGAACAAATCGGACCGGCTCCACGAATTAAGCCGAAACACCTCCAATCCACTAGAGGTAGCTCTTTCCCGCTCTGGGTAGGTGAGCTGCGACCTTCACAACTTCGCCGGGTCTTCTCACAAGCTTCTTGAGAAGATCACCGCGCACGACGCCTCCAACGCCGTCTAGGAGTCGGCAAACTCCAAGAGTAACAAGCCAAGTCCCTCACTTGATTCTCACCACGTGCAACAAATGCACAAGCTCAATTGGACACTAAGTCCACCTCTAGATGCAACACATGCACTCTAGAACGGATCTCTCTCGCTTCTCACAAAGTGCAACACATGCACAATAGAGTGGAGAGCCTCACTCTAGCTCAAGAACACAGGAATGAATGAAGCAACAACGTTTCCAACCGGACACAAGGGGGTATTTATACCTCACACAAGAAAACTAGCCGTTGGAGCCAAACCCCTGAAAAATCAGGAAAATCGGAACTACCGCAGTACAAATTGCGGTACTTCCGATTTCCTCGCCAACGGTCAGAAAACTAGCCATTTCTCAGCGAAATCGGAACTACCACAGTACAAATTGTGGTACTTCCGATTTTCCCGAGGCCAAGTCATTCAAAAAGTCGCTCTCTGAAAAAACGTTCCGCCCGGAAATCGGAACTACCGGAAAAATCGGAACTACCGGAAAAATCGGAACTACCGCAGTACAAATTGCGGTACTTCCGCAAAAATCGGAACTACCGCAGTATAAATTGCGGTACTTCCGTTTTCCAGTTTTTCAGCACAGGCGACACTCGGAAAAACGGTCATAACTTTTGACTCCGATGTCGGAATTCAGTGATCTTGGACTCTGTGGAAAGCTTATTCAGAGGGCTACACAACCCATCTATTTGCATAACCTCAAACACATTAGATCAATGTAGAAATCACAAGACATCCAAAGAGTCACTGTCATGGTCTAATGTCAAAGGAAATAGCAACAAACAATTTTAGACCATGCCAAGGGATAATGCATGATCTCCAACTTTTGCAAAACATATTTGCAAACTTAGATCATGCTACAAGGATTAGGTACATGGACTTCTCACATTTGCGAAACACATTCGCAAACCTAAGTCACATGCCATAAGGATTATATATGAGCTTCAACTATTTGCAAAACACATTTGCAAATATAAGCCTCATATCACAAAAAATGAAAATATGGACTTCAAGCATTTGCAAAACACATTCGCAATGCATAGTCTCATGTTGCAAAGATTCACCACATGAGTTTCAACTATTTGCAAAACACATTCGCAAATATAAGCCTCATGTCGAGATGAGCTAGAGCAAGTGAGGTTTGAGCTATCAACACATGATGAGACTCAAACTACTAGACATGACCCCTCTTAATAGTACGGCAACCTAAACTAGCAATCCGGTCTTCCAACCAAACACCAAGACCGGTAAAAGACTAGGAACACATCCTTAGCCCTAACTAGTCATACATTTGCCTTGGGTCATCGTCTCGATATGCATCAACTCATGACGCATCCTTTTCATCAACTCCATCAACACATGATGGTCTTCTCTCGACTTGATCAACACATGATCATGCATCAACTCATGATGCATCTTTTTTTCTTGATGACCTTCAACACATGAAGCCATCTTCTTCTCAATCTTGATTTGATGATCTTCAACACATGAAGTCATCTCACGTCATCTTCATTTTTGTGGAACCTAACATATTCATCCAACTCATCGAAACCGTTAGTCCACAACACAATTGTCATCAATTACCAAACTTCACCATTAACACATAATGGAGGGACTAGATTCAACAATCTTCCCTTTTTGGTAATTCATGACAATCTCAACAAATAATGAGATATAAAAATTAATTTATGAGTATACAACTTGTACATAACAAATGTATACTCTATGATAAACTTTAAACAAAGCTTACCAATCTGGTTATCATAAATTATCTATCCATTAACACATAATGGAGAAGCTAGATGACAACCCGATCACATGAGTATATATATATATATACTACACAAGTTATATATACTCAAGAATGTGTTTCAAAGTAAAGATCCTAAATATGCATATTAAGAGAAGCATGGATCATTACTTATGAAACTCCAAACTATAGAGAGAGCTCCCCCTAAATGTGTGCATACAAGTGTATATAAATAAATAAATATGCACATTTTAATTTTAGACTAGTTGAGGAGTTCCATCTATATTTTGGATCTAAGGAATGCATTAGTAAATAAGAAAGCGATTTCGAATGCATACCTCTTTTCATTTCACCTTTTCATCCAAATGAGACTAAACATAAATAGACTTAAACAAACATATTAGTCTCATATAAGCATTTGTCATTATCACCGACATATTATAAAAGTATTTGTCATTAATATCAAAATCTCATAATGGCATTTGTCATTAACACCAAAACCAACTTAATCGGGGCTTGATCTTTCAATCTCCCCTTTAACCATTCAATTAATTGGAGCTTGATCTTTCAGCCGTTGACCATGGCTTTGACTTCGACCACAACCCTTCGATGACCACGGTCCTTCGATGTCGACCACTTCCCCCTTCGACCACCGCCCCCTTCGTCCATAGTTTCGACTTTGACCACGGATCTTCAACTTCAGCCACGACTCAACTTCGTCCACGACTCTTCGACTTCGACCACGGTTTGAACTTCGATCATGACCTTCGACTTCGACCACTGCCCCCTTCGACCGCGGTTTGGACTTCAACCACGACCCTTCGACTTCGACCACAGCCTGACTTCAACCACGACCCTTTACTTCAACCGTGGACCGACTTCGTCCACGGCCCTTCGACTTTGACCACTGCCCCCTTCGACCATGGCTTGAACTTCAATCACGACCCTTCGGCTTTGACTGCAGCCTAACCTCGGCCACATCCCTTCGACTTCGACCACCGGCCCTTTAACCATGGCTTCGACTTTGACCACTGATCTTCGACTTCGGCCACAGCCCCTCGATCACATCCCCCTTCTACCACGACACCGACTTCGACGACTAGCTTGGGAGACCAAAATCGCCAAACAACGCAATGGGCTCTGAGCGAAGAGGAGGACGAGGTAGAGAGGCTCACCGGGTGAGTGACTGCTAGGCGGTGGCGGAGTGGAAGAGCCACGTGGGCAGGCATAGGAAGAGGAAACCGCCGCCGCCATTGTCGAGCGCCCTTCTCTCTGATCCACTGGCCGCTGGTTCGAGGGGCGATAGGAGATGGAATTGGTGGAGCCGTCGAGGAGGAGGCACGGCACGAGGGTTCTGCGGAGAGGAGACGGTGGTTGCGGGAGGTGGAGGTGGGGAGGCGGCGTGGGCAGATTGGGGAGAAGAGGCGGTGGGCAAATGCGTTGGGGAGATGCGGTGCTACTGGGAGAATTTGGGGGACTACGACCAGACATTGCGTGGGCAATAAATTTGTGACGGCGCTGAGGAAGAGGAGGCATGGCACGAGGATTCGAGGGAGAGGAGGCGGCAGTTGCGGGAGGTGTAAGGTGGGGAGGCGGCGACTGGCAGATGGGAAGAGGAGGCAACGAGCGAATGCGCTGGGGAGGCGACGACGAAGGGATGCGACACTACTGGGGGAAGTTAGGGGACTGCGACCAAACGTTACCACGCGGGAAAGGAATTGTTGGCAACACTGAGGCAGAGGCACAGCACAATGGTTCGGAGGAGAGGAGGCGACGGTTGCAGGAGGCCAAGGATATAGGAGAAGAGAAAGAATGCGGCCCACGCGTCGACCCAACCTTTACTACAAGGAGCGAAAGAACTATCTACATGTAGATCTAGACAGCTGATTTTTAATTGAACGACTGAGAAAGGAGAATGGACCGATGATAACCAACTCATATTTTTAAATAATAGAGATATGAGCAAAGCAAGCCTACGTTCTCATTTGGAAGTGAAAACTAAACATTCCCGAACTCCCAACTCCGCCATCCAAAATTCCACAACGGTAGGAAACAAGGTGCCAATCTAACAAAAAGGTACACCCCAAAAAAAATCCTACACTTGTGGAACAAATTTTATAGCCGTTGTAAGATGTTCCTCCAAATGTCGTCCTAACTATTCTGCTCATTTGCTGTCTGTAAAATCAGCATCGATGACATCGCCTTCATCGCCTGGCTTCTCGGATGGACCAGCAGAGCTGGCAGCGGAGTCAGCACCAGGGGTAGGGCCTGCTCCAGAGGCACCCTGCTGCTGGTAGAGGACCTGCCCAAGCTGCATTACTTCCTGGTTCAATGCAGACAGTGCATCCTTCATCGTCTGTGTGGAGCCACCTGCAACGGTGTCCTGAAGTTCCTTCAACTTCGCCTCGACCTTCTCCTTAACTTCGCCTGGGACCTTGTCTCCAAGCTCCTTCAGTTGTTTCTCAGTCTGGTAGATGACCGACTCTGCCTGGTTCTTGGTGTCAATAGCATCTCTCTTCTCTTTGTCCTCCTTTGCAAACTTCTCAGCTTCTTCAACCATCCTCTCCACCTGAACAGTTTTCAATGGATGTTGGTCCAATACGTCAGACAAATTGATCGCTACAAAACTGAGCACATCAAAAGTACCATACAGCATTTGATTTATCTTTACAGCCTAGTGCTTGCACAAGACATACCTCATCCTTTGGCAATGTGCTGGCCCCGGAGATAGTAATGTCCTGCTTCTTTCCTGTGCCTTTGTCCACAGCGGTGACAGAGAGGATACCGTTGGCATCAATATCAAACTTTACTTCAATTTGCGGAACACCACGTTGGGCAGGAGGGATGCCATCAAGCCGGAAGCTACCAAGAGATTTGTTGTCCCTGACAAACTCTCTTTCTCCTTGGAGAACATTGATCTCCACACTAGTCTGGCCATCAGCAGCGGTTGAGAAAACTTCTGACTTTGATGTAGGCAGTGTTGTGTTCCTTGGGATAATCTTGGTCATGACCCCACCCAATGTCTCCAAACCCAAAGACAGTGGTGTGACGTCCAGAAGAACAATGTCGCTCACATCACCAGACAACACTCCTGCCTGTTGTCAAAATTTTGCTAGTCAGAGATAATTCCACATTTCAATGTATCCTAGAACATGGATGGTCTCCCAATGCTGGAGCCGCTTGGCACAAAAAAACGATGCTAGTAATTGAATTTTGAATGCTGTGTAGGGAGAGCCATATATTGGGCTAGAAGCTTGTGAAGATAGCATTTCTTCTTATAACTATTTTTATAGTTTTACATAATTTAGCCAACAATGAAGAGAGGATTCTCATGAACTGACCTGCACAGCTGCTCCAAGGGCAACAACCTCATCAGGGTTGACTGTCACATTGGGATCCTTTCCAGTCATTTGCTTGACAATATCCTGAACGGCTGGAATTCTGGTGGAGCCACCAACAAGAATCACCTCATCTATGTCCTTAAATGACAACTTTGCATCTCTAAGGGCATTGTCAACAGGCGTCTTAAGCCTGGATGAGATGATAAAAATATTAGCAACATGTGGCTTTAATAAAATCCAACCAGAGCTCATTCATCAGATGTTCAGATAAGTAGATGTTAGAAGCAGATACAAAGAAATATAAATGCATGTCTGTGCTTTCATCTGAGCATTAACATGAGGGGTGATCCTGTACCTGTCAAGAAGATCTGAACATAGCTCCTCAAATTTAGCCCTGGTAAGGGTTGTCTCAATATGCTTGGGCCCATCAGCAGTAGCCGTAATAAAAGGTAAGCTAAAAGAACATGAACAGGTTAGAATCAATGGACATGGAAAAACAAAACAAAATGTTGGCAGCAAAATGGGAAGGTCAGCAAACTAACCTAATGTTTGTTTGGGTCAGGGATGATAACTCCATCTTTGCCTTCTCAGCTGCTTCTGTGAGTCGCTGCAGAGCTTGCTTGTCTTTTAGTAGGTCAATACCCTCATCATTCTTGAAGTTTGCAGCCAGCCAATCAACAATTCTCTGGCAATAACAATGATTTGAGAGGATATATCTTGTGAAACCATTAAAAAGATGTTAAAACATCTCAGTAACACCTACTGTAGATTATCATTAAGTACAAAAATCGACGGAGATTATTAGCAAAAGATTGTTTTAGCAGGATAATGAGTCTCGGTTCATCTCTTTGGGCCATCAAATTGTACATACATCACAGCTAAAAAGTGAGTCTTAAGTCCTAACAATTGAGGGCACTCGTAGCCTCACCAGAAAAAGGAAAACCAGAACGATACTTGCCACCTAATTTATTACTCCCTCATTGCTCCTCTAATTATCTAGAAATGCATTTGAGTAATTTAGACAGGCAAGGTTACAAACATAAGATTACACTACACAGATTTGAGGTACATTTATACTCCAAGAAAAAGCATACCCAAAAAAAACTATTCAAGCAGTGTGTATAATCTTGGGTGTGAGTGCAACAAATGGACATAGGAAGAATGACTCACCTTGTCAAAGTCATCACCACCAAGGTGAGTGTCACCTGATGTAGACAGCACCTCAAAAACACCATCACCAACCTCAAGAACTGAAATCATCACCAGAAATATATTAAGAAACTGAGATATGATCTAAGAGCTGAAAACAAATAATTTAATCAAGAACATCTGCCAAATAAACTAGAGAAGAGAAACACCTAAAAGCATGGATCCAAATAATATAATTCAATGAAACAACTTTCCCTGCTTATCAACTCTCCAGCATATGAACAGAACATGTTATTACAGCAAAGTCCCTTCAGCTGCGAAATATTTTTTTTTTATAAGGAACCTAAGATTATTCTCATGTGAAAAATCATTACTTAGAAAGATATTATTATTGACCAAAGAGCGAAATGTTACACTTCCCATATCACACTGAAACAAGTATTTGTGACCAGCAGGAGTATCTGAATTGCTAACCAGAATATAATTGAACAATTGACAAAATTAACCACCCATATCTTCAAGAAAAAAGGTTTTGTACAAGCTGGTCTTTTATTACCTAGCTATGGATGCCAAATATGCAGCAATAACTGGGTCTCAAACAAATTTAACTTGCAAAGAGTGTTCACAAAGATAACAAAATTCAGGATAGATACCTGAAACATCAAAGGTGCCACCTCCCAGGTCAAAAACCAAAATTGTTTCATTGTTCTTTTTTTCAAAACCGTACGCTAATGATGCCGCGGTAGGCTCATTTATAATACGGAGAACTTCCAACCCCGCAATGCGGCCAGCATCTTTTGTTGCTGTCCTTTGTGAGTCATTGAAATATGCAGGGACTGTGATCACTGCCTTTGTGACCTTGTCATTCAGGAACTTTGATGCGTCATCCACCAGCTTTCTCAGTACCTGGAAAATATTAAATGTTTACTAACCTGGAGCAAAAACAGCTTGTGGCAAGTAGACTTTTTCAGTGTATAATTTATCTCTAGACACACATTTCTTAAACGAAACCTCCAACAAGGCAACAAACATCCGCATCAATGGCTATACAGCAACATACTATTTTGATTTGTGCCAACAGATTTCTGATAGCAATTAAATGCACAACCCTTATGACGCTTGTAGAATTAGAAGTAGATGCAAGAACAGAATTACCAAATACTATGTTGATGAAAACAAAGACAGCAAAAAGAAATGAAATGCCGCAGAATTTTCACTGCTATAAGCAACAGTTGCAACTTTCTAGGCATGCAAAACGTTAGGCTGTCCGTAAATATAGACTAATACAAGTACCATCATTATGCACATCCTTATAACTATACAAAATTACAGAGATTAAAAAGGTGTTCAGTATAAATTTCCTATTCCCTGTATTAACCCTGTTGAAAAATGTTTCCTTTTTTCTTTTAAAGGTCTTTTAAAGCCACATAATGTATATGTTATATAAAGCACACAATTTGAGACTCGGTAAGGCTCAACCAACAACTGACGCTTTCATTTTAGGGGCACACAGCATAGGCAAGGCAAAATTTACCATCATTCCATAGAACTTGCAGGACAATTACGATTAACAGACAATCCTACAAACTAGAAATCACTACTCTTCGAGTCTAAACACCGCAAAAGAATTCTAATATCAAGACAAGCTTTCTAAATTCTAGGCCTAAGAATCCCTCTATAGAAGCAAATTCTAGGAATAAAGAAAAGAATGCACCACCTCCCTCGGAAACTACACAATGCTAGAACAAAAAATACAACTAATCATAAGAACTAACGAAGATACATCAGAAATCGGCCCTATACCTGCGCGGAGATCTCCTCGGCAGCGAACTGCTTCCCAATTGCGGGGCAGTCGAGCTTGACGTTGCCATTATCGTCCCTGACGACGCGGTAGGAGAGACCTGCTTGGACTCCTCGTTGACCTCGTTCATCTTGCGGCCGATGAACCGCTTCACGGAGAAGAAGGTGTTCTCCGGGTTGACCACCGCCTGCCTCTTGGCGATCTGGCCCACGAGCCGGTCGCCGGACTTGGTGTACGCCACCACCGACGGCGTGGTGCGCGCGCCCTCGGCATTGGTCACGATCGTGGGCTTGCCGCCCTCCATCGCCGCCACCGCGGAGTTGGTGGTCCCCAGGTCGATCCCGGCCACCTTCTCGCACGCCACCCGCAGCGACCGCCACCGCCGGCCCCCGCGCCCGTACACCACCGCCGCGGTGCGGACGGAGACGGAGGGGGAGGGGCGCCGGCGGCCGTGGTGGGCGAAGAAGGGGGTCGAGGTAGGGAAGGTCGTGGTCGCCATGGCTGAGAGCGAGAACTAGGAGGAGAGTGGACTGGAGAGTTCGCGAAACCCTAGGAAGGGAAGGAGCAGGGGTTTCCGAGGGATTAGGGGAATGGCGAGAGGTTGGGGCAAGGGCATGAGGTTTTATAGAGTTTGCGTGTGGGGAGGAGACTCTAGGGATTTTCTTGGTTTTCTTGGATTTTATTCGTTCTAGAATCTAGATGGTGGTAGAACAAATGTTCAATTTTCGTATTTTGTTGCAGCGTACTTTTTGCATTCCGAATACAAATTATTAATTTTTGTATTTGTTGTAATGTACGATTTGTATTCTAAATATAAATATGGTATTGCATAGCACTGTGGTGTTGTAAATTTAGGATCGATTTAGAAGTAAGAATTTCTTTTGATTCTTAAAATAGTTTGAAAATTAGTTTACTGTATTCTTCTTAACTATGTATGATTACATTAAAGTAACATTTAGTGAATTTTGGTGACAAATCCAACAATATTACTTTTCGTATGAAAGTATTCAAAAACTTTCCCCACACGCATTCTAAAGCAGCGTCTATTCGGTAAAACAAAGAGTAGTTCATTTATTGCTTTGTCATTCCTATGAGTTCGTTTAAATAAGAAAGGAAAATAGTACGGTTTTGGACGCCACAGAAAAACCCATGGAGCTGCAGCCGAAGCAACGTATCCGGGAGGTGGTGGAAGATTCTGGAAGCAACGGGACGTGGAGGCATCGCGGAGGCGCTGAGAAGAATGTGACCTCCGCTCGCCCGCGTCAGCGAAGAGTACGGCCTCAACGGGTGGCTTCCTTTGCCCACCGACGGCTGCAGTCCACGACACAAACCTCTCATCTCACTCTTTTGTTCTTATTCTGATCGAAAAACCTAAGATCTATTTTTTACTATAGATTATACCTTTTGATTATAACTTGTGACTTTTGAGTTATTTGTATGAAAGATTTACCGATATAAATGAAATCGGTATAGTATATACTATAATTAACTAGTAGACTATATCTTAAAAAGATACTTCGTTTAAGAGTTAGTTACTGAATAAAAGTCAAAAAATAGTTTTTAGAAACTGAAAAAAAACATGCCCTTAGTCTTAATCTGCAAGCTTAGTCCATTCATAAACAAGTCTCTATTTAGTATATAAATAGAGGATTTTAATGGCTATTACTTATACTTGAGAAGAAGAAATAAAGAAAAAAGAGTTCTCTCTATCTCTTATGTCCAACTTGTATTTTCCTCCATCATTATGTGATTGATTCATCTCTCTTGTCTAGGAGAAATCGTTCGGACTAGACTCGCCAGCGACTAATCGTAAGGTAATCATTCGCATATTAAATTACTTATCTAGATCGCTTTAATTCCACAAATTTCGATTTATAAATTATATTTCTATGGTGCAAATCCGCTCTAATTTACCACGAGCAGATTTGAAGTCACCGGCAAAAGTAGATTACATGAAAGAGTGGATGTTGATTACACTGTAAATTGAAAAAAGAGGAAAATTCGCACGTGGCCGAACACGACCGCGCCGCTGGCCAACTGCGTCATCGTGCACCTACGCCGACCCCAGGCGAGGGCGCTATCTGATGAGTCAATGGGGTCCCGATCTTCCGATAGAATGATAACTTCGATTTTGGTGGAGGTGACCCTTGCGAACCGACTACAACCGCACAACGTCGCTTGCGCCTTAGCAATCGCTGAACCACACTCCAAGTTGTTATCAACCGTACTAAGAACGCGGTTGACCTGACCACGAAGGTCTATTTCTGCACGCAACCGAAGAACACGCAAGAACAAGATAACAAGCAATCTGAAATTACAAATATTGATATGAAGATCAAAAGGTGGGATTCCGATGGCTGTTTTGACAGGTGATCGTCCGACACAATTGAAGAACAGAAGTTTGCACAATGGCTAAATCTAAACTCAACGAAACCCTAAGAGTTCAAAGGGGGTAGAGGGTGAATATATAGTTGGAGAAGAGAGAGGGGCGGCCAAGGGTCGTCCTAGGGTTGGACACCCACCCTAAAAAAATTACAAAGCCATTGGGCCCAATTGAGATGGCAATGGGTACCCGATACCCGAATACCCGACGGGTTTTACCCGATAAATGTTTGTCATATGTTGATTTGGTCATGTCAAGTATGTTTATGATGTATGATTAATGAATGTCTTTGATGATTTCTTATGTGTTGAACCGGTATGCTTGTGAGTACAGGTTACCGTCAGGTAGTAATACCAGCGGCTGCAGGTATGGGTAAATTTTCCTACCCGTGTGTGGATCCGGAAATAGTCTTGATTTATTTCAGAGATATCTTTTCACACAGAAGGAATTTTGATGTGAGGCCAGATCCATTGGAAAGAGGATAAGATAAGCTTTCCATCAAGTACTCACCCATCCCAAACGGACTCTGGATGCGAGTTCTATGCATGTTGGAAATCGGTCTTATCAGGCTGAATCAGCGTCGGATTGTTTTGGCGATTGCAACGAGACCACAAGGTTTCTGAAGCTGAGGCCTTACCCATTGGATGGGCCTTGGAATAAGCTTTCCAACAAGCACAAGAATACCTAAATCGGACTCTGTTTGTGAAAGTTATAGCCGTTTTATTACAGGTCTGTCTGGCTGTCCCGAATCGAATCCGAATTGAGTTCTGAGTTGATTCCGAGTTTAATTTCGGTTGGGCTTGAGGAAATTCCGAATTGGGCTTGGAAACCTCATCCAAAACATGGGTTTTTAAGTTCTTGGACCTCTCCCCTTTTGCCCTCCCACTGCATGGCTTCTCTTTGGGCTTCTTCTTCCTTGTTTTTCTCCATTGCTTTGGCGCCGGCCTCCCTCTCGGTTATATTCTATTTGTCAAAACTTTAGTTCAATCTTGATGTTGGGCGCTATGGTCGTGTGTGTTTGTGGCGTGGTCACATCACTATCGCCCGAGCTTCTGCAGACGCGCCGCCCGAGCTCCCGCAGCCACGCCGCCCGAGCCATTGGCCATGCGCGGCTGTTGCCGCTCCTCACCCCGCACGATGAGCGACCGTCACTCTGCCTGAGGCACCAGCCACCTACATACGTCGCCCGAGCCGTCGTGTGCCCGCACGTGTTGCCTGAGCCGTCGTCGTCTCCCTCATAGGGTGCCACCGTCGCTCGGCCTCGAGCGCGGCCACCACCTACTCGCCTCCCGCATGAGGCTCGCTGTTGGCCTGTGATCGTGCCACAACTCGTCGCCGCTCACCATGTGCATCGGTGCTGGCCCCAGCACGGCCACCGCCGCCCGCAACACTCCAGCCGTCGCAACTCGCCGTGTGCATCGGTGTCAGCCCCAACACGGCCGCCGCCGCCTCCCATGAAGCACAACCATTGCTTGGCCTCCGAGCGCCGCATGTGCCCTGACCGTCGCTGCTCGCCATACACGCTCGACCGCTGGTTCCCGAATGCCCGCATGCACTCAAGTCGTCGCCGCTCGCATGTGCCCTGGCCGCCACCGCTCGCCCCGTGGTGCTGATGGATCTGGCCATCAGCCTTAGAGCCGTTGTATTTTGCATCATGTTGGACAAAGACGCACCATGACTGTTTCCTGATGAGGTTTCTCACGAATTCCGACGTAACGTATCAGGAGAGAATGCAGGAAACCTTCACAGATCAAGAATAGGCTTGAAGAACATCTTTGGCGACATGACGAGTTCCTGTAATAGACCCATCATACAAACAGTCATGAGGGGATCAAGGTACTCATGAATGTCAAAGAGTTATCGATAAGAGCCTGATGCACAGATCGCTAAGCTAGCCTTGGGAAACTTGATAGATGCTCGACGAAGTTGTCGTCGTTGTAGGGGGAACTGACGGAATAACCAGCATCGGCGGAACAGTTGTAGACGGTAATATATCGTCCATGCTAGGGAGATTGCCCTCTCGTAGAGCAATCGTACGATCACACTTCTTGGTAAAACATTGCCGAAACTTGTTCTTCAATTCCTCCACCCTCTCGTTTAACTCTACTTGCGCTTCTGCTGAAAGTTCTTCGATCTATGGCAGCATCAAGTTCTCCGTAGTAATTTCAAAACTACCCAATGGCTTCTCACCAGGCGATGTACCATTATTGACCTTGGGTGGCATCTTGATCTTGATTTGGACAAATTAGGGTTCCACCAGGCACTGTTGCCGCTGATAAATTTCTAACAGCCCGCTGATAAATTTCTAACAGCAGCACCATGTCTCTTTGGAGGGTGCTTCTTGGTAGGCGTATGCGATATACTAGCCGATTTTCCAACAAATCGGCAAAGTCGATAATAAACCTGAACAAAAACTGATCATTGACGAAATGTCGATGTGAAGTAATAACAAACAGAAACAAATATCAAAACAGGAGATAAATGTAACTCATAAATTGATCAATACATCGATGCAAAGTAATATTAACCAAAATCAAATTACACAGGCAAGATTCTATTAGCTATAACCTATTTCTAGGTTACATGGAAAAATAGATGCAAATAAGAATTTTGATATGTGTGTCTTCCTCGCCAGTCGGTATAACCTATTTATAGTCTAAAACCGCCGACGTAATCTTAGATTGCGCTGAGTCTTCCCTTCGTGTCCTTTCCTTTTGATAGTCATTGTCCGTATTCGAGTCTTCAAATCCTAAATTCTTACGGGCGTCTCCAATTCGCATCAAACTTCCTTCCCTTAGTCACTTCTTCTGGATGCTTCTAACCATGGTCGATCCGGACCTTCCGATTTTAATTTTTGTCCAGATTGACAGCATTACTTTAGCTGAGTATTTTGCCTACCAAAATTTTGCGGCAACAGTTCACTTCTATCAGACAAAAAAAAGCGTTCACCACTAGCGATAGACCACTTGCAGCAGTCCTAAATACTATGTTCATTTCCTAAATAACCTTTACATTGCATTCTCCAACATGATGTGCATTCTAAAATTTCTCAATCAATAAAATGGCTGACTGAAGAAAGGCAAAAGAATGAGATATTGTTTCCTAAACAAAGGCACAGAGCATGATAATGATACCTACATACAAAAAACTGCATGTCTGCATCAATGGACACGTCAAAATTTGCGCGTGTCGAGTACTTCGAAGTACATGATCTGTCAACAGTCTAGAATATTGAGTAGATATGTACATGATCTGTAATAATATAGAATGGGGTGACGGAAAAATCCATAACAACTTATGCTGGCTGGTTGTAGCTGTGACAAGCAGTAGAAGGCTAGAAGCCACCCACAAATGAACACAATCTTGCCTATAAGGGTAGTCATGCTAAAGAGAGAGTACTGAAGCACGTTCAAATGCAAGTCCATTTTGGAATTTAGACAAAACAGGCTACATCTGTTTTGGAGACTAGTCCCAAACGAAAACATCTGTTTTGGAGACAAGTCCCAAAAGAAAAGCCATGCGCACTGAGTAGCATAGACAGATGTAGTATTTTTCAGGTAATTATTAGAAGAAACTAGGCAGAGAAGCATGGAGCTTACGATCATTTACTTGTCAGCAAATCGGAAAATGGAGGAAACGATCAGGGCCACTCCTCACCTAATGTCAAAATTGATGAGGTGTACCATATGATCCACTCCATTAGGTAGGTCAACTTATTTCTGGACTAACTGGGATAAAATATACAATACAGTACCATATTAGTTTGGATTCTTGATTCATACGAATGGTTAAAACTACTGCTTTACACAATCAGAAGAAAGCTGGTATTTCGCCTCATACCATGCATACATCACGTACAACACACTAAGCAACTAAATTTGTTTGAAGTACCATGAACAGATCCGGCAGCTAAGAAAGTGATTGCATACGAGTCAAAGGAAACACCAAGTCTATGTAGTACATTTTGAACAAATACTGCAGGGAAACCAACACTCCAAAGAATTCAGTGCATCAAACTATCCTACTAATTGGATTCCTGACCTGAATGAAAGAATAAAGAGATATCATATAGATAACCATTCTCCATCAATGTCATCCTTAATATCCATCCTCGTTAATCCTTCATCATCTGATCATCATCCGCGTCGGCTGTCACCACAATTCTGAAAGATTCGGCTGCTACATGGTAGGCCTACAAGGTTACACCTATGTGCCTTTCTTCGACATGCTCTGCTTCCGTTCCCTGAACAGCTCCTTCCAGAGGTTCCAAATCCACAGGTTGCTCACCGTGATCGCCGTGCCGACAACGACGATCCAAGAAATGCGCACCCACCACGGGATGACGTCCATGGCCTGCCCGGACAGGTAGAACAGGCTCATCTTGAGGAAAAAGAGCGGCCCGGCAACGCCCCTGACGATGGTGTACAGCACGTAGAACGGCGGCGAGAGGGCGCTGTACACTCGGGCCGCGGTGGGCGCCTCGGCCCGCCAGATCCCGGCGAGCGTCCAGACGTTCTGCAGGAGGCTGGTGACCTCGGCGAGGACGAGCAAGACGAGGAGCGCGTAGGCGCCGTGGCGGACTAGGTAGCGGCAGGTGAGGAAGACGAAGAGCGTGGCGAGGTGGTGGGCTATGAAGAGGTGGTCCCCGGGGAGGAAGGCGAGGTAGTGGAGCAGGTCCATGGTGAAGTAGGCGACGCTGTAGTCGAGGACGTGGTCCTGGAAGCGGGAGTTGGGCGCGGCGAAGCCCCGCACCGCCGCCGGCTGCGCGAGGATGGCCGCCACAGCCGCGAGCGAGGCGGGGGTGCCGTGCGCGAGCGAGATGAGGCAGCTGGCGCCGTCAAGCCGGTGCCGCGGGGCCCACCTCCGGAACACGGCGAGGTGGCCGACGCAGTAGATGGCCGCGTACATGGCCAGGAACGCCGGGTAAAGCCACCGCTCCTCGGCGGCCCAAGAGGGCAGGAGCCCCCCCATGGCCGCGAGATTCGCGCCGGGAGTCGGGAATCGAGGGAGGGATCCGCCGGACTGGGGCGAATCGAGGCGAATCTCGCGGCGGGGGAGGGGGGAGGCGACGGGGAGAGGGAGGGGGATTCGACCGAGGAGTAGGGTTTGTGCGGCGAGGCGGTGGGGTGGATGGCTGCGGCTGCGATTTGTTCGAGTGTGAAAATCTGATGAAGGGGCGTGGCCGTGTGGGAGAACGCGAGGTGGGGTTGGATTTAAACGAGGAGGTTTAGTTTTTTTTTTCAATTAATTTAGTTTACCTATCGTTAATTTTGTTGAGAGATTAGTGTGTTTGATTGGGTTGGGACTACGCGATGTGCAGGGAAATTGTTTCTACGATTAGAAAAATTAGTAGAGAATCACTAAAAATTTGCATAGGCATATTTACTGTCAAGTAAATTGTCTGTATATTGTACTCGCATGTTTTAACTCTTGTTGCCTATTTCTGAGCCAACTACTTCTTGTTTTATATGGTGTAGACAACATGATTAGTACGAGAACAGTACCAAAAGGAGATTTCCTAGAATTGTGTTGTGACTGTTTCAACTACCTGTACTAGGAAGTGGAGATCAAGGATCAACTCACAGCTATAGACATGCATTCCATCCTGAATAAAGATGGGCATGCTTCTACTGCAAACAAGGCTCGGGTTTCTGATCTATATCAAGAACCACATGTGTTAAATCGAGCTTGGAGCTCATATAATTCAGAGATCCTTATGAACTCTGCGGAAACCTCAAAGAACGCTTTGATAATTTGCAAAGGAGACACCTTTGCTATGTGGCCTTCAACACCTTGTAACGCTGGATACTATAACTCTGTGATAGCTTGCAGCCAAGATCTCGTAAGCACTACCAATGACATAACTGAGGAAGATATGATTGCACGTGCTAACTCTACTTTACCTGCTTCAATGGTTGCCATGGCAAGGCAAATCAAAAAGTATAGCGTCCTGCTTGGTTCTCTCCAAGAGATGGAAAGAACAGGAATTCTGCAACTTGGTGCACTAGGAGGGAGATTTCTTCCTCATAGCACAACTAGGTGGACAGATAGGATAGCTTCAAGTGAAGAGGCCGTAGGGGAGGAAGCAGAGTTAGGAGGACCCTAAGAAGGTCCCCTGACTATACCCCTGCATCTAAAAATAGCAGAAAATTGCCTGAGTAAGGCAAGGGACTTGGCGTTTGTGCCTCTTCCAAAACTCATCCTTTTCAGATAGTCAATTTATGTAAAATTTAGGATGGCGTTCAAATTATAAAACACCAAGTTTTGCCAAAGAGTCAACAATATTAGGAACTAAATGTAACTTTAGCTCAAAGGAGTCTTAATAAAGAATTTCAGTTTGTGTGCATGATTTGGCGTACATTTGCTTTATGCAATGTTTAATTCATACAAATTTTATCACTGCTCATAGAGTACAATCAATAGAGGGGGATAAAGAAATTTGTACCACAAACACTATGCTTAGAGACAGAGAGCACTTCTAGACTTTGAGCAAGAAAACTGGTAATGTGATAACCATAGCCAACAACTGTGGTAATATTATTGGATCTTGAAGAGCTACGATTGTGTTACTGATGGGAACCTGAATAATCATCGAGGATGCATTGTTGTTCCCAAAATCAACACAAAATCTTCTAAGTTTCAAGGATGTCCACTGTAATGGTTTCCACCTAGAAACAGAGGACGAGAATGGTTTGGAGTACCTTCTCCTCACTAAGAGAGCAGGATATCAATAAGGAAACTTTAGAAAAGCTCCCTAGTTTTTCATCGGGATTGTACTACACATTTATCAAACATGATGAACAATATGTTGTGATGAACACACTCCTAAAGGATTCAAAATTGTTTAGAATGTGGCACAAACATCTGGGAGATCCTAGAGAAAATATGTTGCGTCAGATCATGAAACATTCTGCTAATCATCACATAAAGCTAAGTTACATCCTTAAAATACACCAGTTTGTGTGTGAGGCCTATGCTCAAGTCAAAATGATGATGAGACCCTCATGTCATGAACTTAAGGATGAACTACCTGATTTCCTATAAAAAAAATTCACGGGGACATTTGTGGATCAATTGAGCCTATGTCTAAGGCCTTTCAGGTACCTTATGGTGCTAATAGATGCATCCAAGTGGTGAGTGCATACCATACATTATATCCAAGAGTCATGTGGTGTAGAGGTGGATAAAACTCTCACGGTCCTTTATGCAGATAATACTTTTTGCATTGCACATATGACGAATAGCTATATCAAGACTCCTATGACAAAGCATATACTCCCAAAGTATTTCTATTTCTATGAGCAACAGGAGAACAGAAATGTAAAAATACAGAAAATCTAAACCGCTAAAAATCTTGCGGATTTATTTACTAAAGTATTGCTAGCTTCTACCATTACGAAGCATGTTCATGGCATTGGCATGAGAATGCTCAAAGAGTTGATGTCTTCAAGGGGAGATTAATCTTCATATATGTGTTCATCTTTTAGACGAAGTGTTGTACTCCTTTTCCATTAATTAAGTTTTGTCCCACTAGGTTTTCTTAATTAAAGGTTTTTAATGAGGCAGCACGTGCAATGGCCAGAATATGAGTTATGCACTCTTTTCTCTTAACTGATTTTTCCTATTGGATTTCTTGGAAGGAGTTTCAATGAGGCATGAGCATGATTTGTTCAAGTGTCTAGGGGGAGTGTTGTGAACTTGTGATATTATGGTATGTGGATGTTTACCTAAATACAGAGTCCTATACAATTACTAGTCCCTTTACTTAAGATGCAACAAAGTCACCCTCCTACCACTATATAAATGATGGAGGAGCCTATATATTGTACACGCATACATCGTCTATGGACAAGATCAATAAAGTTAAGAGGCTATTGAGACTACATCTTTTGTCTACTTCTACTCTATGTGTGCTTAATAGTCGGCAACACGATCAATACTTCAACACTTGTGACTATATCTATAAGTTACTACTCACGTATCTTTCTTGAATGCTCTTGAGCTGAAGAATTACGTCTACAGTTACAATAGTTAGAATTTCATTATTAGGAGTGGAAATTTCTTGAAGCGAAAAAGAAGAGATGATGATGAATAGGCTCTCATCATTGGATATCCATATATAAATAGTTCATCGTCTGATCGTATCTAGCAGATAGGCGAGTATTTGGCAAAGAGGCACATCTCTTTAGTTTAGAAAAAGGGAGCAACTAGTCAACGCTGTATCATTGGAAGCACTTTCAACGGTATAGCAAAGTTTCATGGAGTTTCAACACACTGCAACAAGTTTTATGTAAGTTTCGATGATGAAATAAGGTTTGTGGAAGTTTTAGGTTTAAAAAGTAGAAGTTTCGAGAAAGTTTCAAGTAAATTTCAACAACTTTCACAAATTTGAACAAGACTCAAAAAGGTTTCAAGGAAGTCCCAAAAATTTAAGCAAAAGCTTTATCCTTGTCTCATCGAGTTTCGCTAGCTTTTAGAGTTTCAAACAGGGTTTCGGATAGTTTTAGTGCATTATTGGAGTGTTTCAGCATGTTTCAAAAATAAAATGAGTTTAATAATAGTTTCAAAAAAGATTCAAAAACAAACTTCAAAGTTTCACAGTTGATAAAAAATCAAAGCAAATTTCGTAAATTTTAGGTGAATTCCTTATTGAAGCTATAAGATTTGAGTAGATTTCAAACATGAAAGTCATAGAACTTTATGTTTTTATTGTGGTTTCAAGGAAGCATCTTCAGTAGAGCACATTGGAGGTAAGGAGATAGTGAATTTTGAGCATGCCGTAAGCCGTCGTGCTCACCTTCAACCACTTGACTCCCATCACCACACTCACCCATGGCCACAGTACGGCCCAGCACCACTCACCATGGTGCTCAAGCAAGCCCACAACTTCACTCATCTATGGACATCAAGCAATCCCACCATCGTGCATAGCTTGCGGTAGTGCAGGTGAGCTTGTGGCTGTTTGTTGTTTTCCAAAATGCAAATTTCATATAAGTTTCATGAGGTTCTATATTCCAAAACACAAAATTTCAGGTGATTTTATGTTCCAAATTGTAAGTTTCATAAGGTTTAATGTTCCAAAATACAAGTTCCATGTGAGTTTCATGAGACTCTATGTTCCAAAGCACAAAGTTTTAGGTGGTTTCATGTTCCAAATTGCAAGTTTCATAAGATTTCATGTTTCAAAATACGAGTTCATGTGAGTTTCATGAGGTTCCATGTTCCAAAATGCAAAAGTTTCAACATGTTTTTGTGAGTTTCAGGATGAAAGCAAAGGAATATGCATTTCAATGCAAAATAAAAAATAGAAAAAATTACAAAAGTTCCAAATTGCAAGTTTCATGAGGTTTCATGTTTCAAAATACGAGTTCATGTGAGTTTCATGAGGTTCCATGTTCCAAAATGCAAAAGTTTCAATATGTTTTTGTGAGTTTCAGGATGAAAGCAAAGGAATATGCATTTCAATGCAAAATAAAAAAAGAAAAAAAATTACAAAAGACAGTACAAAATTTCCACAAATTTTTTAAAAAAGCTTCCAAGATATACAACAGACTGGGCCTAGAAAACAACAACATCACCCGAAGTAGGTTGGGATTCACAGCGGCACACGTTGATCTCGTAGCACGGGAGAGCAACAAGGAACGACATGGCTCAGGGGATGGATAAGCCGATAAGGTTTGAAATGCGGATAGAGATCGAGAGGAGGTAAATGATCTCGCCTATCCATTGCAATGGATCAGACGCTTCTAAGCTATCCTGTTGATTCAACAAGGAATGACATAACGTTCCCTAGGACTTCTCTTAAAAAGAAGAGGTCCCAGTGGAGTTTCCAAAACTCTTAAAAAACCATAGTTTTAGAAATACAATTGTTTTCAAAACTACAGAGTTTGTTACATCCAACGCCTCATGGTTTTTTAAAACCTTAGTATTTTCCAAAACCACAGTATTCTTCCAAAACTCCAAGAAAACTACAACACCCAAACAGGCTATAAAACATGGTTTCTAGAATTCATGCGCTAGATTCGCTATCCTATATATATGAGTTGATCAAGCCTAGATAACTAGTGTAGTCTATTAGTCTCAACCAAACATGGTTTCTTAAAAAGCGTTAAGCTAATTTTGTTGTCAAGATGACAGTGCCATTTTTAGAGGGGCGACACTTTGGATGTCAGATAATGCACGCTGATAGGAAGATAGCCTCAATTCAAACTCTCAATGGATCACAACTTATTAGACAGTTGTCAGATTTGTCTATTACTCTAGTCCCCACGGCCCAGTGGACATGCGCCAAAATGTCAATGGCGAAAATTCTAGTAATTTAGACTATCGAGGAAGGGGAAAATAGTCTGGTAATAAGAAAACAGTCTAAAATCCTTCATCTGAGACTCTGAAATTGTCCTCGATTCTGCAAATAATCCACATGAGATCATTCTTTTGTCAAGGGCAAAACATGAGATTTGAGTTAGGTCGGGTTGGGTCGGGTCGGGTCCGGTAGAGCGGGTTTCGGCAGAGACGAGCGAACACGAAAAGCACATTTCTAGTAAGCGTGTTGGGACTTCGTTGTGTAACGTGTGACAGGTCATAGTATTCAGCGAATATCCTACCGAAAAGATCACTCTACTGCTTGCTGCTCCTCGCTCTTTGCGTTCCGCGAGATAATAATAATATATATTGCCAGCGTCGATTGCCGCACGGAACATAAGATGGATCAGCACAAGCTGGGAAGAAAATTCGTTGCATCCTAATCCCAGGAAAATTGTCTGGTGCTCTCTTCGATCACGGAAGGAAATTATTTTGGATATGCACGGCTTCTTAAAATATAATTTTTGCCCACTTATTTTTACTATAATATATTAATAGAACCTAAAATTATAATGTCACAAAAATATTTTTCGAGACAAATTTACATGCACCATTTTTATGGATTCAATAAATACACATAAAAGTAATAGCCAAAGTTTACAATGTTTAGCTGCACCTATTACAAAATCAACTTATTTCGCAATCCGAACAATGAAAATAGACATTTGACCCTTCCCTCCCAACCTTGTAATCTGGTTCAAATAACACACTGACTTGGTTTTGCAGGATAGTGAGTGATTTTGTCACGTAGGATGACACGTTAAAAAAATTAAGTCAATGATAGGTGGGGCCTACAAAAGCTTTTCCCCATAGAGCTCCCAGCCATGCTTCCATGGCCATCACCCCATATAGCTCCGTCCCACTCTAATTTGATTTGGAGGACAAGCCCTTGTGAACGCTATCTGTTATTGACCTAATATTGACCAGCATGTCATTCTACGTGCTAAAATCCCTCACTCATTGCGTTCACGGGCAATATCACCATACGAAGTAAGATCATAGTGTTATTTGAACTGGATTATCAAGTTTGAATGGTCGAATATCCTGTTTCCTAGTTCAGGATGCTGAACAGACTTTCAAGCGAAGTTCGGTTATTATATAAACTTTTTTCCTTCCCTATAAACACATGCCAGGCTATATGACACTGACCACAATTCTTCAACGAACGGTTACCCGCACGGACTCCCATCTCACAGGGATGCATCGGATAGAAACACACGGGCGTCCCAGAGCAACAAGGAGGAGAAGCTCACGCTCGTAGCCTCTCTTCCTAACCCTCTATTTTGAAAACATTCTTATCCAATTTTTTTAGAAAGTTTCCTATTTTTGCAACTTTATAAGAGGGTGAATTGGAGTTGAGGGAGGAGAGAGAAGGGGTTGAGGGGAGCCCCGCATGTGGGGAAGGCTTCGGTGACTTATGAACCGTGAGGTCGATCTTACATTAGTTGTTCCCTTTTTTAATTGGTAGTGCTATCTGGCTTGTTTGAATTGACTGTACCAGTAATACTACACGTTATGCAGTTATACCATCCAACCAAGGGTGCTTCTAATCACGCATGCACGCTAGATGGGGAGCCAACATTTGGTAGGAACTCGCCCCTTTCTCAATCTATGCCCCCTCCTCTTCCATCTTTCAACTCCACTAAAAACAAAAAATTGAAATGAAAATTCATGAAACTTTTAACTAAAAAAAAATCAACTTTCAGTCAATCAACTTTCAATTCTTGGGTTTTGAACCGTCAAACCCAAGAGCTTTCAACCGAAAATTGAAAAACTTTCAACCCAAAATTCGAATACTTTCAAATTGGGAACTTTGAAAACTAATAAGATTCAAAACTTTCACCTAATTTTTATTCAAAAACTTTCACTAGGGGGTAGCATGTCAGCGCTAGCCGACGTCGTCGGAGGCAATGGCAAGTCCCGCTCCATTTGAAGAAGGTGGCCTCGTCAGCTAGGGTTTTTGTTGCACCGAAGTTGTAGGGGGTGGTAGCATGTGTAGATGTCAGGAGGTGGTAGTGGTAGTAGCAAGGAGCCCAAGAAAGTCATCAGGGGTGGCGGAGACCATCGAAGATGGTACATTAGGCCAGCAGCGATTAGGGTGTTGTTTTGTGGCATTCATGGTGGTTGAGGCCTGATTAGAAAAGGGAAGCAATGGAGGAGCGAGAGAGGAGGCGGCGCTAGACCTTGGTGACAGAGGAAGCCAATGGCGGTAGCTCTACTCAGAAGTCTAGTTCGGAGTGAAAGAGATGATGACGAGAATGGAAAGTGAGATAGGTGCAACGGGAAAGAAAAAGGGAGTGTACCCATATTGTGATATGCCCTAGACACGATTATGGAGATAATTGTATCACTTCTATATTTATGTTATTTCAACATAGTATTAGATTGACCTACCATGAGACACTCGTGAGAATCGTTATATACTTAAGAGTCATCATTAATCTCATACATACTGTACATAGGATCCTCGATCTAAGATCGTCATAGTTTTCTACATATGTAATAGTTTACTTGGGGTTATCAACACTACTCCGTGATCGGGTGGTCATAAAGGCAACTTTGAATTTACTATAAAACATGCGAGGAATGTAAGCGATTAAGACGAAATTTACTCCTCCTACACACACACACACACACACACACACACACACACACACACACACACACACACACACACACACACACACACACACACACACACACACACACACACACACACACACACACACACACACACATATATATATATATATATATATATATATATATATATATATATATATATATATATATATATATATATATATATATATATATATATATATATATATATATATATATATATGAAAAATACCTTTTACTCCTGTGTAATTATACCCACCTCTAATATACCACCTAAACAAACTTGAAATACTCCTTTATCATTTTAGGTATACTCATATACTAATTATAAGATACTCCATTGTGAACCACATAAAACAATTGCAAGGAAGTCCATAGTTTTTAGCGTATTTTATAAATACCTTTATATACGTACATAAAAAGGAGTATGTCAAAACAAATATGCATACCACCTTTGAAAATTGTTCATACCACCTATATGGTCTTAAATACTGTGATACTACACGTACATACTCTCACTTCGCGAGATACTACCTATGTTGTGAGATACGACATACGGTGTAATTACACCGGGAGTTGAAAAGAGGCTTCCTATATATATATATATATATATATATATATATATATATATATATATATATATATATATATATATATATATATATATATATATATATATATATATATATATATATATATATATATATATATCAAGCCTTTTCGTACTCTTGAGAGTACATACTCTCACTTCCAAAATACCACTTAAACGAATATGTTATACTTATTTATCACTTTCGGTATACTTAAATACCAATTATAAGATACTTCAATGTGATTTGGTTGAAAATTTTACATTGGGGTCCTTTAATTTTGCTATATAGTCTTTTTCATGTATAAATGGAGTACATACACAAATTATGCTATAAAAAATGGACTTTGATGATACTTTTTTATGGAACTCACTTTGAAGTATCTTATAATTATTATTAGACTATACTCAGGTATAACAACATCATTTAAGTGGCATATAAGAAATAGGAGTATATATTCCTAGGAGTATGGAATTATTTTCATATATATATATATATAGGACGCTGAAATGGGACACCTAGGTGCCCAGACACCTAGGCTCCCTGCCGTTAGATTGCTTTTAGATACGTGCTAGAGCAATGGTATGTATGGTATGTAATATATTAGGCATGCTAAATCAATCATGGAAGGAAAGTCTTAATCATGGATGGAAAGTCTCAATCACACTAGCACGCATCTAAAAGCAATCCAAAGGTAGGGAGACTAGGTGTCCGGACACCTAAGTGCCCTATTATTTATACTATATATATATATATATATATATATATATATATATATATATATATATATATATATATATATATATATATATATATATATATATAAACTGATAAATAACTTCACTCATACACGATAGTAACTTTATATGACATGATTTTCGTAGTGTCAAAACATATTCAACATGGATCTTATCTTGTTAAGCTCGTAATTTCAAACACAATGATAAAATTGATCACAGGTTAGACTTTTGGTGAAATAGTTATTGTATTTTTTAGCTTATAAATAAGATAAAAAATCACAAGTCAAGTGCATTTATTCTCTTCTCTCTCCTGCTGCATGCATGTCAAGTTACTACCCGCTGTGCGAAAAGTCACGAACTGTTGTGAGGAAAGTTACCACCAGCTGTGTATGGTAACTTAATTCAGAAACGTCGATAACTTTTCGGTACTATGAAGGTTTGGCAATAACTTCATTCAGAAATGTCAGTAACTTTTCAACGTGCTGGTTATCATCAATTCATGAACTGATTATCATCAATTCGTTCATGTAGTCACTGACCCGCGTGTACCATGCGTGCAGGCTTTGAATAGTGCTACCATGTGTGCATGTAAGCATCTTTTCTACTTCCGGGTGTAGTTACTTCCTGTGTCGTATCTCACGTAACAGATGGTATATATGTGTAGTATACGAGTATATAAGACCATCTAGATAGTATATGCCTTTTTTAGATGTGGTATTTATATTTTTTTAGATATACTCCTTTTTGCACATATATATGAAGGTGCTTACAAAATACGCTAAAAACTATATATTCCCTTGTAATTTTTTCATGTGGTTCACATTGGAGTGTTTTATAATTAGTATACGAGTATACCCAAAGTGATAAAGGGGTATTTCAAATTCATTTAGGTGGTATATCAGATGTGGGAGTAACTATATGTATACAACTGTGCTAACGAGCCCGTGCATGCACGCTACGCGTGGGTCGCTGGCTAGATCCCTTGTACGATTGGTGCATAACTCGGTTGGTGCGTAACTTCATGAATTATAGATGCTAACTTTTGCATGGGATAGTAACTTTGCAATTGTAATTAACTTGATAAATTAGTGGTGACAACTTTATCTTCAAGAGATACTAACTTTCTATAGCATTGTAATGTGAAAGTTATCACGTGAAAACTATAAATAACTTCGTGAATTATAGATGATAACTTTTTATGCATGATATAGAGTAACTACGCGTGGGTCTCTTGTGTCGGGTGGTTACGATCTGACACATGCATGCATGCAGTAGGAGAAAGAAGGGAATAAATGCACTTGACTTGTTATTTTTTTATCTTGTTTACAAACTAAAAAAATAAAATAACTCTTTCACCAAAGATCCGATCTGCGATCCATTTGCACCATTGTGTTCGAAATTACGAGCTTAACAAAATAAGATTCATGTTGAATATGTTTTGATGCTGCGAAATTCATGTGATATAAAGTTACTATCGTACGTGAGTAAAGTTACTGTCAAATATATGTAGAGTTACTACCAGTTTTATAGTGTTACAACAGATAGTAACTATATATGTATTTGGTAGTAACTTCACCACATACGACAATAGCTTTCCGTATGAGTTATTTGCTATTTACATATATATTTTTCTCTCCTCTCAATGCATGCATGTTAGTAGTAACTTCTCTCACACATGATAGTAACTTCATGAATTACAGATGATAACTTGATGTGCATATGATAGTAACTTTACCATAATTAATAAATACTAGTAACTGTCCATGGGGTGGGATGGTGGGGTGATTGGTTGGTTGGGTCGGTTAGGGTCGCGCGCTTATTCTATACGTAGCTACTGAATAGTGCTTATACATATACATATACATATACATATACATATACATATACATATACATATACATATACATATACATATACATATACATATACATATACATATACATATACATATACATATACATATACATATATACGAGAGAGATACCTTTAGGCCCCTCGATGTGGTTAGATCAAAGAAGTGCTTGGCTATGCCAAATGTGGTTGAGGAGTCAATCACAACTGAGTAATCCACTATAGGTTCGAGTGAAGGATCGAGCTATATAAGATGGTATGTTTCTTGCCTTAAGTTCAATCTGGTATTGTGAGGCAAGGGGATCGATACATAAGCACTATATAGGTTCATCCGATATGATTCTAATATATATTTGAGAGTCGTTATGTCCTGCTAGGGACCGCTACCGACTATGGATTGGAAAGGATTTTTCAGCCCATGGCCAAATATACATGAACCTACAGGATCACACACTTAACGAGTTAGAATGATAAGGGTCTGAATGATAGACTCTGAGTGGCATACAATCTCTACTCGCATTGGATCTGGTCGGAGGCTCTCTAGGTGGGATACGATCTTTACTCATATTGGATAAAGATCCAGTCAAAGGCTTTTTGAGTTGGATATGATATCTGATTATATCGGATAAGGCTCTCATTAAAGACTATATAAAGAGAGGCATAGGGGTTGAGGGAGGTATCCCAAGACAAATACATCAAAATCCTAGCCACCACCTCTCATAACCCTTGCCACACGCACTGGTGCTAGTATACCGGCGCATGGCATTCTATCCCTAGATATGTGGACTTCAGTAAAGGCGCTACTGTGACTGCATTGTTGATTGGGACGATTGGCCAAAGAATGATTGACGACTTTTACTACATCGACGCGTACTACATTGAACTGGCTGCTTCAAGTCTACTACGCTGCACTGCGTGTCTAGTGGTAATAACCTATGATTTATTACTCGTGTGACTTCGTGATTTATACGATAAAAAATTTTAATCTACGCTAATATAGCCTAACCGTATCCCAACAACCCCCAACACGATGGAGAGTATGTGTTGTTGGAAAGTGAGAGGGGGTGTTGTTGAAAAGCATTGCCGCAAAGGGCGTGCGTACGATAGTGTTTTCGTCTAGCCAAAATATGTAATTTGAGGTTTCTTGCACATTCCAACGAAACACCTAAAATCTAGTTATGCGATAAGTTTAACATGCACAAGGGGCACGAATGGGTGCAGATGACACTAATCTTACTAGCTCTCACCCTAGGATTGGGAATATGCCTAGCTACAATTTATATTGAATTGTGTAAAACCATTTTCTTAATTACCACATAAAACCAGTTTTGGATAGAGGTTTTTAAATACTCACATTTACCCATCCTTGATCCTAAATGTGCACCATCAACATCAACAACCACAACATTTATCTATGTGGCTATAGCTGATCTCTGAAAGGCATCTCTTGGCGAGAAGCGGCTGATAACAAGAAAGCACTATGAAATGTGGCACAATGATAGCTCTAAATGACTTCTGCTTGTAGATTCTAGAACATGTCAGATTCTTAATTTCGTCTTTTTGGGTTTTTTTTACTTTGTTTGGGCTTTTTTGCCTTTTCTTTTTTTTCTTCTTATTCCTTTGCATTGTCCTGGTGATATAATTTTTTTTAAAAAATCAATTGATCAGAAAAAATTAACAGCCTCTATAATGTAATTTTAGCCACTACAGCTGTTTGGAGCACCACCATAAGACATCTAGTCTCGTCACCATCCACGATAGCATATTATCTTATGGTTGATAGCCACTTCCACTCTTGTAAAGACCATGTGTAGCATTCAACGAAGATCAATAGCAAAGGAAGCACAATTTAGTCATTCAAGTCAATCGCTGGTCAAGACACAAGACTATCACTCACTAGTTGAGGGTCTAGGTCTGGATACATGCTTTGTCTCTGCCTCTCTCTCTTTGGTCCTCAGTTGCTAATATTTCTATTTCTTTGTAAGATCATCAGAGTTTTTCCCAATTGTCAATCAACACGCTCCTCAAAGCAAATACCTCATTTTACGTCGACATCGAACAAACCGGTCAAAACACCGCCTCATCTCGGATAATTCCCATCTCTACGATGAATTAATCTCACACAAGCACAACAACAAGAACATTTAATTCTAAAAATTTCAAATCTTTATTTATACGGAGGGTACCATCATACCTGTAGAATGCAAAGTCCGTTGCTACAGTAATTTGACGCAACAATGCATTCATCGGCTTAGCAGAAGTTCAACACTACAGTACTCATGGTATCTCAACAGTAAATTGGTGCTATAGTGTTGCGCTTGCTACAGTGCACATGCCAACGCTGTAGTGTTTTCGAAGGAAAGATACATTTTCTTGCCTTGCTTTTAAGAAAAGAAAGATAATTCGGCAAATGCTCTTCTGGGTATTCCATATATATCTTCTTGAACTTCGTGCACAATAACCTCACATTGTTTCCTCTTAGCTTACAAGTCAACAATGGTTTCAAACATGAGCAGACGTAATATATATGTATTACGTAGAAACCAACTCTTAATATTGTCATATGTAGATATATTAGGAAAAAAATTTACTTGATAATTTTTTTATTCGGCTTAATAACTCCTAAGAAATTAATGGATTGAGCACCTTGAACTTGAAAATGCAAAGCATGCTTATGCCCGCATCAAAAACAACCTAAAATCCTTCAACTGAGACACTAAAATTGCCGTCAATTCTGCAAATAATCCATATGAGATCACTCTTATGTCAAGGGCAAAACATGAAATTGGGTTGGGTCGGGCCAGGTTCGGTAGAGCGGATTTCGGCAGAGCCGAGCGAACACGAAAACCACACTTCACATCTAGTAAGCGTGTGGGACTTGGCCGTGTGACCTGTGAGATCATAGCAGTCAGTGAATATCCTACCTAAACAGATTCTCCCGTGGAGTTGTGTGCGACGTGTTTGATTCTTGTAGTCTACTGCTTGCTCCTCCTCGCTCTTTGCTTTCCGGGAGATATTAATATATATTGCCAATGTCGATTGCCGCACGGAACATAAGATGGATCAGCACAAGCTGGAAGAAAATTCGTTGCATCCTAATCCGAGGCAAATTGTCCGGTGCTCCCTTCGTTCACGGAAGAAAGCTATTTTGGACATAGACAGCTTCTTAAAATATAATTTTTGGTTACTTATTATTATTATTATAAAACCTAAAATTATAATATTACAAAATAATTTTCGAGACAATTTTACATGAACACTTTTTATGGGTTCAATAAATACGCATAAAATAATAGCTAAAATTTCGGATGCTTAATTACACGTATTCCAAAATCGACTTCTTTCACAGCCGGTAAGATTACTGAAAAAAAGATATGCTTGGCGTCGATAATCTCATTGACGTCTATATCTTTTAAGCAAGCAGAGTTGGTCAGAGCGCGTACTAAAAAATGAATTCGCCAGATTAAGACCGTGTTTGCTTGGAGACCAAAGTTACCGTATCAAATTTTGCGACTACCCAAATTTGGTCATTGAATTGTTTGACTGTGAATTAGCCAAATTGTGGTAAAAAGAAAACTAATTAAACAGCCATTGAAAAGGGAGTTTTCCGAAGTTTGGCAAAAAGCCAAATGAATACCAAATTTGCTAAAATTTTCTGAAATTTGCTAACACAAAACGTAGGATTCATGGGCTTGAAATCAAACAGCACCTAAGTCCTAAAGACTACATTACTAACAAAATAAACCACAACAATCCTGGGTGGCAATTTAATTCGGGTCATCACCTACTTGCTGACCTTTTCATAAACGAAGCATGCCCATCAAGGGCATCACCTACAAACGGAACGGAACGGAACGCACATCACCGTGGGCCTTCACTTCTCTCACTCATGGGCTTAAGCCTCAAGGGCCTTTTCCCTGTAGGAAGCAATCTGTAAACTTTGAACTTTGCTTAAAAACTCATCCAACGCTTCAAACTACAAAACTAAACATTTAATCATCCAAATTTTGTAATCCAGTTTAAACAATACTTTAGTCTAGTTTCATAGAGTGGTATGTGATAAGTGAGCGATTTTGCCACGTATGATGACATATTTGTTAAGTTAGGTCAATGACATGTGGAACCCACAGGGCTTGTCTCCCATTGAGCTGCCAGCCGCTCCCATGGCCATCACCCTATATAGCTCTCTCCTCTCTGTTCTAATTTGGGGGAAAAGCCCCTATGGACCCACCTATTATTAATCTAATATTAGCTAGCATGTCATCCTACGTGACAAAATCACTCATTTATCATGCTACATAGGCAATAACACCATTTAAAACTGGATCAGAATGTTATTTGAATTAGATTGTGAAGTTCAAAAGATTTGGGTGTTATATATCCTTCCCTGCATGCACATGCCAGGCTATAAGACACTGGCCATAATTCTTCAACGAACAGTTACTTGCACGGACTCCGTCTCACGGGGATGCATCAGATAGAAACACACGGGCATCCCTAAGCAACAAGAAGGAGAAGCTCACTCGTAACCCTCAATTTTGAAAACATTCTTATCCAATTTTTTAGAAAGTGTCCAATTTTTGAAAGGGTGAATTGGAGTGGAGGGAGCGAGATGCGGTTCAGGGGAGACCCACGCGTAGGGAAGGCCTCCGTGACTTATCAACCGTGAGGTCAATCATACATTAGTTGTTCTCATTTTTCAGTAGTGATATCTGGTTTGTTTGGCTTGACTGTGCCAATAATACTGCCCATCATGGCATTATACCATCCAACCATAGGTGCTTCTAATCGTGCATGCATGCTAGATAGGGATGGCAATTGTGCCCGTTTACCCGTGTACCCATGGGTAAATACCCTAATGGAGTTGGGTATGTGATGGATTTTTTACCCACTGGTAGGAAAATAGGGGGAAATCTCTGTCCAAGGGTAAATGGGTACGGGTATGGATTAGCTCTACCTGTACCCGTCTCGCCTGTTTACCCGTGAAATGGACTGACAAGTGGACCCTCCTAAAACTAGGAAACCCTAACATCCACCAGTCCACCTGACTCCACCACGCCTCCAATTCTCGGGCCTCTCGGCTAAGCGCCTAAGCCTCCAATCCACCAAAAGTCCGAAACCTCCCGAGTCCCACCGTCGCCTCTCGTTCCGCCTCTCTCGCCGACACACCAAATCTCCTCTCTCGCCGCCTCGCTCGCGCTCCTCCGACCAGATCCGGCGCCTCTTTCTCCACCAGCGATCCGCCACCTCTTTCTCCACCGAGCGATCCGGCCCTCACCGCCGCCGCCTCGCCGCTCCTCGCCCCGCGCCGCACCTTGCCGCTCCTCGACGCCCGCCGCCGCCTCGTTCCGCTGCTCCACCGACCAGATCCGCCGCCTCTTTCTCCACCGGCAGATCCGGCCTTCGCCGCCGCGCTCCTTGTCGCCTCGTTCGCGCTCCTCGCTGCCCCTCGTTTCGCCGCTTCTCCACCGACCAGATCCGGCCGCCTCTTTCTCCACCGAGCAGATATAAAGTATGCTTAACAAAGTTAGATATAAAGTATAAAAACAATGGATTGTATTAAATTGGTTTGTTCCATGTTTTGCAGGGACTTATGGACCATCAGCATGACATTGCTAATTATTTAAACAAAAGGGTGTCATGGTGATATTTCTCTTGGAGAAACACATTGAGGAGGCTTATCTCTGTGTTGGCTAACGAATATGACAGAGAAACAAAGCAGTTGAATGGCACCACAAGTCGCATGCTCACTCAAAAGAGGAGGTCTCTCTCATTCTCATGCGCATGCAATCTTCTCGATATATTTTGTGAAGCAATTTGTTTCCTTGCTTTTGCTTGTATTCTCTATTTTGATTCAAATTATGCAACTTGGAAACATTACTAATACCAAAGATGATATTTGTTTATTGTCCTTAATAGACAATAGGGTAATGAAAATATGGCATTGGTGGAGCGGTCTGACCGCCATGTAAGGTCCGGTCAGACCGGCCTCCCCGAGAGCAGACCAGTCAGACTGAAATTTCATATAGCAAACTCAACACTCCCCACAGCAGGAAAATTTGAGACTTTCCTTTGGATTTCTCAGCCCAGAACAGCAAGATAACATATTAAATAACAAGAGGAACCTAGAGAACCAAGAGAAACCAACTGAAGAGCAAAACTTTGAGAGTTGAGCCCAAAACTGAAAACTTACAAAGAGCTGCACTTAAAATAAAATTCCCACCTAATCTTTAATTCTTTGACCATGAAACCAAAAGATTAGCTGTGGAATAGCCTTAGGGCTCAGAGACTCAAATCTGGGCACACTCTTTTAAGGGCAAACAAAAATCACATCAAACCCTAGAAAGGGAGAAACAGGGAAGAACATGAACGCAGGAGAAAAATCTTGGATTCAAACACTTGGCTCTAGGATTTAAGCTGACCAAATGCCATCATGGAACAAAACGCACAAATCAAACTCAATCTATCCAAAATACTTGTCAATTACTCATCACAAGTATGTGGTCACCTCCACATGGTCTCTCACATTCCATGCTTAGCTGTCAGAATAATACGGGTAAACGGGTATGCCCGCAGGCGATGGGTGTGGGCGAGGTTTTTTACCCGTGGTCCTTCGCGGGTATGCCCGTGGGCGTAAATCGGGGTCGCAGGTACGGATATGGGCGAGCACTACCCGTACCCGTTGTGCCCGATTGCCATCCCTAATGCTAGATGGGGAATAAACACTCCGTAGGAACTCACCCCGCCCCCTCCTCTTTCAACTCACTAAAAACAAAAAAATGAAATGAAAACTCATGTAACTTTCAACTAAAAAATCAACTATCAGTCAACCAACTTCAACTCGTGGGTTTTGAACCTTCAATTCCAAGAGCTTTCAACCAACAATTCGAATACATTCAAAAATTAATTGTTAAATTAGTTTAACTGAAAGTGGCCCATGTAAATTATAGGTATGGTTCTTATAATAAAAAGGTCTTAGTGTGATGGTTGCTAAAGGATTAAGAATCATGGGTTTAAATTTCCTCTCCTCTTCCTTTAAAATAGATGTGTGTAAATAGTAGCTGTACACTTAAAATTCTATAGCATTTAGTGACAAATGGTGCTTCAATTGTAAACATATGCTTATGCAAGCGGCAGCCAATGTGGTTTCATGGCACATGTACTAGCTTAATGGCTTTGTTAAAGGCAGCCTTAATGGCATTTGCATGCGGCATACAGTTACATGTGTCTGCATGCATTCACTTATTGATCAATGCAAGAAATGAATTGGTGCATACGTTCATGCATCGGTTTGTCTCGAATAAAACTGAAGCCTTAAGCATTTTAGTAGCTAGCTGCTATATATATGGCTTCACTCTCATTGGCAATGGTGTACATGACAAAAAGAGAAGCGTAAACACACATAATAGTTTCGCTCCCTGTCATCGAGGGATCATTGAAAATAGATGGAAGAAAGGTGAGAAAACCCAACATGCAAGGAGTTAACATGTCGCAAGGTGGGTTTGTACGTTATAACACATATAACGGTTACTTTTCGGTTGAATCAAATTGTGCTAAATGATCTTATAGCTTTCGCAAAATTTTTGCTTACATTTGATATCGGAGCAAGACTTAGCACTATTGATTCACCGTCAAAGTTGTTGTTGTGTGTTCATTCTTTCTGATAGTTTATTTTCTCTGATTATTGTTCTATCAAGTAAAGGTGAATGCAACATGAAAGTCATGTTCCGTTACATAAAGTAAATGAAATGATATATTCTCTAGTTAATGTTTCACCTTCTAAACTTTGATCAAAATGCATGTGCTTTATTCAAATATACTCCTTGTATATATCACTATTTTGCACTTGTATAAGAAGGATTAAATTATGTAATCAGAGAATTATATCTGTCTAGTGCTGTTAGTGGACAGAATTTTGTTCATAAGGTCATAGTTTATTCTTATGAGCATAACTAAAAATGACATGCCAATTAAATATTTATATTGTTAAAGCAAGTTAGTCACCAAAGTGGCATTCCTTGGAAGTTTCTTAAATATTTAATTGTGCATATCAATTGTTCATATTTTTTCAATGCTTCTAAAAAGAAATATGAATAATTGAGATTGCTAATTGTAAAGCTAGGAGGTCACCCAAAGGCAGACCATTGCTTATGATTGGTGACAATAAAATGATCGATCAAACATACTTGAAAATATGTTAACTTATCCAAATATAATATGCATGTTGACTTGGGTATGCTTGATTGTTGATATATTAAAGTATGATGTTAGCATCATTGTTGTTTTCGGTGGTGCATTTAAATTTCATCCAAAGATGTGTTAGGTGCACACTTAAAGTTTGCTCTTCTATAGATCTATTTAACTTACTCAAAGTTTTAATCTGTGAGCATATTTAATATTTGCAGCATCCATTAATTTAATGAGTCAAAGCTATGGCCTTGTCAAGTTCAACGGGCTAAACTATGCTGATTGGTCCAAACAAATCTGGTTTCAACTAAGTGTTATAGATTTGGACCTAGACTAGTTATTGAAGAAAAGCCCACGGCCATTATTGATGAAAGTACTGATAATGATCGATCCCTTTATGATTCTTGGGAACGGTCTAATAGGCTGGGTTTGAACCTAATGCGACTGACAATTGCTGAAAATGTCAAGCCATCAATGCCCAAGATGGATGATGCAAAAGAGTTCATGATGAAGCTGAAAGAAAACTCTTGATCAGACATTACTGACAATTCTTGTAGGAAGCCTCATAAGTGAGTTGACGACCAAGAAATTTGATTGGTTGCAACCCATTCATGATCATGTGATAGGCATGGCAAATATTGCCACAAAGCTGACATCGATGAGCATGGATGTGAGTGATCATTTTTTATTTCGGTTCATTATAAACTCACTTCCTCCTGAGTTTGGCCAGTTCCAAGTGAACGACAACACTATAAAAGAAAAGTGGAACCTTCAAGAAGTCAAGGCCTTGTTGGTTCAAGAGGAAGGAAGGCTGAAGAAAATGAGGGATCACTCTATTCATCTCACGGTGCATAACGATGCAAGCAACAGCAAAGGAAACCCAAGGAAGAAGGGCAGGAAGGGCAAAGCTCCGCTGCAAGTAAGTGAGGGCCACATCCGTAAGAAACTGAGATGCCACTTTTATAAGAAAGTTGGTCATTTCAAGAAGGATTACCCGAAGAGAAAGACATGGTTTGAAAACAAAGGTATACATTATATTTCTGTATGCTTTGAATCAAATCTTGTTCAAGTTCCTAATGCTACCCAGTGGTTAGATTCTGTGCTACTACTCATGTTTCACATGTTCCACAGGATTCCTTTCGATCCAACCCTTAAGTGGGCCTGAAAGTTTTTATACATGGGGAACCGAATGAAGACATGAATTGAAGGGATCGGGACTTATAGAATAATCCTTGATATTGGTCTGTACTTAGATTTAAAAGAGAAGAGTGTCTTTTTGTTCCTGGATGTACTAGAAATTTAGTATCAATAGGAAAGTTGGATATAATAAGTTTTAAGTTTGTGATTGGAGACAATATGTTCTCTTTATATAAGAATAAATACTATTATGGTTCTGGTATTTTAATTGGTGGTTTATACCGCTTCAATCATGAAGATGTTTTCCCTGAACCTCAATTTCATGTTGAACATATTATTGGCAATAAACATAGTACACATAATAAGCGATCTGCTTTCCTGTGGCATAAAAGATTAGGTTACATATCCAAAGAACCAATTGGATTTTGTTAACTGGATGTATGTGTGGACCGCATTAAGGGCAAGCAAACCTCACACATATCAAAGAAACCAGCTACAAGGAGTAGTGAACTATTACAGTTGATACACACTGATATTTGTGGTCCATTTGATGTTCCATCCTAGGGAGGTGAAAAATATTTCATAACCTTCATTGGTGACTTCTCACGTTATTGTTATCTATACTTACTGCATGAAAAATCTCAAGCTGCGAGCATCCTAAAGGTGTTTGCTAATGAGGTGGAAAGGCAGCTAGATAGAAAAATAAAGGTGGTGAGGTCTAACAGAGGTGGTGAGTATTTTGGAAGGTTTGATGAAAGTGGACAATGTCCAAGTCCATTTGCAAAGTTTCTTGAAAGCCGAGGCATTTGTGCACAGTATATAATGCCTAGAACACCTCACCAAAATGGGGTGGCTGAAAGGCGGAATCGTATTCTCATGGAAATGGTTAGGAGCATGTTAAGTTATAGCAATATCCCTTTATTCTTGTGAATACATGCATTAAGGACTGCTGTATATTTGTTTCATAGGGTTCCTAGTAAGTCAGTTCCTAAGACTCCTTATGAACTGTGAACAGGAAGGAAACCTAGCTTAAGGCACCTACATGTTTGGGGTTGCCCAGCGAAACTACATGTATATAATCCACATGAAAAGAAGCTCGATGCAAGGACCATTAGTGATTAATTCGTCGGCTATCCTAAAAAAATCAAAAGGGTATAGATTTTACTATCCTAACCATAGTATAAGAACTGTTGAGTCTAGAAATGCTCGGTCCATTGAGAATGGTGAGATCAGTGGGAGTAGCAATCCATGGAATGTGAATATCAAAGAAATTCAGTCAAACTCTGCTCCTAGCATTATTATATCATAGTTACACAACATTGCGGAAGACACAATTGTTGAACTAGCTACTAATGTACAAATGACAACTAAAAAGGAAATGCCACATGAAAAGATAGTGTGAAGGTCTATACAAAAGAAAAGACCCGCTATTTTCAAATGATTATGTGGTTTATTCACTTAAACATGAATGTGACTTGAGCGTCGAAGATGATCCGATCTCACTTAAGCAAGCCATGGAACATGATAATTCTAAAAAGTGGTTTGATGCCATGAAAGAAGAATTCAAATCAATGGATGACAATAAAGTTTGGGAACTAGTTGAGTTGCCTCAAGGTTCAAAACAAGTTGGGTGTAAATGGGTCTTTAAGACCAAACGCGACTTGAAAGGCAATATTAAAAGATACAAGACTAGACTTGTCATCGAAGATTACACTCAGAAGGGAGGTATTGACTATACGGAGACCTTCTCTCTAGTTTCAAAGAAGGACTCTCTGAGAATTATTTAGCTCTAGTGGCACATTATGATTTAGAGCTTCACCAGATAGATGTAAAGACCACCTTTTTAAATGGTGATTTGGATGAAGAAGTGTATATGAACCAACTTTGAAAGATTCTTGACTCGGGAAAGAAGATTTGGTGTGTAAATCAAAGAAGTCAATTTATGGGCTAAAACAAGCTTTCGGCGATGTGGTACATTAAGTTCAATGATACCATTACAGAGGTATGGTTTTGTAGAGAATGTTGTTGATCGGTGTATCTACATGAAGTTCATGGGAGTAAGTTCATTATTTTGGTCCTGACGTTGACGATATTACGCTTGTCGCTAATGATAAATCTTTGTTGCATGATGTAAATAAATTTCTCTCCAATAATTTTGAAATGAAAGATATGGGCGAAGTATCCTATGTGATTGGAATAGAAATATTCCGTGAATGAAAACAAGGATTGTTAGGGTTGTCTTAGAAAGGTTATAGTAATAAAGTATTGAAGAGATTTAGAATGAAAAATTGCTCTATAGAATTGTCCCAATTTAGAAAGGGGACAAATTCAGTAAAATGCAATGTCCAAAGAATGATTTCAAGCGGAAAGAGATGGAATCTATTTCGTATGCATCAGTTGTTGGGAGCTTAATGTATGCTTTGACATGTACTCGGCCAAACATCAGCTTGTTGTTGGAATGCTTGGTTGATATCAAAGTAATCCTAGAATATATCATTGGAAAGCTGTGAAGAAGGTTCTTCGGTATTTGCAAGGCACCAAGGACCGCATGCTCATGTACAAGAGATCAAGCCATCTAGATGTTGTAGGCTACTCAAATTTAGATTATGCCGGATGTGTAAACTCAAGAAAATCTACATTTGGATATAAATTCCTACTGACTGGAGGGGCGGTTTCATGGGAGAGTGGAAAGCAATCTTTCATTGCTACTTCCATAATGGAGGCTGAATTTGTAGCATGCTTTGAGGCCACTATTCAATCACTATGGCTGTGGAAATTTGTGTCCGGTCTTCATATTGTTGACAATATTGAGAGGCCATTAAAGATTTATTGTGACAATGTTGCTGCGGTCTTCTTCTCTAAAAATGATAGCTACTCAAAGGGATCAAAACATATGGATTTGAAGTACTTATTAGTCAAAGAGGAAGTTCAAAAGCAAAGGTATCGATTGACCATATCGGTATAGAACCGATAATAGCGGATTCACTAACTAAGGGATTGCTGCCCAAAACTTTCAATGGCCATGTCGAAAGGATGGGCATAATAGAAAAACCATATTAGCGTGATGTATATACACTTGAATATCTTGCCCGCATCGTTTGAAACGTATGAATTCAATGATAGTTTTGTTTTGTATATTATCCTCATTATAGCATATATGGTTATGGTGTGGTGAGATAACAATATTGGTTTCCTATTAAAGTTGGTTTGAGTTGGGTCGATTTGAATAAATGGAAGGAATCATGTCAATGTTTTGTGACCACCATGATTCTGTCTTCTCAATTCAAGTTAATGTTGACTTGATAAATTCAATGTACGGTGTACACCGAAAGTTTATTATTGAATCGTTAAAGTTTTTACAAGGGCCAAGTGGGAGATCGTTAAATTAGTTTAAGCTGAAGTGGTCCATGTAAATTATAGAAATGGTTCTTATAATAAAAAGGTCTTAGTATGATGGTTGCTAGTGTAAAGGATTAAGAATCATGGGTTTAAATTTCCCTCTCCTCTTCCTTTAAAATAGATGTGTGTAAATAGTAGTTATACACTTAAAGTTCTGCAGCAATTAGTGGCAAATGGTGCTTCCATTGTAAACATATGATTATGCTTGCGGCAGCCAATGCGGTTTCATGGCACATGTACTAGCTTAATGGCTTTGTTAATGGCAGCCTTAATGGCATTTGCATGTGGCATGCAGTTACATGCGTATGCATGCATTCACTTATTAATCAATGCAAGAAATGAATCAGTGCATGCGTGAATGCATTGATTTGCATCGAATGAAACTGAAGCATTAATCGTTTCGGTGGCTAGCTGCTATATATATGGCTTGGCTCTCGTTAGCAATGGAGTACATGACAAAAAGAGAAGCAAAGACACACATAATAGTTTTGCTTTCTAATCATCTAGGGGACATTGAAAGTAGAAGGAAGAAAGGTGAGAAAACCCGTCATGCAAGGACTTAACATGTCGCAAGGTGGGTTTGTACATTATAACATATATAAAGGTTACTTCTCAATGAATCAAATTGTGCTAAATGATCTTATAGCTTCCACAAAATTTTTGCTTAAACTAATAAGATTCAAACTTTGAATCATCGGAGGCAATGCCAAGCTTCGCTCCATTTGAAGAAGGTGACCGCATCGGCTAGGATTTTGGCAGCACCATTGTTGTAGGGGGTAGTGGCGTGTGTAGATGTCAGGAGGAGGTAGAGGTAGTAGCAAGGAGCTTGAGAAAGTCATTGAGGGTGGCAAAGACCACTGGAGATGGTAGATTAGGCTGGTGGCGAGGAAGTTGTTTTGTAGCATTCACGGTAGTGGAGACTCGATTGAAAAGGGGAGGTAGTGGAGGAGTGAGAGAGGAGGCAATTCTTGACCTTGGCAACTGAGGAAGTCAGCAGCAACAACACTACTCAGAAGTCTAGTCAGGAGTGAAAGAGATGATAATGGGAATGAAAAATGAGAGAGGTGCAACGGGAAAGAAAAAGGGAGTGTACCCCTCCACGATGGAGAGTATGAATTGTTGGAAAGTGAGAGAGGGTGTTGTCGGAAAGCATGTGCCACAAGGGGCATGCATACGATGGTGTTTTCGTCTAACCAAAACATGTGATAGGCTTAACATGCACAGGGGCACTAACGGGTGCAGATGACGCGGATCTTACTAGCTCTTACTCTAGGATTGGGAATATGCCTATCTACAATTTATATTGAATTGTGTAAAACGGTTTTCTTAATTACTGCATAAAACCAGTTTTGGATAGAAGTTTTTAAATCCACATACCATTCCAGTTGGCATCCTTCATTGTAAATGTGCACCATCAACATCAACAACCACTTGGGATCACAACAATGCAACATTTATCTATGTGGCTACAGCTGATCTCTGAAGGGCGTCTCTTGGCGAGAAGCAGTTGATACCTAGGGAGCACTTTGAAATGTGGCACAATGATGGGGCAAGACATAAGACATCTAGTCTCATGATTGTCAACAACAACATATTATCTTATGATTTATAGCCACTTCCACTCTTGTAAATACCATGCGTAGCATTCGGCAAAAGACCAATAGCAAAGGAAGCGCAGTTTAGTCATCAAGTCAATCGCTCGTCAAGACACAAGACTATCACTCGCCGACTATGGGCCACAGAATGAAGCAGGCCCCACAGGCACAACCTTAACAGCCAGGACATCATCATCACCCTTGGGCTCAAGAGCATTTCCATACATGTGCATGCCAGCCTACCAAAAAAGGAAAAGGCTACTATATACAGGATTGTCATGTTTCTTCCACGATTCAGTCTAGTGAGTCTTGTTTGGTTTATTTGGCTTAATTTTGCCTGTGGTTATACAACCAAACCAAGACGTGTCATTTAATATGGCTGTGCCTTACATTAGATGAATGAGATAATTGATCATATGTCTCAAAATTGAGAGGCGATTGTTAAAATGCCCTCCATTACATGTTAACAGATAAAATGCTCTAAAGTTAAGAGGTCAATTGATGATTAGCTCTTTTCCATTTTAAATCAATTTCTAAATCATTTTGTCGGATCCCAGAGCAACAACTCCCGGACCCTTGTGTAAATCGCACTATCCCGAAAAAGCTAGTGCACAGGGTTATGATGATGCATATCATGCATAACAACCAAACTTTATTATAAAACAAAGGTATGAGCCTTATGGCCAAAGTTTACAATAATAGCATAACGAAAATAGTGGAAGATAAATATAGCAAAGAGCCCATCCGGTCTTCCCACACAAAGAATGATGTAAGACGTGGCCTACTCGTTGCCATCCTCACCGTAGTCGTCGAAGGCTTCCTCGGAAAGATGATAAATTGAGCAACGTGAGCACATAAAGTACTCCACAAGTTACACCAAGAGTTTAACGAGTTAATGCATGTATAAGGAGTATCAAAGAAAGGCATAGTATGGTTAATTGCATAAAAGGCAACATTGGAGTAAATATCGTAAAATATTAACAAAAGTTGAATTTGATACAATAAATAGAAACAAGATTTTAACAAAATAATATCGTTAGTGCAGGCTCCAACCAAACACTAACCTATCCACGGGTATCCCACCGGACCATCTTTTCTCACAAAGATCTCATATGGATTCTATTCATCCATAAGATTTTCATAAACCATTTTCAAAAACAAAGTATAATCCATGAAAAACTTTACTCAGCTTGCCCATGACCATAGGCACGTCTATCCAAGATAGATTATACACTCTACAGAGGTTGTACAGCTTTACCCACAAGACATGATCATTCCATATTGTCACCGGATAAACACACTTCCTTTGGTGTGCGGCGAGGAGATCATGACAAAGCCTTTATAATGTTCCATTGTCAACTAGATCACGCTACCACTAAGGTTTCACCACAACATGAATCCACATGTTGGGGCCCCCTCTTGTGCCATGTGAGACTTCTCGCGGTCTGCGCCACACTCACATTCAGCCTATAGCGAAATCAAGTTGGAACTTCACAAATTATTCGGCCAGGTCTGTCCCATACCAGACTTGTGGTAGTACGATAGAGCTTTGCAATAGTAGCTCATAGACCGGTACTTAACTGACTTAGGTACCAACCACATACCCCTTGTGCCTAGAAATCAACATTGTGTCACCAAAATACAATGCATGTCAGCAAGCACCCACCACCTAACCATTTACCTAGGTCTAAACCAAGTTTTTATATTTTGTTTGAAAAATATTTCATAAACATTCTTGACTTACCAAAGTCAAGAATTCACTTCAAAAGTTTATCATTTTATGTGAAAGATTATCCCAACCTATAATTATTCTAAGCATGGCTAAGTAATTCTATAACGTTTCTAGTTAATACTAGTGTACTAACTAAATTTTCATCTAGGGTGACAAGGCATGAGTGTTCAGAGTCAAATTTGGCTTTATACAAAGGAATTGGGCATAACTAGAGTTTAAACTGAATTTAAACTAGATTTCAATAAAAGTACGCATGCATAATAGTTTTAAAACAACATAAATAATTTCAATTATTGGGATCAACATGATCAAGGGTGTAACTTGCCTTGCTCGGGGTTACGGTTTGAGTCGTCGATGTCGTGCTCTCCGAGATCGTCATAATCTCTGTATGAAGAACCAAAGCAAATAAATTAAAACAAAATTCAAAAAGAGTCCAGAAATGGGTAGTTTAGGATTTTATAAGAATTTAGAAATTTGAGCAGGTCAAATCGGAGTTAAAATGAAGAAATACGGGCTTCCTAAGTTTAAAACAAGAGAAAATGGAAAAGGTGATTTTCAGAATTATTTTTGTACTAAAAATTCAATTTATGACGTTAGCAGGAATTAATATTTTATCTAAATTATTTTTCTGAAGAAAAGATATTTTATGACGCAATGCTAACGTGGCTGATTTTTAAACTTGATAGGTGGGCCGGCCTATCATGGACCGGTCCACGAATCTGCGGAGGGGTCGAGGTGGCACTCGGTGCGATGCGGTGGTATAGGTCTGGCGTGGCGTCCACATCGGCTGCCATGTTGGCTGCCATGCAGCGAACGCTGACTTGGCTTGCCGGCGGGCGGCGCTCGGGACCCATAGGTTCACTGGAGCTCTGGCGCTCAGCGGCAGTCGGTGAGGGGTAGAGGAGGTGGGGTTCGAATCCTACCCGGCGCCGAACTCGGGGATGGCCGGAGGACGGTCGGCGACGGAGAGAAGCGGCGCGGCATGTGCGCTGCTCTCGAGGGCGGCGGCGCTCGGGCGGTTTTGGGGCTCGGCCGAGGTGGGGAAAGGGAGCGGAGGAAGGAGGTGCGGAAGAAGGTGCTCGGGCGGGTTTTATAGGGAGGAGGCGGTGCGGCTCACCGAACTTCCCGAGGAGGAAGCTAGTTCGGCCGTGCGAACGCGAGCGGGAGGCCTTTAATGACCAAGCGAGTGTGCGGCGAGGGGAACCTAAGGCGGTGCTTGGGAGGTGAGTCCGCCAGAAACGGAGCTCAACAGGCGGCAATGGTGGTGACGGCGAGAGAGAGAGAGGGCCAAGGAAGAAGGGGAGGAAGGGGATGAATATGACAGGTGGGGCCCGTGCGTCAGTGAGAGTGGAGGTAAGAGGAAGGGGTGGATGGGCGGATGGAGGACACGTGGTGAGGAGGTGAATCTCGGTCGTTGAGGATAATTGAAGGGGTAAGTGGTGGTGAACGACCAGGATTAGATCAGGCGAAGGGGCGGATTTAATGCGGGCGCGACACGGGTCAGCCTGAGATTAATTCAGAATTAAATTTTTCTTCTACTTTTCAGAAATACCAAAAAGCTTCAAAAATAAATAGTAAATAGTAAATAAATTCTAAAAATTCTAGAAAAAATCATAAAAATTTTTGGAGCTGTTTTAGACTTAGGAAAAAAATATTGTTAACTTAAATTTGGCCTTTTAATTTTTACAAAAATACTTTTTATCTTTGAAATTGACTTTAAAATCGTAGAAAATCACAGAAAAAATCCAAATAAAAGCCAAATGCTTTAAAATCATTAATTTGAACCAGAATTTTATAGAAATTCAAAATACTCTTTATTTAATAATATTTTAATATTATTTTTTAATTGAATTACTTTTCACAAAAGCCTTTTTAAAGCTAAAAACATGCAAATAAAATCTTCAAAATTTAGGTAACCAAAGAACACTTGTTTTATTTTTAAATTAATTTGAATATTTTTTTACCAAGAATTTTGAAATAAACAGCTGGGCCGTTACACATTTTCTTCATAAAATGCCCTTCCCCTTCCTCTCCTCTCCTCCTCCCAATGGACCAATTATCCCAAACCTAAACCCCCAGGTAGCGCTCCATTTCCATGCACACTTCTTCATGCCGCATTGTGCCACCACCACTCGCTACCAAACCACCAATCCCTCCCCACCAATTCCCCTCCTCTCCTCAAATCCTCACGAATTGGATCCATCCCACCCCCCCAAACCTATCCCCATTTTTTTTTGATCCATCACCTCCTCGATCCTTCAGGTGTGCGCCTATCTCTAGTTTTCCCTGAATTATTGTGTGATTTTTGTGCTCATTCCAATCTGCCCATTTTTTGCGTACGTCCACTAGTGCAGTGAGCGAGCATGAGCATAGCGTTCTCATGCATGAGCGTGTAGCTGCACGCGGCCATGCGACGCCTTGGCCCTCCACCGCCGCTCTACTCGGTAGAGCGCTACTTACTCGACCACACGGGTGGACCTCCATGGACCAACATAGATGTTGGCGCCACCACCACCACCTTCAAAGCCGACCATCGTTGTGCCCAAGGCGGGAGGTTGTCGATTCTATGAAGGAGATCGCGCGGTGACCCAACCGAGCATGCTTCAAGGAAAGGGCGAATGATCAATTGACCTCTCAAGTTTAGGACATTTTATCTGTTACTATATTATGGAAGGGCATTTTGACAATGGCCTCTTAACTTTAGGGCATATGATCAATTATCCCTAGATGAACACAATGTGGATGTCATGTAAAGCATTGTATCAAGGCAATCAAAAAGAGAGATGAAGTGCTTCACCGCTAAGCTTTCATACTTTAGCCTAATCCCTACATAGCTTTTCTTCATTTATGACAAAGATGGAAAAGCACTTCATAAAGAGCGAGCCCCTCACACAACAAAGCTAATGACAAATTAGAGAATGCTACAGTATACCTCAAAGCCAGGTTATTAGCATCATCCATTGTTTAACCCCATGCATGCATACCATCACCCGGCACCTTGAGCAACCAATTTAGGATCCGCACTTTGGTTGAAGGCAAACACATAAAAGTCTCTCTTAAAACAATCCCATCGCATCATTACACAGTCCTCTCTAAGTCTAATATGTCATTTGAGCTAATTTCATATGCCTGAAATATAAAAACCGTCACAAGCCTAAATGAATGCAATCACATCTCCCTAAGGCCATGTACAATGGTGTGATATCAGCTGTCTACAGACTTTACCACGTAGGATACAAGATGATGTGGAGGAAAGAGAGGGAGTGTAACATCTTGATTTTCAAAGCCTTTTTGAAGCTTTTAAAAATAAAATTCACCAGTTGGATTTTTCTAGAATTAATAAAAGCTTAAGTTGAATTTTTATTATTAAAAGGATTTAATATGAATAAAATAAATCATAACATTTGCTAGAAATATTTTATTTGGGTTCCTTGTATTTTAAGGAATTTTTTTTTGAGTTTTTCTAGGTTAATTTGCTATTTTCTAGAGCTCATTTGATTTTATCTGAAATTCTAAAAAGGAAAACTGTTTAAAAATCCCTAAGCCAAGATGGGCTGAGCCCACCACTGTTCATCTGGCCCAGTCTGCAACTATCTTGCACCGTCGGATGCTAGCCATGGGTCGCGATCCGAGTCATCCAAGCCACTGCTTGTTCAGAACCATTGGTTTTCGTTGTTGTCCACATGGCAGCCATTAAGACCATCGATTACTGTTCACTTGAGCCATCCAAACCCAACCGTCTGATTCATCCCTTGCCACGTGTCATCCATCAGCTACCAAGATGTTGTTCATCTCCTTCCCCGAGATGTCGCTGTGCCCGTCTCGGCTACGCCTCGGTGTTCGTGCCCGAGCCGATCTCTTTCACTACCATCTCTGAGTCAAACTCGTCGCCATACCCGACCCTGCCTCCTCAGTGTTCGTGTATAAAGCCCGGCTGTCCCTCTCATTTTTCCCGTCCCGAGCCGCCCCGTTCTCGTCAAGCTCATCGCCCTTTCCGGAATTCACCTCACCGTCGAATTTGCGAAGTGTTGCCGTCTCGGGAGTCATCGCCACTGTCCGCTCTGCCCATCTTTGCTACCGCTGGTGAGTTATGTACTGTCATGCCCTGCCACCCTCATCGGTTGGCCCGCCATGCTGCTCCTCGATTCGCACACCCGCATCCGCGCCCCAGCGTCGTTTCTTCTCCGTAGACCTAGTCCACCGTGCACCATGCCACTGACATCCGAGGCCCGCACGTCAGATGCACTGTGCTATAGACCGGTGGACCGAGCCGAAGCCGACCACCACCTCACCACCACGCCGACCTTACCGCCATGTCAGCACGCCCAATCACATGTGCACTTATTCCATACACCATGTACACCATAAACTAGCCTTCAGCGCACAAAGTTCATAGCACAGTAGCTTTTCTAATTTTCAGCCTTTTTTTAGATTAGATATTCCGAGAGCCCGTTCTGCTCCGTCCTAGCTTCGATTGACCGATTCTTTTTTCCTAAATTCATCTAAAATTGAGCTCTATCTTTTTGTTTTGGTTTTGAAGTTTTTGGAGTTAATTTGAAATTTATTTGATTTTATTTTGTGTATCATTTGTTTTCTCTCTGTTAGATCACGCATTAGAAGGAGCTAAAGCAAGATGTGAAGATCAAAAGCCATTAACTGAGCAAGGCCAAGACAAGTCATATCCTTTTATTATATTAAACTTAGTTTTCAAATCTATTATTTATTATTTTATTTTCAATTATAATGCATCGCTACTTTATTATAAAACCTTTGTACCTAGTAGCTATTGTACAATTGATTAATTCCTCCTTGATAAATTGAATGCCATAATTACATTATCACCATTGAATGGATAATTATCTAGTGATGCAATATTAGTTGTCACATGGGTTGTACACTTAAATTGCTTAGCCATGTTTATAGTTACGATTGGGCTCATCATCACATATAATAAAATAATTAATTTTGACATAACGAGATATTGAATCGTGGTTGTAGCCACAGTTATAAAATCTATGTACCATGACATAAGAGGTGTCATTGGTGATAGGAACGGGGTCCCGATCTTCCAACAGGTTCTGGATATGTTCGATTTGGTGGAGGCGCGACACAATTCGATCCGCCGAACAACACATTCGAACCCGCAATCGCAGCACCACGTCTCTCAGGTTATCAACCGTGCGCAGCCGTTGACCTCGCCAAGAAGGCTAATCTTTGCCTGTGAATCAAGAACACAAGCAAGAACACAACTGAATTGCAGATGTATTGATTTAGCACTCGAAAGTTGGGGTCTCACAAACCGATGAACGCGAAACTGTTCAAAGACAGAATTAATCTAGCAAAACCCAACCCTAATGGTTGGGGTGGCAGCTGGATATAAAGGAGAGAGGGGTGCAAAACCCTGGACGCGCCCTAATGGGCTCCAACACAATACAAAGCCAAACGGCCCAAAAGACGATGACGCAGCACCTGACAGATTCTGAACATCTACTTGTTTTGACAATTCCTGTTGACTCAGAAGGAATTTTGACATGGGACCAGATCCATTGGAAAGGTTGTCTTCTCAGCTTTCCATCCATATGTATAACGTCCAAAACGGAGCCCGGATACGATCTGGGCGTCCGTTTTAGTGCGCCTGGTCCTGGACTCCGAATTGGATTCAAGTCGGCTTGAGTTGGCCCTCCAACATGATTCGACCACCCTTGCTGGACTTGTGCGTCTCGTAGTCCTTCTCCAAGTACTTCCAGGTCCTCCATGGTTCCTAATCATAATTAAATTATTAGGTAGCAATCGATTCTCAAATGAACAAAAAGAATTACTTAGGAACGAGCTCACCTGTAAATTCAATTGTCGGGCGCGAGCTCTAGTGATTGGCCCTTGAATGTCAAGTGGAGGAGTGTTGTGTGTATCCGAAGAAGTGATGTCCTCATCAATTGGTGTTGGCTATACAAAATTGGTTTCACTTGGGCGAGTGATCGTGCAGTAAAGGGGGAAGTGTTGATTCACTTCAAGGGATGTGGAAGTCTTGCCTTGGTAATGTTTAAGGACTTAACTTTGTGCGCCATTGATCTGAACCTTACTGTATAACCACATGTCTAGTATGGGATAGACCTAGCTGACTAATTTGTGATATTTCAATTTAAATTCCGCTATTCTGATGAACATGGTTACTGATTTCCATGAGGTGCAAGGGGGTGTTATATGAAACATTAGCGGGCGGAATTGAGTTGGGATTGAGCATTGTAAAAGCCTTATCATAATATCTCTGCCACACACCAAAAGAAGTATGTTAATCACGTCGCAATATGAGATTATCATGTCTCATGGGTAAAGTTGTGCAAACTCTACAGAGTGTAAAACTATTCGAATAGCCGTATCCCCGGTTGTGGACAATACTCGATGATTTTACACAAGGGGTAGAGTTTAAATAAAAACTTGGTTAGATTAAGTTGGGAAGTGAATGGTTAGTTCACTGGTGGTTCATTACGTGAATGGTTAGTTCACGTGTGGCTCATTAGAGTGGATGGTTAGTTCACTTGTGGTTACACTCAATTCTTTTGATTATTTACTTACTAATCATTTCTAAAATTGAGTTTTCAATCTATTTCTTGTATTTACTTTAAATTGTTACTTTTTACAAATTAACCTTTCAACCATCCGTTGGTAAGCTTTGCATACTATATTGCATCTTTGTTACAAACGACTTGCTGAGTACTCTATATACTCATGGCTACATCCACATTTGCTTAGTTGAAGGAGAAGGATCATATCAGCAAGAGGTACCTGAAGGAGAATACTTTGACGACTACGCGGATTAGGACTTTGCTCCCCGATGATTGCGTGTGGGTATATCGAATGGCTATTACGCTATTTCTATTTTTGCTACAAGTTTCTTAAGCCATTCGGCTATTATATATAAGATTGGCCATAAGGTTGCAACTATTATAATTATTAATAATATTTGAGTCTTTTGATTTGGTCGATATTTCATCTTTATTTATACTGTGTGCACTAGCATGATACTCGACTAGTGTAGAATTCATAGGAGAGTTTGAATCAGCAGATCGGATCTCGGCAGAGGTGGTATCGAGCTATATCGATCAGAGGACTGAGCCCTAGTTAGAGTGGTCAAACTAGCGAATTTCAAAACCTATTTTCTAAATCAAATCAACCAAATGATTACCTAGTAATACTCTATTCTTACCTCATTCTAAGGATTCTTACTCTTCACCTTCTTTGAGATATTGTTTTCAAAACTTAATTTGACTTCTTGTCCCCATAATATCCATAGATGTCTCGAGTGTCCCTTAATCAAAGAAAAGGGTTAGCACAAAATTCTTAAGCCTTGTTGTGAAGTTTGGATCAAGGAAGCACCCAATATTTGAAGACCAAATTGAAGATTATCGTGAAGATTAGGAGCCATCGATTAGAACCCTACTATAGTTTTAGCATTGTGTAGATCATCTTGCTTTTTCTTTGACATTGTGTGTGACATAAGCTGCAATTTTGCTTTCTAGCATTATGATGCAGTCATGTCAAAGATCTTTATCTATGGAGTTTATTGCTTCTTTTGTTAGCCCTTCCGGCTAAGTGAGTGTTTTAGTTTAGGATTACCATTAGAATATTTCCCTTAGACGAAGCTTTACCTCTTATGTTTGTTTTTCCCTCTTTCCTTTATAACCTGTGGTGCCAACTTAGAAGATGGTTGATACTTGGAATTCAGTTGGTCGCAATCTAATGGCTTCACATCCTAGCTGCACTCACACCAATTCTGTTCAACCTTGGAAGTACCCCTGCCAAGACTCTAAGAGCAAGCCATGGAACATCTTCAGCTCAAGGCAACCAGATACCTCAGAACATTGCAAGGGGAAGCCTAAACAATGTCATTTCCAATGTCGCACCTGGTAACCTATTCCTTTAGTGAGCCTGAATTACGAGGTCGAGATTTCGTTTAAGAGGGGAGGTTTGTAACATCCTGATTTTTAGAGCATTTTTGAAGCTTTTAAAATAAAATTCACCAGTTGGATTTTTCTAGAATTAATAAAAGCTTAAGTTGAATTTTTATTAATTAAAAGGATTTAATATTACTAAAATAAATAATAACATTTGCTAGAAATATTTTATTTGGGTTCCTTGTGTTTTAAAGAACTTTTTTGAGTTTTTCTACGTTAATTTGCTATTTTCCAGAGCTCACTTGATTTTATCTGAATTTCTAAAGAGGAAAACTCTTTAAAAATCCCTAAACCCATATGGGCCAAGCCCACCACTATTCATCCGGCCCAATTCGCAACTGTCTCACACCACCAGATGTTGGCCATGGGTCACCCTCCGAGCCGTCCAAGCCGCCGCTTTTTTAGAACCATTGGTTTCCGTCGTTGTCCACGTGGCAGCCATCAGGACCATTGGTTACTATTCATATGTTCCATCCAAACCCAACCATCTGATTCATCCCCTGCCACGTGTCATCCATCGGTCACCCAAGATGTTGTTCATCTC